>JAUMHI010000051.1:1354556-1385379 GCA_032359435.1 Enteromius unitaeniatus
ACCTGCTCACAGTGCCAAAACCACTGGTAAATGGTTTACTGACCATGGTATTACTGTGCTCAATTGGCCTGCCAACTATCCTGAAAAATAAATAATAATAATATTATTATCATTATTATTATATATTATTATATAAATCATATAATATTAATAAAGTAAAATATACTTTCATGCACTTCAACATTACTGTTTAATGACTTTTGTTTCTTAACACACTTAATTAAACTTCAAAAAGTGTACTTTGTAATAATGTCAAAATAAAAGTTTTACTTAAACTATACTGTGTTGTTATTCAATTTTATGTTTCAGTTTAATATATTTTGCATGTACTAAATTGCAACTTCATTATTGTTATTAATTGTTAATAATCAATATGAAAATATATCAAAGAAATACACGCCTCAATAGAAAGTATTTAGTTTACCCAGAATGCTTGTCAGTACATCTGGCAGTACACTTTAACCATATTTCAAAGAGAATAGAATTATGAAATTGCATGTCCTGTATAATTAAGTCCTACTTAAATGGATAAGCACTCTTAAGTTATCTACTGTAATTGCATTTAATATAAGTTTAAACTAAAATACTATTTAACTCAGCTTATCTGATCAAATAACAATAAATTATATGATTTCTGAAACACGGAATGGCAAATTCAGTACATTGCATCATCAAAAACAGTATTTCACTGAACATACATTGGTTGTAAACTCAGTTCCCAAACACTGTCATCTGGTTTTTCAATTTATACAGAAAAAAATATAAATTCTATAATAATTTATGTATTAATTGTATTGCTCACGGTTCATCAGATTGCAACTGAAATGAATTGAATTATGCAATACATTATAGCATATTCAAAACTGCTACCAAAAAATATATTAAAATGAAAATACAATGCAGCACAGCTGCTACGTACAGCCCTGCGAAAGAGAAAAGATTCAACACTGTCTCCTTATTTACATGCACACATGGCCTTGTTGTCCAGTCATGTGTGAGAAAGCAGGAGCCATAAAACACAGACCTACACCATGACGAAATGTGATTCACGGGGGGTGTGTGTGTGTGCTCTTCAGCCATGTTTTCTGGAGATCACTCATCGCCATTGCATGCGTTATGATGTTACCATGGCTACCTCCTCTCCACTGAGGTTATTTTTAGTATCTGCAAGTGCGAGAAGAAGGCCGCTGAGCCAAGATGGCAGTGACAGAGAAGAATGAGGAATATTGTGGCTGAGGATTTCTGTATTGTCTCAGCTAAAGAGGATTATGAGTCTGGAAGAGCAGCGGCGCTTCGGAATATAAACACATGGGTTGAAAGAAAGAAAACAGACTGTAAACATTGTTGTGAAGTGGGCATCGCAGCTCAAGCCGTGCACTGAGAAGCTACACCATAACATAACACACAGATTCTCCATGGATTTTGATTTAAATCACTTCTTTGTGTTGCAGATATTTAAACCGTTCCTTCTGATTTCAAATGCATTCGTGTTTTTTTTTTTCTATGACCACAAAATCATAAATAAAAGAAAGTTTCAGCATTTGAATTTGATCAGATGACCAGACGTCCATGTTTTCAGGGTCAGTCTTTCACTATTGCCTATATTAGTCCACTAATATACTTCACTTACAGGAGAGAATGAAGAGACACTAAGTGCACTTGAAGGGCTGCTGCTTTTATATATGTTGTGCTTGACATTTAATAATCATTTGAGATCTTGGCGAACTGGGAGCTCAAGTAGTAATGAACAGATTTATCTTAAATTCAAACATGTATAAACCACAACTGAACTATTTACAAGCTGTGTGGAAAATGAATGGATGGATCACTCAGCAACAGCAACAGCAACAATCTTCTGGCGAGCCGTGGGAATTCCTGACTCTCACAATGCATTATGGGTATTCTCCAGCCCAGAGGTACTCAAGTTCAGAGGCCAAGCAGGCCACATTTACTCAAAACTCAAACATTCTTGAACAAATATAGTTCGCAAATTAGTGTAGAAAGTATAAGTATTAGTAGAAGTATAAGAGTAGAAGTATTATATTAAATATTTAAGTTAACTATTAACTACTTAATATATAAGTTAAACTCCACATACGCATTGCAGAAGTAATAGAAGGGATGGCACTACACGAAATCCTGAATATAAGCAAAGGCATTAAGCTATTGCTGTAGCTAAATAAAATGAAGAATATAATATGCGTGTACATCATCAAGAATAGAGCTTAGAAATGCAGGACAATAAAAGAAGAAATATACATATACATATACACCTAGGATGGCTTTGAGGGTGAGTAAAACACATGCTAATTTTCACATTTTGTGCATCATTTTCTGTAACGTGTTCTGTTGGTGCGAAACATTTACGAATCTTATCCAAGTTGCAGGCTAGTCAATATTGTCTGTATCGTCGTATCTGACATAAAGGATCTGCAAAATAAACTGTGACCATTAACTTTTTGGGTAGGGAATAAAAGACAATAATCAGCAATATGCGTTTTTTAAAGGGTACCTAATAAGGCAAAATTCACTTTCACATGTTTTTTAAAAATAAATGTGTGTTGGCAGTATGTGTACCCCCCTATAATAAAAAATTGTTTTAATCCACTTAAATCGTAAGCATTGTCTCCCAGTGACCTATTTTCAGGGTTGGTGTTAATGTGACGTCACACCAGACACCAGCCCCACAAAAGGGTCGACCAGACACTGCTGTTTTAACTTAGAACCGCCCTAAAGAGTTCTCAATAAGTTGTGACAGTCCGCCACTGCTGCACCGACCAGAATGTCTGTGTAGCTGGATGTATTAATCCACAAAGCTCTGTCAGTTTACTCCGGAAATCTGAGCTGCTGAAGGTGGATTCATTTTGTTTTTGAAAGAAATTTTCCCTCAACTCTACCGAAATTCTAAATCATTTTACACTGTACTGCTTTGTGAATGAGGGTCAGTATGAAGCGGATTTTGCACAAAAATTGCTCCTGAAGGATTGAGCAGTGCCTGTGATCCAGCTACACCTCCAGAAGAACTAACTAGCACACACTTGTTTTCCAAATTACCTTTTTGAAAAAGCTTCTTGTTAATCTGCAAGGCTAATGTTGCTAAAGCTACCATTGTCTGTTTTCACTGATGCTGCCTTCACTGGCTACCAGAATGATCGTAAATAGGAATGTGGGAAAAAATTGCATATGAAAACAATATGAAGTTCACCATTGGAATTAATTGAGCTCATTATTGCTTATACAGTTTGTAATGGCTTGCGATAGCACCATGAGTTACTTTTATTGTGCCATGCTCCGGTCAGTGTAAAAGTGCATTTTTTATTAATTCCGATGACTGACTTTTAAACCGAGTATGTTTTCTGTAGAGAATACAAACTTGTACTAGTGGAGGATTTATTTGCAAAGGCTAGCACTCTTTTTGCTGGAGCATGAGCTCTTGCTGCTCCGCCCTCTTCCCAGGACCAACAGATTATTTGCATTAAAAGAAAATACAAGAAAATGGTGCGTGTTGGCTCATACATTTTAACAAGGCATAAAAAAAATCATCTGTAAGGTATTTTGAATTAAAACTTTGTATATACACTCATCATCATCAGAAACTTATTTTGCATCTTGTTTCAGTGTGTGTTGACCTTATTTGAATGTTTCACTGATGCAGGCACTGCACTGTTAACAAAAATAATAAAAGTGTAGCATCATTGTTTGCTGATGGCAGGGACCAATAAATAATTTCAAATGAATCACTACTGTGCAGACTCATACTTCAAATGAATCATTACTGCACAGACTCAAGCTCCAAATGAATCACTACCATACAAACTTTACCTGCGTCTCATTTGGAAGGCTGTGTCCTACAGAGCTTGCATTTGAAGGCTGCATATGTCAGCGGGAAAGTTTAAGATTTAAGAAAATAACCATTAAATTGCAAAGTAAAAAATAAATAATAGTATTTTACACCACACAAAGAATAACAGTGGTTATTCTTAAATCAGACATCCTTATTGATGTGGGACCTCCGGAGGATGCAGCCTCAGAAATGAGATGCAGCTTTTGGCTCCAAATGAATCACTATTTCTTAAAACGTTCTGGTGAAGAAATAAGCTCATTTACATCTTGGATGACCTGAGGATAAATATATTTTCAGTCATTTTTACTTTTGGATTCAAATTCTATGCAACTCTATTCAACCCACACAGGTAATATAGTAGCCATAACTTTTTTTCTGATTACGGGCATGATGTAAACACATAAAAGACACAAAAGAATGAATAATGTAAAAAAAGATCAGAGATTAATCATGATTAAATATTTTAATTACCTGACAGTCCTATTAGCGGTATTTAAATGTAATTGAACTAGCCATGCAATTTTGCAAAACATAGAGCATAGACCTCATTTTAAAATGTTGACACTTCCCTTGTGATAGGAATTGCAAATGATATTTCCCTGAGGTCTGCAGTTCATGCAGTATGATAACGAGAACCGGAATCACAAATGTCACAGTGATGTTCATTTCAGAAATCTTTGGATCTGTTGTGGTCTGTTATTATTATTTCTCTTGGTTTCTCATGGTTCTGCTAAAGAAGAGACAGGAAGCCCAGCAGGGATCACTGAGTAAACCCATCACAGGAGAGGTCAGATATTTCCATGGCTCTTATTTTCTCACGCAAACACAAATGTCAACAAGCTTTCCCTGCCAGAGAATCTGAAGACATTTTTCATTCTGTCACTGAAACATTGCCATCTGTGGCTATCCAGGATAAATGACTTAATATCTGCCAGTATTCAAGTATACCATTTAATGTTGAAGTGTGCAATTTTGGTCCACTTGTGAATGTGTCATTATGTGTCATATTTTAATATATGTGGATAAATAATTCAGCATATATAAATAATGAGTATATAAAACATTATAAGGGTTTACATTACACTGAAAGGGTTTTGTTTGATGGACTGCATGATTGCACACACACACACACACACAAAATAAAATAAAATAACTTTATTACAAACAAATAAATTAGAAGCACTTTTAAGTGAATGTACTGACATATAGTGAGTGTAATGGAAGTAAGGGTAAATGGAGAACTGAGTGTAAAGCATGGAATATCCTGGACACAATTCCCTTTGTCAGGGTGGGTTGGTCTCCCTGGAGTCTCATTTACAAAATATTGGCTCAGCCAAACTGTCTACACATTGATTTAGTGCAGTCCTAAGATACCTATGTCCCTGCCTCTTACATCACCATGGCAACCCCTCAGTGCAAGGGCCGCTAATGTTGTACTACTAGATACAAATATCAGTTGGGGTCTACGCATACAGATCACATGGAATGCTGTAGGTTTTAACAACCATTAAAACCCTCAGAATCAATATCAGCCGCTGTAATAAGTAGCTTTTGAATGGCATAAAATTAAGCCTTTAGATTCTCCCTTATCCTGTTTTTTAAAGAACTCTTGAGCTCTCTGAAGGGTTTTTATGAGCTAAAGAGCATGCAATTCCTAACCTCCTAAACAATTACAACAGTTTTTGTTAAAAAAAAGGAAATATTTATACATGTTTTACACAAAATGATGCTTGTATTTCTCTTCTTCTTAATACGTTCCAACTTGTTTTCACCTGGTGTTTGAACCTCAAGGCCACTTATTTTCAGCAAACATAGCCTACAGTATATGTCATGCATATTTTGGCCTGCAATGAAAAACCTTCTGCTTTCAAGGTTTTTCCACTTTTATGTTCTGTATTTGCATGCAGAAACCTCAGAACATTCATCTGCCTTAATCTCAAACCATCAGCAATCCATTTTACTTAGCCACCAGTCATTTAAAAAACCCAGCATAGTGACTATTAAAATCAAGTCACATTCTACAAAGTCTACATTCTATTTTAATGAATGGAGAATGTTTTCTAGGAATAATTTTAATATTTTGAGCACTTTTACAGAAATAATGCTACAACATTGATATTTTGCAAAAAAAACTCATGGATTTGATCATAATATATCACATCCAGTCTGTCAAATTGTTTAATTTGAGTGTGTAGTGTGTTGTATCAGTATTTGAACATCTTCCTCTTTTCCTCTTTTGTTTTCCAGGGCATGTCAGAAAATGACACAGTATACCTCCTAGTATACCTAGTATTTACCTCCTCACTTCACTACAGTCTTAAAATAAGTAAATAAATCTCCTGCACTTTTCTTAGAATCAACTATTAAACATACTCTTTGAGATGACTCAACTTTCTGTTTTTATCATGCATTACCAGTGGTGCACTTTACTCACCTTTATTCACCCGTCGTGCCATCCATGTAGGTGAGTTTGTTTCTTCATAAGATTTGGAGAAATGTAGCATTTCATTGCTCAGTAATGGATCCTCAGCAGTGAGTGGTTGCCGTCAGAATGAGAGTCCAAACACACTCAAAAAAAATTATTATAGTTGTTTGCTCAGTTTATTTGAATAAAATAAGCTAAACCAACCAACATTTCTAGTTCCCAGCATGCTTTGCTAGATCATGAGAATAAATGTTGAAATTAAATGTTGTTTCATGTGTTTTTAGTAAAAGGAAAGACCTTTTACAGTTTGTTGTTCAGTTATATTTGACAGTGTATGTTGATTTTTGAGGTTACCATCACGGTCTAGTGTAGATCTTGCTGCTAAGCTATGGCTACATGAGCTGTGTGCTAATGTGCTAATGCCAGTGACGAGAACATTTTCACTTTATCATTACATTTGTGCTGCAGATGAAGTGTTTAGCATGTGATCAAGTATTATGATGTCTCTTATGTTCCCATACGATAAAAAATAAATAAATCAGACAAGTATGTGACTTACACAGTCTATATATTCAACGTTTCTACCCTTCACAGTCAAACAATCGTGTTTTTTTGTGTGTGTGTGTGTGTGTGTGACACCTACTGACAACCTAAGCACAAGCTCCACTCCACTCCACTTATTTGATATTGTATAAACTCTTTTAAATGTTCAAAATAACTAAACATTAAAAGCTTAAACTCTACCAGGCCTTTCCATTTTCCTAAAAATGCAGGAAACTCAACAAAACCCTGCACAATGGCAGCAATGGTTGTGTCAACAAGAGTGTTCAGGCAACATTCACAGAACATGTCAAATGAAATTGGTTTGATCTCATTGTATTAGCATGAATTTTAGTCATCAGTACAATTAACTTACTTCAGTTCAAATAAATCAGTTCAAATCAATGGAAATGTGTGTCATAATTTTATTAAGTTAAATCAACAAGTTATTTTTTGAGTGCAGCTGATAATGCTGCACTCAACATGTTTGTAAGAAATGCGTTTATCACATTTAACTTTAGACTGTTGCTTCTTGGCAAAAGAAATAAAAATAATCCATAATAACACTTCCTTCGTTTCCTTGTTCTTTACATCAAATTCCACTCACATATTTGTAAATGGCAACTGGTCTGTGCATATTTCTCTCCTGATTCAGAAAAGACTGGTTTCAAATGGATATTTCTTGCAATGCAAAAGCTGATGCATGCAGTCTAGAAAAGTAATACGATCTGATACGATCACCACACTCCAGTACAGTACGTACCCACAATCTGTGTTGCCAACTGTCTGCTCTGTGAGGATCTGTAATGGTGTAGGCAGACATTTCATGAGTCTTTAGGGCTGTTGATTGTTCTTGATTGTCGTTTTACAGACAAGTAACATAAGGCCATTATTAGGTCCAGATGCACTCATGTGCAATAATAAACTGTCATACTTCCATAATGTCATATAAACACATTATGAACATCAGAACAAACAACCTTCCCGTTCGCTAAATCTAGGCATTAACTTAATATGGTTGATACAAATCCATGTTTATGAGATTTATTTGGAGATGCATAATTTATGAACAAATCTCTCCTGTGAGTCAAATTATTTAGTAAATCAGTGGGTCCATTTCACAGAACTTGCCAGGATGATTTGTTCATCATTAATGCGCTCAAAAATGGAAATGTACACACCCAAGCTGATTTGGAGAAATGTATCATTTCATCACTTGCTCATAAAATGAATGCTCTGCAATGAGAGCCCAACAGCTGATAAAAACAGAACAGATTTGTTCACTGACCCAATTACATGCATACATAGCATTAACTAATTAATGAAATTCAATAAGTAAAATAAACAAGAAATAAAATAAATTAAGCAAAATCTAAAACTAAAATCATAAAGATTCTGATTTTAGCTTCCACTTATTCTCATGACATGTGTACATGCATAAAAAAAATTACAGAAAGTAAAATTGATTTTTGATAGTTTTTAAAAGTCTACTAAAATAATCGAGTAACTTGACAGACGAAGCACAATACCAGTAAAAGAGATTCATCTGAAAGGTAAAATTATTCTATAACTTATATGCAGGCATACTGTATGAACATACATTTAATTGTCTATATTTTAATTGAAGATACAGTATGTCATAATAGCAGCACAATCAATGCGAATCTATTACCCTATTAACCTTAAAACTGTTCCACAAACATTGATATTCAGACGACATGACAAAATTAAATACTGTATATTCTAGGGCTGTCCTCGAATAGTCGACGATTCGACTCCCAATCTCACAGTTGATGATCATACCATATGGCTATATGAAGGTGCTCAATGTCTGATTTCACATTGAACTACCGTTTTTCTCCCAATAAGTTAATATACAGCCTATTAAAATAATGCTGTAAATAAGAATCCGAAAAGAAAGAAGCTTGGGATAAATATTTTAACCTACGTGAATGAATCCCACCACCCCTATAAATTTAAATTTAGTTTTATTTTCCATAATCCGTGACCGACAGAGGTGGATCTTGGCGGCAGGGATTTAAATCTCTAATGAGGCTCAAATTGAGGCAGAGTGAAAGACTGGATTTTTTTTCCGATCAAGTAGGGTACAAATTATTTTAAATGTATTGTGTATATTATTTATGTCGTATAAGATTTGGTTGAGTTTCGCTGCAGTAAAGCCCTTATCTCAAGGACAAACAATGCAGAATAGTAATATCTATGACTGAGACTGTCATATAAATAACATTATAATGAAAACACTATTATAATAAAATGATAAATGAAATCCCACTGACTAAAATTGTGCTATCAAGTTTCATTCTACTGATCATCTTCAGCGTGCGCAGCTCAAAACAGAAATGCAGAACCTTATAAACTATAGTCATATACATACCGTTATAATGAGAGCACTACTGTAAAAAAATTGGGTTTCAATTACGTTTAATGTTATCTATCTTTTAATGAAAACATAAAACATTATTTACCCCGTTTGTATCTGCGAGGCGTGTGTTACATATTTTCTCTGTGTTCATTTGAGTAATTATGACTGTCGACTGACTTGACTCTTATTTTGCCCTGCCCCCAAACATATGATTCGACTATTAGTCGACTATTCGAAAATTCCGAATTCGACTGTGAAAATCCTTCGTCGGGGACACCCCTAGTATATTCATCAAAATGCTGACATAAGATTGTGTGCCAGTTTCCAGAGAAAAAATAAATACTCTACAGCTTACATTTGATTACACAAATTAGTTGTAGCCTACAAAATATAACAGATAATGCAGCATGCATTATTTTCTGTCGAAGTGTTAATAATGAAAGAGAAATGGGTTGATGGGAGGAGGATTTGGCCTGATAGTTAATGATTAAACACAAAGGAGGGTCTTCCCCTCTCAGAGGCACTGAGAGCGGCTGGCCTGAGGGGGAAACACACACACACACACACAAAGCAACATGCGCTCTCTGCATTCCTCCAGTCTCTTTGTCCAAACTGCATACATTAAACGCCTGACGGCACATCCTCAGCGCAAACAGATGCATGTGTAGCGCCTGCCATGACAAATTATCATCTAATAGCGGCTGCCCACCGAAACATCATTCTGTTTGGTAGGCGTTAACAGGACGTGTTCTTGCTTTACTTATAGGTATACGTTAACATGCGTTCAGGTGGACGTATTTTGGCCTTTTTTTAGACGAAAGCGGAGAAGCCCGCGTTCCTAACAATCCCCGTTTCTAATTAATAATTCAAGAGCAAACGCAAACGTAGTTTTGCACTGGACGACCAGTCAAATCACAGCAAGCTCCTGTTTGGAAAGCACAGGGGTCCTGCCTGTTTGTCTTACTGTTCACGCTTGAATTACGTCCATTGTTCAATTCGCAGGCGAATTGTTCTTTTGAACCGATTCTTTTTTGTAGGATTCGGTCGAAACCATTCACAAAGTTGACTTCGAAAAACTGATTTCCGGAGTGAGATGAGAATAATATAATAATAACTGTGAATTAAACAATATAGTGGATACGTAGCATAATTAAATAATTATTAACCTAACATTAGGATACTGGTGAATATAAAATAGATAATATAACTATAGCTATAACAGAAAATCAGTATAGCCTAATTTACAATATAGGTAGTGAAAGCGTAGTCTTTTGGGAACTAAAAAAAACAACAACATAAAATCATGGGAGGCTATTTGTAGATCATTTTACTGCAAGCAGTGCCTTCTTTGGTGATGATGAGCGACATTTTTAACAAAATAGGGATTCATTATGATTACTAACACTATATTTATATATTAATGGAATTTATCTAACACAATATTATTGACAGTTTTTGAATAATAAACACCACTGACTACAGCCTACAACCACTTTTGAAAAAAGTGCATTCCTTGCTGAAAAAATAAAAATAGTACAAATAACAAAATAAAAATTATAATGGTTTCCACTACAAATACCATCACACCACATTCATTACATCCATCCAACCAACCAACTTTTAACCATTAAAAATGGTTTCCGGTTGTGTGTTTTAGTGTTTTAACAAGCCACCAAGAGAAAGCAATTACCAGTAAAGACCAAGATTAAAGTTTCCATGAAATCAGTAGTTGAGTAGTTTCCAATTATAATAATTAATAAAACATCTACAAATTGTTTGATGGTTTCTATATGTTGGTTTTTATTTTTTCAACAGGGCTGTGTCATCACAATTTTGTGGACAAATAAATTGTCAAGAATCATAGAAACATTAACATACAGAAACATATATACTGTTGTCTTTCGACATTAAGTCATAACATGGTAACGTGTGATTGGTGTCATCGCAACATTCTGTAACACACACTCACATTGTGTGTTTAAAAAGAATGTAATAGATGTAATGTAATAAAAAATAGCTTTTTTCTAGGGTGCATTTTACCCCAGAGGGCCAAGTGGGTGAACGAACGAAAATTCTTAAGAGCAACAAAATTTGAAGCTAATGGCAGACGCCCAAGAGATTCGCGCTGTGATTGGCTAAACGTTCGTTCACTCAAATCTAACTAACAAATCAGAGAATACGGGCGGAAATATTGGCGCTAGGTCAAAAAAAGTGCGGGTCCCCCCCGGTTGCTACGCCCCTGTATATATATATATATATATATATATATAGTATATGTGTGTGGGATATTGAAATTACTCTATTTCAGCGGTGAATGTGACAACAACTTAACACTTTTTCAGAAATAACTCAGAATCGATTTTTTTGAACCAGTTCACTGAATCCGTCCGTCCGAACGAATCGATTCGATGAAATGAATCAAATTCCCACCGCTTGCAAGTATTCCCACCCTGAATTTCCATGTTCTACTACTGCGAAGGCTCAGCTTCTGAGTATTAATTACCTCACGCTGCTAACCCTACTGGACCAGCGTCGCTTGCGTCATAAATATTCATGAGCAGCTCCTTCGCCATAGTAGGAATGGGTATATTCGTGTTCCGGGCCCCGCCTCCCACTCATCCCATCGTTTGTGTGCGTGTGTGTTTGAGTGTGTGTATGTGTGTGTGTGTGTGAACTCCTTGAGCATTCACGATCGCCTCTAATCACAGATCTCCAATCAAACAGCAAGCCCAGCTACGCAGAAACGCTGCAGAAAACGCAGATAATGGAATACCGGTTTTTCAAATCCATGCTCAATGAACACTGATGGATTAATGCAGGAATAATATACATCCATCGCACGGTAAGTTGTTAGAGGAGGTCGGAGGGGTGAAATGATGAAGCATGTGGTAGTTGCAACCTGCCATTGTCTCGTGCGTCCGGTGATATTTTGTGTCCATTTTACACTTGCTGGCAAGGAAACGGTGACATTTCTTAACACGCCTGTTTTATTTAGATCTCGCAAATAATCGCGTGTAAAATGCGTTAATAGTCAGTAATAGTAAATCATGTCCAACTTGGGTTGTTTGGACACCTAGTGAAAGCTACATGTTGAAAACAAGTGCTCTTCTCATCTCACAGTGTTGATGGAGCATCTCCGCGATGATTGACACCTGTCCTCATGGTATGATGCATCAGTGATGGAGAATTCGCTTGCGAAAGGCATAAAATGCACTAATAGGGAAGTTTCGAAGATTATGTTCGCAAGCGGAAAAAATAAATGATACGATGCGTTTTTACGCGCAAATACGAAGCGGAATCGGGTTTAATGATTTGACATTTATCTGGTTTGACCGAGTGTCATATGGAGTGCCAGTAACGCTGGGCACACAGATGGGTCCATATAGCCTTTGGGCTTAGTTCAGGAAAATGCAATGCATCAGATGCATATTGTGGAAAGAAAAGCAGAATTTAGCGATGCATTTATTTGACTGTACCATGCCGATTTTTGAAGATCATTTGTATTGTTTATGCACCGATGCCAGACTGTAGTATATTGTGAAGACATGAACTGGTCACATGACCGGGGAACACTCAAGTTAGTGGGCCACACTTTGCATTGCGTGTTTAAAGCATGGTCTCTGGTTGCTGTGGTTAGTCAAATGAAGGGTCTGGAACTGAATAATAATAATAATAACAGGCATTTTGTTTGTATTTTTTAGTCACGCCTGACCTGAAATCACTGTCTTATAGCCTAATGCTCAATGTTCAAAAGGTACACCCTTGTATTTTTATTTGCACCTAAAATGTGCGTTTTGGCATCTTAAATGAACAGTTTTGTTCCCCCTGTAGGGCTGAAGTTACTTTTTTGTGGTAGTGGTTAGCAAACAATAGTGATACGAATGAGCCAATGTTTATTGTATTGGTGAAATATGGGTGTTTTTGTTAAGAGCATGGATTGGGTGTTTGAAGGAAGTCTGAGCTGGTTGTTTAACCAAAGTGTTTTTTGTCATCATTTAATTTTACAGTGATTAGGAAAGATTTTAGAAATTTAGCTATCATATACTAAATGCGCTTTCTTCCCTGTATGTTTTTTTGGAGCAAAAATTAAGTAAACTATTGTCTTTGAGGACATTGCCAAGTAGGACATGTTCCTGGATCAGCATCAACATCTTTTGTCACTGCTGTCAGACTAACCCAGCTGTATCTCTAACTATTAGCCGCTCTAAAGTCGCAGAAAAAAATGACAGCTTGGTAATAATGCTGTTAAAGCTCTGTAGCCAGCCTTAACCCTAAAATCTGATTGGCTGACAGGACTGTTGTTCCTGGACCAGCAAGGATATTGACGAACATAGCTTGTCTAGGACAAGGAAAAGCCTACTGAGGGATTCATTTAGCAACATCTGTTCATGAGAAGCGAACACATGGTTGATAGACGGATGGTAATCTCACAGTCTCTGACTGATTCCTGCTCCTGTGTTATTCATGGAAGTTTTGAAGATGTAATTTTCTGTGATAACGGAGTTTTTAAACATTATTTATACGGGTAGTATATCTTTAAAAAAATTGTTACTTCGGTGTGAGTTTTAGTTGAGTAATGGAAGAATGGCTTCCAGTCTTGTTTTCTCAGAGATGTTGATTTAGGTTTTCCTTATTAATATGGGAAGTTGAGAGGAAAAACTGTGATTTCCAGACCTAAAAAATGGGAAGTTCATTAATGATATACAGATACTCCGCAGTACCATTCAAAAGTTTGGTGTCAGTAATATTCCTTTCCCTCTTTGAATATATTTAAAATGTAATTTATTCCTGTGAATCAAAGCTGGATTTTCAGCATCATTATTTGTCTTCAGTACCACACAGTTCTTTAGAAATCATTTTAATATGCTGTATTCATGCTCATATAGGCTCAATTCAATGCATCCTTGCTAAATAAAAGAAAACAAGAAATTGGTAATGAAATTAAAATACATATGTGCAGACTACATAAAGTATATAGACTATTGCATCAAGACAGTTGCATTAGACAAAAAATTGGACTGCATAAACCTCTTTCCTGAAGATCTGAAAGGTAGAAGTTACTATAAAGTGCAGCAGATGTGAGCCACTGCCATGATTTACTGTATATTAACCTCAGTATCCTGAACTGTAGGAAAACTGAGACGAGTGCAACGAATGAACAGATCATTGTGTTTGCCAAGGGTTTATTTGTCGATTTTCGTTTGGAAAGTGTCCTGGCAGAGTTTGAACAGCATGATATATAGACAAGTACTTGATTTTTAAGTTGTAAAAGCACCATTTAATCGAAAATGCTATGAAGTGTGCCAGGTCAGATATCCATCAGGTGTGAAGTCGGCTGTAATGCTGACCAGAGAGACACGGAGGATGAGTAATACCGAGATCCGCTGTGACCCCTTTCATTCTTCTGAAAGTTAAAGCTTTGGTTAATTCTCTAAGGCAGCTAATCGGAAACGCCTCAGTCGAGGTTTTAATTACCCAGCAGTTGAAATGCAAGGAAAATCATGCTTTCCCCCTAGAACAACTTTTCGCAGGGCACTGCTGACTTTCCCGTATGCCAATAATGGATTTTCCCTGACTGTTAATTGCTGGTGAATTGGAAAGAGGATATAGTGTGTAGCTCTTGAAGGCTTTGAAGCGAGAATTAGCCACGCGAGACGCTTCGGATTTATGCGTTCGTTCCAGAGAACACATTTAAACTGAACTCTGCTTGACTGCGCTTCATTTGCTCATTTCTGTGCTGACATATTTAAACGGGTTAGATGAATACTTAACCCATCACACAGTTAAAAAACCTAATTTGATGTCACAGTTAATATATGTGAAAGTGCTGTTCCATATAGATATTAAAAGTGGTTTTAATGTTTTCTACTGAAAATGTCAGTGGTTTTGCCCACTGAAAGCTTTCTAGGGAGTTGTGGGTGTTATTGGGGTGATCTGCGTGGTTATAATGTTGATTTGTGGTCTCTAGGGTTAGCTAGTTGGTTGCTGCTCGAGTGTTCTGTGGCATGGTTTTTCTGCTTTCTAGGACAGCTTCTTTTGTACGGTATTGGAAAAAACACTCACATTGTGGTATTTTGATATAAAAAAACTGGTATTGTCTCAAAATGACTTTTTAATATAGAATTATTCTGAATCATCAGGAGGTCATTCCATGTCAAATCAACCAATTTTCAGTAACTAAAGTCAATAGATTGTACTAATATAGACCTGCCAATGTCTGTAAAAATAACATTATGAGTTTTTATTCCCCCTGTAATCTGGCCCTGGATTACGCAGTAAATATTCATAATCTTTCTTCAGAAAAAATGATGCAAAATCAAACATTTGAGATGGGCACTACTGGTTGAATTGGTTCGGAATGGCCGTAGGCGTAGCTTGACGTTTGAGATTGGTGGGGCCTTACCAAGCAGCCAGTAGATTTGGTCAGTCAAACTTTTAAAAAGATTTTGCATTTCTGTAATAAACGTAGAAAGTCACAATCAGTGTACCATTTAAACAGTTTTACTATGATTACACAGAGGAGCAGCAAGTGTGTGAGGGTGCCATGGCAACTAGATACATTAAACGCAAATTACTTGTAAAGGCTGTGCTGTCTATTTTTGCTGCTGTAGCAATAAACACATCAAATATAATGCACTATAAACCTGTTTGTCAACAGAAGAGAGTGGTTAAGCGATTCAACAAGTGAATTATCCACTGCTCTAAAACAGATATCTGTTGGACATGATTAAATTATGCACAAAAGCAGACATATTTAGTAACATTAAATCTCACTGAAAATGACCAATTAAGCAGTTTATATTCTTATATGTATTTTTAGCTTTTGTTTTGCATGTATTAAATTACATTTGGATGTAAATGTTCATTTTCCTGACATTAAATGTAAAACGCTGATTAGCTACAACTGTGCGGAGTCAAAGAGCATCAGCATTTTCATCTGACTTTGTTTTTATGTCCAAATTCCTCTGCAGTTATTGTATGTGGTAAAAAAAAGCAAAATATTAATGTACACCATGCAACAAGCTAGCAGTATAACATCATTCGCAGAAAATATATGCATATTTACATTTGAAAGCATTAATTACCAAATATTTATAGTAAATATTTTTTATATGAATAATATTTTATCTTTTAATTGTTAGCGCCGACTCTGCCAATGGGAATGACCAAAGGTTGAGGAAAAATTTAAATCATGTGTTCAGGAGGGGTGTGATGAGATCCTGCGCCACGAAATCTCGCAAGATGAACTTGACAAGATATCTCGTCCAGGTGAAAAGCTGGCTTTCGGCAGGGTACTTTTATACCCTGCTTTCCGCAGGGTACATTCCAAGATGGAAAGTATCAAGGCACGTCTGGATTCAATGTCAGCTTCACTTCCTGTCACCAGAGATGTCTTGATTTGATAAAGTTTTGAAGCATCATTGCCTGACAGCAGCAAGGTAACAAGTCAGCAGCCTAAGCTTTCGGACACGCCACTGTCTTGCGTTATCACCATGATGGAGTGTGAAGGTAAAGTTAGCATAGACGATGTCCCCCCTATATTTACATCACATTTCTCCACTGTCGTTTTGCTTTTTTTTAAAAAATAGAAATAAAAAAAATATTCAGATGGATAACTGCTGGGTCAATTCTCAAAAAAAGCACCTGCTCTGCTCAGGAAACACAACTCACATGACAAGACCGTGTAAATAATACTAAGACTCCTAAAAAATAAACCTTTCTTTGGCTGGGCTGTGTGGCTGCTATAGGTTACATTTCCATTCTTTCTGAGCTGTTCAATATGACTTTTATATTATGGATAATATTATGTATTTTATTGTGAGAATTTCTTGGAAACGGAAAGCAGTGAAATCGTTAATATAGACCACTAAATAAAAGTTACACAGATTTGATTTTTATTGTAGAACTTTAAAATTACTGTATATACTGTATAATGTATTAATTTTAAAACCATTAAACCATCTAGTTTTTATTTTGGCATTTTTTGTTTTGCTTCGCAAAATTAAATTTTTAGGAAATGAAGGTGCGTTGAAAAACTACCAGAAAGACTGATCTCTAACCCTAATCTTAGCAGCACATCCTGATGCTGTAGGTAGCATTATTGTTTGCCGCGATCAGATCCGACCATTTCTAATCTGTTTGTGACAGGCTTCCCAGATAGCACACGTATGTCGGGAAGATGTTTGTAAAAGATCTCTTGATCTGGAAAGCATTTGATGTCTTACAGAGGTCAGTTTTACATACATTCTAAATCAGAAACATCTTCAAGACATCTAATAGACGTCTATTTGACATCTGAAAGGAGATGTCCAATAGACGTTTTGCAGATGAGCAGACAACCTAAATAATTTGACTTGCAGATGTAAATGCAGACCGCCACCGTTTTTCCATATTCCACTATGTTCTCAACTGATGATACATATGTCTCCCGTCTCAGTGTGTGCACTTAGTTGCTGTAGCTCATGGTGCCACTATGTTAAACTATGTTTAGCTTAGCTCCATTCATTTCTTATTATCCAAACAGGGATGAATTTAGAAGCCACCAGTGTCTAAAGTATGTTTTGTGTAAGGAACGCTATTTGAGTTCCTATGAAGAGTCTGGGTGTACCAGTTGGTCTTTCATCATTTATCTGAGCTGGGCCTCATGAACCCCCAGTCCATTAGTGGCTTCTGACTGGTATCGGATTACACTGATGGCAGTCAGAGAGATGTTGTGCTAGAGATATGTCACAGCCGTTCCCTCAGGGCAGCGCTTGGATCTCAGACTCAGATACACCAGCAGGAGAGATGCTAGCCTGGCTGGGATGGACACAGCCAGAGGGCTTTATCTCCCCTCAAACCTCAACAGTGAATAACCCAACCTGAGTATTTCCCACATGTTCATGCATATGTCATGCGAATATTTTTTATCATGTATTATTTGGATAAGTCGTTATAGCCCATTTATGCTTGCTGTTTTGCTATTTGTGTGGCTTTTCTGTTTAGTTTTTTTCCCAAAGGATAGAATAAACCAACCTAGCTGTTAAAATTGTTAAAAGCGCTATATAAATAAAAGTGACTTGACTTTTATTTACTTATTGAGCGCTTAGTCAATAGAGACCAAGAATATTTGAAGAATAATTATAGCGTTTGCTTGGGGAGCATTGCTGGTAATATTTCTCATACTTGGGTGTTTTGGAAAATCCCAGACAATTAATAACTGCTTTGGTGCATATAATTCTGCACTGTTTGTGCTACATGGGTTGGTGAGGCAAGAGGTTTCAATAATGATACTCAGCATTTTGTATTATGGATGATAACGCATAAAATTTCATAGTGAAGGAAAGTCTCCAAGCGACAGAGACCAGAATATCATCCTTGTAGGTGGACTCTTAGAAACTCTTAGACCTAGAAATGCACTAACAAACACCCACAAAACCCTAGCATCATTGCAAAGAGTTTGGCACAGGCAAATGCATCTTGCACTGTGTTTGCTTCAAAAACACATTCCTCTATGGATCCAAACTAAGGTGTAATATGGTTGAAGACAGTTTAAAGTAAAGAAGAGCGTTCCTCACAGTGTTATAACACATTTGATCTAAGTTTAGATTGATTGTGTCTCTGTGTGTGTTTTATTTCTATGCAAATTGTGATGCTGCTTACAGTAGTTTTAGTCATGTTTATGATAGTTTTTAGCAAATTCAGCTATTTCAGGCGATGAACTTCAGTTTACCAGTTGTATGGAGACAGTGCTATATTCGCAAATGTTTTATGCGATATTTCAGTTTTGTGCATACATTTATTTTGAAACTTTGGATAGAAACATAGCTTGTGTCACTTTGCATTTGGTATTGAAGCTTATGCCTTCACAAAATAAAAAGGAAATCACAAACATTGATAAGCGTTCTCTTTTCTTTTTGTACTTTTTGCTGTAAAGTCACAGTTATTCCTCCATCTCCTTTTTTCTTCAAGACCAGCTCTGCATGCTTTCTCAAAGCAATAGAAATCCTGGTGAACAGTGTGTGTCGCCAGGATACACGATCAGAGGCTAGAGTAGACCTTAACCATTACCTGTCAGTAGGTCTTGCTGTAGAGTCCTTCAACCAATTCTTCAAAAGCCAAGGGCGAGTACAGCTTGTAGCATGGTCTTGGGTAGGTGATAATTCTCCACCTTGAAAACGTGATCTGCCCAGTGCAGCAGTATCTTGAACAGCATTTTTTGCAAATACTGTACATTAAAGTAACTTGACATTATCATTATAGACCAGCAATGATCATTTTCAGTTTGGTTACATAGTAATGTGTACATGTCAAATAGGGCTGCATGATTTGGGAAAAATGTCAAATTGCGATTATTATGGTCAAAATTGCGATTTACGATAAACAAGTGGTATGACTCACTTGTTATCAAGGAAAATGCACACACAGATTAATAGATTAATAGTGCTGAAATCTGTATTTTTTCAACTGAGATACAGTTTAAAGTGCAATCTAGCACCAACTATAAATTAACAATGTTCTCAAATTAAAACTAAATAACAGTAACATCTTTACATTACATTAATTAAATTACATTAAATTAATGTAATTAATTTCAAATCCTAAGTACAGATAAATAAAACAAATACCCATTTTTTTATATTTTTTACATTTTGTCCCAAAACAGGGACATTTAAGCAGGATGTAACATACACTTTGTATATTTCTTTTGGTGTCTCTTGTGTTCAAATAATTTTCTCAAATCCCTCTTTGCTAATAGTGCGTTCACACCAGACGCGACTTGCGGAAATAAATCACGCTATTCACGCGTAGTTGGACACTTCAACATTACGAGTTTACTTGCTTCATTCGAGCGTGAAATTACCTTCACAACAATCGCGTCATGGGAGGGGCTTCTGCCAGGCACTTTCAGTCTCTGTAGTTGTTAAACATGTGGTAAGTTCGTTTGGGTGTATCTAACGGCAAACTTTGGTTTAATGCATGTAGTATTTATTTCCTTTTTATTCCTGTAACTATTTAAGAACAAAGATGTATCGTACAGCTCCTCCACATACAGCGACGATTATTTTATCGTCCATAGTTTAGGAATTCTGCCTCAGCTTGCTAGTAATCGTGAATTTTCACCAAAGGTTAGATTTTTATATTTTTCTAACCAAAACACTAAATTCGAGCCGCGTCATTCGCGCCGCAGGATGTCTAATCGCATCTTTGCACTGACTTCACATGTAAATCAATGCTTAACGCTTCATTCGCGTCTGCTGTGAACGCAAGAATGAATGTCTTGTTACGTCCACGAATGCATTTGTTTATTTATTATAATCTCAACATTTGCTGTAATGTAATCGTATAGGTTGACATCGCGATTGCGATATGATACGATGCGTAGGGCCAATCCTTCAGGAGGCTTGGAGTAATATGTCAAGTCAATGTTTGAATAAACCAACTTACAATAAATGTAAGTCACGCTGATTGTAATGCATTACTTCCATTTCCCGTATACCCATGCCTCTTAGGCCTTACAGGAGGGTGGTCACTTGTCAGTCTCTGGATCTACCACACTGAACTTTTATTCATGTGCTCCGTGTTCGAGACTCCTCTGCACAGTCTGAAATTTTAACAGTCTATTTTCAATCCCTTTGTCAACCGTGGTGATGATGCATCCCAAGTAGCAGAACTGTATTCAGCTCTTTCTCACCATTGGTGATGTGGGGAGGGTGGTAATCTTCCTGAGGTGCAGGCTGATAGATATCTTTCTTTAAAACTAATCCAACAAGCTCAGAAACCTCTGCAAAGTGTGATATTATGCACTGCAGAACTGTCACTGTATAGGACGTGTGAAGAGAAGCTGAATCGGATTGGTTGCCTTGCCATCTTGGTGTGAGCCTTTAGTCGCCTCTGGTTGAAAAGGCTCTCTTTGCTGTGGTATTGGATGTAGACATCCTCGTCAGCAGTGTCAGTTCCTGGAGGGTTACTTTCCTGCACAGTTTAGCTCCAACACTACATTGCTGAAAAAAAAGACACATCACAAAGTTGTTATGTTTTTGCTGGTTATAAAGGATTGTATTGGTTTTAATGGAAACTTTATTGGACCCTGTGGGTCTCTACTGGTAATTGGTCACTTTCTATTGGTGGCTTGTTAAAACAAATCCTAATGGAAGATGTCCTAAAACACACTACAGATGTTTTTAATGGTTCTGAATGGCTGAAAGTTGATGGGTTTTAGTGCTTGTAATGGTTTGTAATGTATATATTTTTTCAGCACAGTAATTAAACACACTTGAGCCAGCCTATCAAGGTCTTCAGGATTACTAGAAACTAGTTTTGGAGCTGGTTGGAGCTACACTCTGCGGGGCGGTGGTCCTTCAGGACTGATGCACTTTGGCACATTTGTGCAAGGACGCAGCCTTGCTTCAGACTTGTCCATTGCTTTTGAAAAATGGTTGCTGTGTCTGTCTTCAATGATTTGCCACAGACATTTTTTGCAGTATCGAATAGTACAGGGTGATTAATCGAAAAGAAATCACAACAGAAATTCAGAACCTCTAACCTCGATAATTTCCTATTAAATGTCAAAATATTTAATCACACACACACACACACACACACACTTGTTGGTTTTTGTGATTTATGAGGACTCTCCATAGGCGTAATGGTTTTTATACTGTAAAAACTGTATGTGGTATTGCCCTACACTGCAGTTTTATATTTTCAAAAAAACACCATTTAGTATGTTTTTTAAGCCTTTTGAATTACAGGGACACTGAAAATGTCGCCATAAATCACCTTCATATTGTAATACCTATGTCATACCCATGTCATTATACAAATTTGTGTACTCGTAATCCACATAAACCCGCACACACACACACACACACACACACACACACGTGTATATGTGTGTATATACTCTACCTATAGAAGCATGTGTATTTGTATGTGTATTTGGTGCTAGATTTACATTAAAATAATTACAACTTTTACAAGTAGCGCCACCCATTAATGTCAGTTTCGAAACAGTGGACCAATCAGAAGATGCAATGTCAGACTTGCAAGTTTCTTCTGACAATGTGCTTGTCAGAAGTAACTGAAACTCTTAGCATCTAGTTTTCCTGAAGGTGTATTTTTGATTTTAAGTGGCCATTATAGATCTTCTTTTGAGTCCAGTTGACTGTGTTTTGATAGAACTTGCAGAACAGTTGCTGAGTCCTGAGTCATAGAAATCCTTGGGATACTGTTCAGCTTTGAATTCCCTACCATAGATGTTTGAGATGTCCTCTTTGACAGGGTTGTTTCTTCTTTCAAAACCCAAGTATTGTAAAAAGTAGTCATGTAGCACCATGCTCCAGTAAAAATGGGGAGACGCTACTTGCTCAGGTGACATGTTGAATGTATAAAGGACTTTGTAGGACTTTTTTCCTGCTGTCACTGGGTCTTGCTGTAGAATGAAGGATGTGCTCTAAAAATGTTCACAGGCAACCATGGACTTCCCTCAAACTCTGCAAGTAACTTGCAATTTTATGCTCCAGCCAGAATTGCCAACGTCAAGAAACATTTTCTAGAAAAGCAATAAGATGAGAGTTTTTATAGTTACTCAAACAATATTTATTTTAATTAATTTAGTTTTAGTAAGATTGCAGCCGATATTTATATTAAATTAGTGTCTCAAAGGTCAAAATCTGATTCTTTGAAGATGTTTCCAAGAGACATTCAACCAGGGGCATAGGTTTGATTTTGAAATTGGTGGGGACATCCACAGAGTGTTTTCACTATATTAGTAAGATTAGAATGTCTCAGAATTCCACATTTTCATATCAGGTTCATAATTCATATTTTATATATGGCCTAAACCAATCCCCAATCATAACCCTTATGAAAACCTGTGCAAAAGACCACATTTAAATAGAAACATTATTTGGTTGATTTATAAGCATTTTTAAGCAATCATATATAATGAATAACTGCACTGTCCCTGAATCAACTTGATGTGATTTGTGTCCTATTTTCACGCACAGAACTGTTGATTTGTCCTGCACTTACAGTATCTAGGTTTCAGCTTTGCCACCTTGCAAATGTGATCTATTAACCATTTGTGTACCTGGAATTGCGCTGTTTTCACAAAACACCATTGTTTCCTGGTTTATTTAAGATTAAATTAAATAAGTAATAAATAAACAACATAAGAAAAAGCCGGACAAGTTGTACTAAATATATATATTTTTTGGATCAAAATTATTCCTAGTGTCACGAAAGAGAGGCGAGAAGATGTGCGGGTTCATGTGCCGGCTGTTTATTCACAAAGAGCAGAATCAGACAGGCTTTCAGGGTAGTTACCGGCAGACAAGGATAGAGGAGGCAGAGCAAGAGAGTGGTTAAAGTCCGTGCAAGAGTCGACAACAATAACTACAGCCCGAGGGGCGAGACAAAAGCGTAAATCCGGGGAAGGCAGAGGTCGGCAACAATAAATCCAAAATAGACACAATCAACACGGACATTCGGGTGGTAATACGAACAGATAGACAGTGCAATGGACCAATGACAAACACTCAAACATACAAAGACTTTATACACTTAAAACTAGGTTAGTGGGAGGAGACTTGCAATGAAACACCATGACAACAAATGAGTGGGCGTAGACATGAGTACTGAATGAGAGTTCATGAATGAAAACAGACACAAACACACACACACACACACACACAGTTCGTGAAGAGCTGAAGTGCCATCCAGAGCTGATCGTGACACCTAGGGACAATGCAGTGTTTGCTGGACATTAGTAAGGACACCCCCGAATTCTACACCCTTGCATTCAACCTGCATAATAAAAAAAGATGTTTTTGAGCCAAATCATCGAGGGGTCGATATTATTTGAATTTCGTCAGAATATCGTCATCTTTCTGCCTTGCGAACTTTGGAATTACTCTGATCAAAATGATCTTACTAAATGATCTGATTAAATGTAATTACTTCTGATCAAATGAATTAGTGATTCATCATAAAATCACCACTAATCACATGTAATCCAGTCGACTGAGGAAAGACAGCTGTCCATCACTGCATTCACTATTGCAGGTAAATGCATCTGTACTTCAATTGAGCTGAGAATAGTATTTATCTGATTTTAAGGCATATATAAAGTTTCTTAGAGGGGGAGTTGTTTAACACAAGTGCTAAGGAACTGTTAGAACAAGTTATCTTTGTCAGCACAAAAGAAAAGATAACAGAGCATGTGGATATTATTATTGCTTGTAGAATGAATATGTGAAACAATGTAAACACAATAAATATAGGCAGACACGGGTATATGTACGTTCTGTGCTGTAAATGGCACAGTCTGCATGTTTTTTTCCATTTGCTCTACTTGATGATTTTTTTTTTTGTTTACACATTTTCAACCAAAATAAAACCTTACCATATAATATAACATGGTTGTGTAACAGCTATTCATACGCTTGACATTTAAAAATTATTTTTCATTAAACCTCGTTTGAATAAAGAAATACTTGAATATTCGTTTTTTATGAGCCTGAGTATTTGAATGGAATATTTTTGGAAAATGCCCATTCCTAAAATCATCTACCTTAAAATCAATGCATTAGTGTTGGCAACATGGCAACATTTTTCTTTTGATTCATCATATCCAATGAATGATTGTAAACTGTGGTGAATTGTACATCAGTACAATGGACATTATTTTACACTTCTGTTCAAAGCTCCCAATTTCAGACTGTCTTTAGACTTTTTTTATGTAAAAAAGATTCAGTATACTGGTAGTTACAGTTGTTTTTGAGAAGGTGCATGTAACACTTTTTTTTGCCTGCACGTCTTGACTGTCCTAAATTCTGACATTAGTAACAGCGGAGATCCCACAGTGCTTACAGTATGTTAAGAATGTGGCTTACTTGTGGGGTAATTTGCACCGTGAGCAACCATGTTGATAAGAAAAAAACAGCATATGCTGGTTAGGTATATTTTGAAGATGGAATGCTGGTGTGAGCTGGTACTTTGCTGGTCATGTGCCGGTCCCTGATCTCGCTCTCTTTGGTCTATGCCTGTGCAGGTGTGTGCTTCCGGGAGAAATGCACATATAAGGAGTTCCACCCTCGACTACGTCATGAAGAACCAAGATTGAAAAAAACTCTCTGAAACTTGTACAATAGAAGTAAGATTTTAGCGAGTTCACACTTTCTAATAGAATAACCAATGGTAGGCATGTTTGGCATCTGGGGAGCAGGCGGAGAGCCGGGCAGACCCCGTACCCTAGGGAATTAACCCCTAGGAGGTAAGGGCTGGGTAAAACTCGGGGCTCTGCCTGGTCACCGCATGCCCCCTTGGGAGGAGGGTGGGAAGGCTGACTTGCTTGGATGGCCGAGTAGCCTAAATGAACAGTAGTTTTGAGCGTTGAGAGATTGAAACCAAGCGTCCCTGACTGGGCGAACTGTAGGTGGTAAGGGGCTAAAAAAGACCTCTCGGGAGTGGAACCCTGGCTCAGTGGGCTGGTTCTCCTCTGCTGGGGGTCCGATACTCTGTTCCTAATCTAGGTGGTGTAAGGGGAGGTGGAGGGATGCAAAGAACGAAGATGCTAGGAAGGGGAGGTTCGCAGTATTTTAAAGCTTTAGCTTTTAATAGGGTAATGAGGTAATAGGGAGATAGGCGGCAGCTGGTTAATTAATCGTACGTGCTTCTCCCATGTTGTTTTGTTAGTCAAACATCATTTAAAATTTTAAAAATATCCTTTTACACAGTTTGTTTCATGTTGATGTCAGAATGAAACATTAGCATATTGCCTGCCCACTTGTTGGTCTTTTCATGTTGGTTCTGAATGAAAATGCAGATTCATGCTTTGCCACTAGGTGGTACTTTGGAAGCATTAAAAGCTCACAAACAATGCTTTAAATGAATTCGACCAATCATTGGAGGGGTTTGGAAAAATTAATTGTTGAACAAATCGTTTTGGAGTTGTTGAACAAAGGTAAAAATAAATGCATATTATAATAAAAGAAAAATGTTTTTTGACCTTGCATGCATGTCAACCTGTTGTTTGGGACTCCAAAAATCAAAATATGAACCTTTTATAACCCATAATATGGGCCCTTTAAAATTTGAACTAAATGTATAACTAATAAAATAGTGTTTCCCACATGTTAGATGAGCTTTTTGTTACATCAAAGTTTATTATATTGATATAGATGTAAATTCAGGCCATGTGGGATATGTGGGGTTGTTTCAGAAGCGGCTGTTTGCATTACCAAAACTCATTACTTTTTTTCACTTCTGTTCTCAGTTTAGCATCTTTAGGAAAGGGTTTTCAGGTGCTTTGAAAGCTGTTAACAATTTGACAATGTGCGTCGAGGGACAGTGCTAGCAGGAAGTAAGTTATGAAAGCTACTGTGTATAAGCATAACTGAACGGTGAAGACCTGATAAGATGTAAAGCAATGACCAATGCTGGACCTACAGCAGCGTCGGTTTGCTTGAGGTAATCATTGTCTAGGCTGACAGGGCCCAAATGAAAAGATGTTTAGTAATGCATAGATGACTTAAATCACTATATTTGTTATTTTTGCCATTTTGTACACCTTGAATGGTTAAATGCACCAATATATGTGTCAAAATGCCTGTCTTTGTTAGAATAATTGAAAACACTGTAATGTAGGCCTTAAAGGAAAAGTTCACTGAAAAATGAAAATTAATTTGCTCACCCCCTATATATATATATATTTTTTTTTTGCTACTCATTTGCAACTTTTAATTCATTATCGCGTTTAGTATTGCTCTATCCTCTATCTATTTGTCTAATCTCCTCTGAGCTTATGTTACAAATGCAACTTATTTCCATAATTTGCATTTTTGGGTGAATTATTCCTTTAAGTGAAATCAAACAGCTGAGAATGAACACGTGCAACAGGATAATAGATCTGGGCAGCTCTTAATCTAATATTCCTGCTGTCTGTCATTCATGTTAACTCATGAGGGATGAGGGATACTCTCTCACTGAACTAACTTTAACAGTGTTTTTACACGTTTGATTACTTCATGCAATGCATGTAGTATTCGTTATACTTTAGTTTTCTGTCCTATTGCTTGAAATTAGTTTCTTATTCTTATTTAATGAATAAATTTTCTTGCAATTCCTGAGTGAAAATGTTTCATTGTAAAGAAGTGTACTGTTTAGAATGGCAATGAAAACCAAACAAGTCAAGATCCAATTTGCATAAGAACCATAGTAAATATACTTACTAAGACCCATATCAAAACTGAAGTCTCACGGGGAGCCACGTCTTGATATATTAATTCATTTATTTTATGTGTCTTAACTGTTCAAATTCTTGGGCCATTATTTGTGCTGCATGAATAGACTTAAAACTGCTCTTTTGTTGAGGTCTGTCACACGCGCCAATAAAGAAAAGATGTGGCAGACTGAACAGCTGCTTCTAATTTTTTTCCCCATGTATCGCACAAAAATAAGCACGGGAGAAGCACAAACTTTTGCAATACACCGAATTATGATGCAGTTTATGGCTATGTTATGTTTCTGCTTCTAAAGCTGGGGTAGGATAACATATTTTAACATAAAAACATAATACACTTCTTAATTGCCACCCTAGGGGACAGCAAATTTTCATAATGATTCTCATGTGTAAAACTTTTCTTTTTTTGGTTCTGTGTACATTTTGTGTATATGCATGGATGATAAAAGAAAAAGAGAAAAGCAGAAAAAGTATTTACTTTGTGTTGCTCTTCTGAGAAGGCTGCTCAGTTAAAGTCTTTTCTCTGTCTTGATTCTGTTTTCTTTCCACCGTTTCCTTCTGACAAAATTCCCTTCAAGGCTGCTCTTCAGATCCTATGGGGAATTTGTTGTAAACTCCTATTTGCTGTGATTGTGATCTACTGCATAGGTATTTCAGAAATAGTTTCAAGATATTTAACTGAACTCGACTGTAGCATTTTATAGCCAAGAAACCTAGATTTAGCATTTTCAAGTCATTGAAATGTCATGTATTTATTTAGTTAGTTAGTAAGTTTTTAAAATATTATTCAAATTAGTGTTTTCTAAGTGAACATATTGTAAAATGTAATTTATTTGAGTGATGAAAAAAATCATCATAATCATAAGCATAAAAAAATCATACTGACCTCAAACATTTGAATATCGTTATAGTATACAGTAGTGTTAGAATTTTATAGCTAAAAATGTGACACGAAATACGACACTTTACAAAAGTAATTACTTTGTTTTTCACATTCATTTTCCTGTTTTTCCAGTCGTTGGATTTTATAGAATTGTAGTAAATTTGTAATTGTTATTAAATTAATCTGGCTTATTTTTGCTTTCTTTCTTAGATTGCTAACTGTGGAAATTTGACTGAATCGATGCAAAATGGCTTCAGATAATACACACCGTAGTTACTCCATCATACCATGCTTCATATTTGTGGAGGTAAGTTTATTTTACAGCCAAAACACTATTATATAGCTGCATTTATTCACTTGCTATTCTATTCTATTCTATTCATGCTGTCCCTTACTCTCTGATATGGCTTTAAAGACGTCCTTTCTCTCAGAATCTGGTCGCGTATTTAATTAAAACTTCTGTCAAATCCTGTTTAATCACTGGGAACTGTGTGTAGGCACTTCAAAGCGCTGGTCTCCCTCAGCAAGTCGAGTTGTGCATATCTCTCAGACAGGACTGTTGGGTTTGCGAGATGGACTGCTTTGCCATTTGCCTGAACCCGAGAACATTGGGTGCCAGATATCCAGAGCTGTGAGCTGCTGATAATGCGGAGGAGTATTCAGGACATCCGGCTTTCTACTTCAGCAGAAATACGTGCTAGCATGGGATCATAAACCATGTGGTGGAATTATAGCGGAGTGGCCAAAGGTCTAGTCTCTAGCCCCGCGAGTGTTGAGTAATAAGTTATCACCACTGGCTCTTTGATCGCGATGCTTGACCCTCAGGTTACTGAAGGAGTGCTGAGCAATTAGCTCTGTAATACCTGGAGTTTTTTTTTGCCGCTTCCCCGTTTGGCTCAGGAAATACAAAATGCTTGTCAAAAAGGATGCCTCTTTCTCCACTCAAACACATATTTGGACCAAAAAAAAAACAATTCGTGAGAGAATGGAGAAGAAAAACATGGGAGAAACCAGGCTTAGTTGGGGCCAGTTCTCATTTCCAGTTAAATTTTAAGCACACGTCAGACTTATAGTGTGTGTGAATTTGGTTTTGGTGATCTGCATGTTTTTGATTTTTAGTTGCCTACTGAGTGTGCACTTGAATGACGTTTATCTTCCTCCTTTAGTGCCGGTACTTCTTTCCTTTTGTGACTGCGTATAATTGAGGGATTACACATTGGCAGCAAAGTGCCAGACCACTTGCCAAACGGTGTAAGTGAGAGGTAAAATGTGCATCTATGCTAGTAGCTTCTCAATCCGATTTCAGTTGAGACTTTTTATGCAAACAAAGATGAAACACTATTAAAAAACATCCTTGTCACAGAGGTTCCCTTTACAGGACGATTCCTATATTCCTCAGTGCTTTGCTCTAAATGGATGTGTGCGAGTTTGTGTGTTTCTTTTGCTTTGCCTCTGATGTGTCTTGAAAGCTCCAAGCGGATCCAGAGACGAAAACTAGGCCACACAGAAACGATCATGCAGCCTAATGCTCGCTTAGTAAAGACGATGAGAAATACAGTGATGCGCACATTTTCTTTAGAGAGACTATTCCTGTGAAAAGGCACCAGATCTGAGAAGCAATATGGTGACATATGCCAGCTACCTTTCTCTCCCAGCTCCTGACTGTGCAGGAACTGGAAGCTGGCCATCTTCTGATCATGTTGTTTCTGTTTATGTGGTCAGTCATTGGGCCTGTTTTTCACTGATCGACAAATAACGAGGCAAAAAAGCAATGAGTAGACTTCTGTTATAAGATTGTGTGCCTAGTTTAAAATATTTTGGTATTGTATTTTTGGTTTTAAATGAGTGAATTTGAGGCAATTTATACATCTCCCTTCATGACGGCTGTATACCTGGAATACTTCACAACCATCTGTTGACCTATTTTCACTGTTAGCTCAGATGAAAGTAATATTCACTGATTGCAGACTATAATTATAACTTATGCATGATTAGATCAGAGACTAATGGTAAAAATGGTGTTTACTCTTGATGCGTTACAGCCCTTTGAGGGTGAATGCTATGTTTAAGCAGTGTTTGTTGAAACTAAATGCATATGTTGAGTACTTTGACTGGTCTGGTATGAAGCTGATGAGGTAAGGTGAAGATAAATAGCTAAATGTACAAAAAAAGTTAATTTCCACAAAATCAAACTTTCAGTAAATCGATTTGAAACTCATTTTTTAATTCGTAAAAAAAGATTGTTCATAGTGGTACAAAAAATGTTTAGGCAAATATTGATGATTAGTACTATTCCTTGTTGTAGTACATATAAATTAAATAAGTAACACTTTCTATGAAGCCTGTATTTATAATACATTATAACAGTATTCTGAAGGCATTATAATGAATGCATAATGCATTATTGTAACGTGAGCGGTTCGCTGAGTGTTGCGTGTGCTCGCACTTCTCAGCGGAGCAAGGAGCTTAGGACACGGAGCTGAGCTTTACACATTTATTAGTGCACACACGGAGAAAACAAA
>JAUMHI010000051.1:1385479-1396440 GCA_032359435.1 Enteromius unitaeniatus
TTTGCATCGAACCTCTTCGTCTCCTCCGCTCTTTGCCCCGCTGAGAGGCGCGAAGGCACGCTGCACAGCACCCTTTCATGACAATTAAGAATAGTGATAGTAATAATAACAATAACAATAATAATATACTAAATACAAATAAGATATTACTAATGTAATATAGTACTGCAAAATAAAAATGTGTTATTTTTGTTATTATTATTATTTGTTTGTTAAAACCATTGTTTTACAAAATTTGAGTTCATTCCAAATTCTCATTTTTCTAATATGATATGATATGACATGATATAGTTTTTATAGTAGTTATTATTAGATATTACACAGTTGATGTTAAATGCTGCACAGTTATTGAAAATGGCATCTAAGAATCCCTGCCTGATGGATTTGTAAAACAGAGATATAAGAAATAAGTTAAAATGAACAATCCAAGTAAATAATGTATTATTTAAGTAAAGATTTCTGCCCTTTTTGTTTTTTGATTGTATGGCATGGACACCAGAGGGCACTGCAATACCAGCATACAATAAATACTTCATACATACCTTCTTTATTTTAGTTCAAAGAATTCTGTGACAAAATGATTTAAATGTATTTATAAAATTGTATAATTATAATAATAATTAGCATTATTATTACTTTACATTTCAATTAAGAGATGTAAAACATGACGGGGAAATGAAATTTAGTCTCCAGAGTGGAGTTTCTGTGTGACTCATATCCTTTTAATAACCACACGGATCATAAAACATAAACCATTAAAGCGAAATTACAGTGAATATATTTTATTTCTGTTGAAAATGATGATATCAGTTTTACTGCCTTTGTTTGGGCTTTTGTCAGAAATGCAATGAAGCAGTTAGGTGTTCCAGAGGTCGATTTTCAGATTAGACACACCTTGAGGACGTATGTAATATTTATATTGGACTTTTTATCAAGAATAATTACAGCATATTTCACTCCAGTATGGATGTTCTGTCATCATACCTTAATTTATGCGTTTACATACTTATCGACTTGTTTGGGAATGGAGATATGGAGATGTAAGTGTCGTGGAGAAAATGCCACAATAGAAACCAAATTGGCATCATTTTCTGAAGAAGGAAAAACATATTGACTGCATAATTTTGTATTTAAAAAATCTGATTTTTATATCAAATATGACCCATGATAGCCTTTATGACATTCACCAAAATCTAAAATATGCATAGCAGAACATCTTGTAGGTTTCTTGAACCTTTTTAATACAGTATGGAACATTCCTAGTGTAGTTCATCTTTACACCTCAGTCTGTATCTCAAGCAGCAGGTTTTCAGCATTTCATCTGTACTGTATTATTCAGAGACGAACACTGCAGTTCAATTCCATCATTCCAAGTACAGAAATCAGCTCGTGTGTTTTCAACCTTAAACGAGCCAAACTGAGTCTGACTCGAGATGTAAAGAACTGCAGCAGTAGCCGCTGCCCGGGAATTTTTCCCTCCCTATACGACACAAACTTTCTCTCCTCTGTGTGGTAAAACATGAAACTAAATGGAAACCGTCCTTTGTGTTTGCTAACTTCAGAAATGGTCAGTGGCTGAGAAATATCTGACTTCAAAGTGGCCTGTGAAATGCTGTATCTTTTAGGTGCAAATCCCAAATGGCTCCACTTTTGTCACTATCATTTCTTTTCAGCTCAAACACATATCCATTTTATGCAAATTATTCCATCTGAGGGTCTTTCTTAGTAAATACAGTCTTTTAACTTCTTGCTTAGTTTTGTTTCATGACTGTTTTCTGTTTTACTAGAGACACATACATGTGCATCATGTGACTGATGCTGTGAAAATCCAGCTTTGACATAAATACTTATTTATATTTATAAATGTATCATAACCATTGGCTATGAAAGAAAATAAAAGAGAGAGAGAGAGCTTTGTAAACTGTACATATGGATTTGGAGCAAAATAAGGGTAAATAAATGATGACAGTTTTAATTTTGGACTGAAGTTCTGCTTTCTAAATGTATTTATATAATTTGACATTTACAACTTTGAATATTTATGCCTTGTGCCAGGAGTCAAAATATGATTTTTGTTATTGGATTGTCATTATTGATATCAGTAGTGCGAAACACTGTGTTTAGCTGCAGTTGGTTTACTCCAAATAATACAAGGGCATAGTGAACTGATCATTAGAGGTTCACTCAATTTCACGCCACAAAAGACATCTGAAAACCTGATTTTGCTCATAAAATGGAGGTATCATAGAAACTGCAGAAAGAATTTGATGTACTGTGTCATTCTAACATTCACAGCAAAAAGTCCCAGATAATTTACGTCAGACTTCAAAACCCTTATAAATTGCCATCAGGACCAAGAGCTCATTAACATATTAATTGACACATTTACATATTAACGCCTATTCTTGCTGAAGCAGAGTGTGATCCACTCCTGTTTTCACAGGTGACATCGTAACAGAAGACATTTGCATACAGATGTCTTAGAGGTCCAAACCAAATAAATAAACTAAACTAAATTGTGTTTAGATTGAAAACTGAAGCAAGTTACACCAGGTTTGATGCCACTGATACCAGAACTGTGACACCATAACATAAGGGCTTAAATGAAGAATGTACTGTGCCCTCCACTAATATTGGCACCCATGGTAAATCTGAACAAAAGTGGCTGTGAAAATGAATCTGCATTGTTTATCCTTTTGATCTTTTGTTCAAAATCTTTACAAATTTCTAACCTATCATTGAAGTAAAACAATTGAAAATTGGAAATTATTATTAATAATTAAATAAATGTTGTTCTCCAATACATGTTGGCCACAATTATTGGCACCCAATTGTTGCTACGTCCTTTTGCCAAAATAACAGCTCTGAGTTTTCTCCTGTAATGCCCAAAGAGTTTGGAGAAAACCTGATAAGAGAAAAGAGACCATTCCTTCATCCAGAGTCTCTCCAGACCCTTTAGATTACCAGCTCCATGTTGGTTCTCCTCTTTAGTTCACCTCACTCAGAGTTCAAGTCAGAGGACTGGGACAGCCATGGCAAAAGCTTAATTTTGTGCTCAGTGACTAATTCTTGTTTGTATTTTGATGTTTGTTTTGGATTATTGTTCCAATGGAAAACCCAACCATGGCTTATTATAATATTTCTAACAGAGTCAGTGGATTGTTGATTTTTATCTGTTTTTGATAATTTGATAGAATCCATGATGCCATGTGTCTAAACAAGATGTCCAGGACCTCCAGCTGAAATATAAGCCCACAACATCAAATACTCTGCAGTATACTTCATTGTACACATGGAGTACTTTTTATCCCTGTGTTCACCAAACCCATCTTGAGTTTTTGCTGCTAAAAATATTTTTTTTGTTTCATATGATCATAAAAGGCAGTCCGATTTGTAGTTCCAGTCCTGTCTGACAACTGAACAGGCTGGAGATTGCTTTTGGATGAGCGAGGATTGTTTGTCTTAAACCGTTTCAAATAACATGTGCTATGGATGTTAGGGTGTTTGAATATATGTTGTTAAGGTTTTTTGACCCTGAGACTCAACTATTTTCTGCAATTCTCAAGCTGTGGTCCCTTAGTCTTTAGCCACTCAAACTCTACTCCTCGTCGTGTATTAGGATGATAGAGACACACGTCCTCTTCTAGGCAGTTTCCTAACATTGTATGTTGATTGGAAATTCTTAATAATTATCCTGATGGTGGAAATGGTCATTTTCACTGATCTATCTTAAAGCCACTTCACTAATTTGTGAGGCTCAGTAATCTTTTGCAGCATTTAAGAAATATATATTCTTTGGTTTTTCTCATTGTGTTGTTGATTAAGGAATTTTGGACTTTGTTCCTAACCCTCCTACAGTATATATAGGGCTGAATATTTGCATGTTCATAATCACCCTGGAGTGCTCAAAATTGTGAAAATAAATGGGAATATACTTTAGAGATATTTTACTAGTAAAATATTCTAGGGGTGCCAATAATTGTGGCCAACATGTATTGGAGAAAAACATTTATTTCACAATGAGATCCCCATTTCAATTGTTTTACAGGTTAGAATTTTTGGCTTTTTTTTTTAACAAAAGTTCAAAATGATAAACAATGCAGATTTATTTTCACAGCCACCTTTGCTCAGATTTACCAAGGGTGCCAATATTAGTGGAGGGCACTGTAGTTCCTGTAATTTAAGCGAATGATGGGCAAAAGATCAGAAATATTATAATAGTCATGAGTCTCATTTATATTTAGATGAGATGCATTAACTGCTGGAATCTAATGATTTTTTGTTGTTTCTGCAGATATTTGTTGGTGAGATCTCCATGTATATCATGAAGTCCTCTAGAGAAGCTCTCCTAGCCCAGGAGAAAACCATTGTGACGGGCGAGTGCTGTTACCTAAACCCTCTCATCCGCAGAATCATTAGGTTTATTGGTAAGTCTTGGCTTTTTATTACCAACTTCGCTTTTTTATTAGTTTGTTTTTTATTATTGACAGTGTAGCTCAGTATCCTTTGGTTTCAATATGGATTTTTTTCAGTGGCTAAAACTGATATCTTTGGGAGCTTAGTGAGATAATGCATACTTGTGTGTGTGTGTGTGTGTGTGTGTTATTCATTGGGTACGGAAAGTATTCAGACCCCCCTAATTTTTTTACTCTGTTATGTTGCTGCCATTTGATAAAATCATTTAAGTAAATTTTTTTTCCTCATAAATGTACACACAGCACCCCATATTGACAGAATAACACAGAATTGTTGACATGTTTGGACATTTACAGTTTTTCTCGATTGCTAAGACACATTTCTGGAAAGCTGCTCTCCTTTTCTCTAAACTGTGAACACAAAACCGAATTTTCAAGCTACATACACAAAACATCAGACTCTTCCTGCAACACCAAACTTTCACCTCAAAACAGTTCAATCTGTGCTCAAAACTGAACTATGTTGTCAATGAAGTGGTAGAAATAAATGTTTATTTTGGCTAAATTCATGTTACAAAACAAAATACCTGAGCATTGTTAACACTTGTACATAGACAAAAGAAAAAAAGAAAAAAAACAAAAATCCTGTGCATTTATATGTAGCACTTGTACGTTGAAATAAAGCACAAAAATATACAAATGAAGTACAAAGAAAAGAAGTGCCTTACTCCGCCACAGTGTCATTTCTCCGTACTGGCTTGGGCCACAGGACTTCATCTACATCACAGGCCACATTTTCTCTGGCTAGGCAACGGGGGAAAAAACCCTGGTACCCTTAGTCCGACTTCCTTCATTGTCATACCATGGACAAGAACATTGTCAATCACAGTAGCTCTGATTTCATCTGATACGACTGTTCTTTGTCCTCACTGACCACCTTGACCTGCTCGACCTCCTCTCACACAAACTCCTCTTCTTAGATTTCTATCCATTGTAGTGCCTCACAAACCAGTGCTCTGGCTTATATGTACCCTCACATCATTAGCCTCAAGTGTTAAAAGATCTTAAATTGTGTTTGACTTTTTGAATTGACTTTTGCTACCTGTGCTCACCATTATGCAACACAGGTGCATCACAATGACAATGTGTGGCCAAGATGTGTCTAAACAGGTGAAAAGTGCTTATGGTTTTGCCACTGAGAAAATTAATCTCTTAATTTCTGCAAGTAATGTTGGATACTTTTATATACTAACTATCTAAAAATACTTGCAGCTCAATTCATGCAGCATTTTGCTTCCTGAAGTCACAATTATAATTCCTCACTTAGCTTTTCACCACAGGCCTTTTGCTACTGGCTCAGCAAAGCAAGGAAATTTATAAATTATTTAGAATGGCAATTGATGTGTACAGTAATCTTTTGAAGAAAAAAATGAAATACATTTTTAAAACTTTTTTAAAAGGAGAGCACATAGAGTGGTGAAAGAAACATGTAGAAATGCCGTTATTTGGTAAAGCGATATATCACGGTAATGAATATGCACAATATTGTTAACATGCGCACTTCAAAATACAAAGAATAATTATTTATTACAAATTATTCATTTCGAATGCATTTTAAAAATACTTTTCCCATCAACTGGTCAATGAATGAAACACTCTCTGACAGCAGATGGCGATGAAGCAACAGCAGAAATGCTGCCTCTGTCGAGATCGTGATCTTTGTACAAATTGTGTTCTGGTGGTTCCCCTGTGGTAGATATTGTGACCACGTTCTCCTCTGTAGATATCGCGCTTCCCTCTGGGGGGCCTCCATCCATTGTTGGATGCTTAAAATCGTCCTAACCTTCCCTCCCCTTATGGCACCCCTGGTTTAGTCACACTTCTTGCATTAGGGCTTTATTAGTTAACTTTAGTTACTATGTAACTATTTTGTGAAAAAAGTTATGAAACACGTTTATGCAACTAAATTTCAATAATATTCGTGATAATACTGTGTACCCTGATAACAGCATTAGTAATTAATCATCCATAATCTGGAGTTATTTGTAATAAATAAATGAGTATTTGTAACAAGTAAATGAGACATCTGTAGGTGTGTTTATAGGATGCCTGGTGTATTTTGAAAAAAATGTTTGACTCCTTCCAGATAATTTTTGAATGGTTTATTAATAAACTTATCCCACTACTACTTCTACTACTAGTACTACTACAGAAAAAAGTACTAAGCAGATATTGCTAATAAGACTTTAGTGAACTCTCAAAAGTAAAAGTGCACCACAGATCCAATAAATCTTTGACTTTGTTAGGATGGTATGATTTACCTGGAGATTTTAAAAGTGCAAGTTTTCAAGTAAAACTGCTGAGCTGTGGCTGTTTTATTGATTAGTAACGGACCAAACGCACAACACTACATCCACAACTCATCAATTTTAAATGTTTGCTACAGACATAATGACAGAAACAGTCAACACAACTTTCCAATAAAACTTGCCCTTGCAGTGTTTCTTTTATGCATTCATATTTACAGGATGTTGGTTTCAGTACACATGCCCATGCTGCCCACCCAAAGCCTGACGTAAAATTAAATGAGAAACATGGGGAGCGTTTCTTTGCTGGATGTGATGCATAATGTAGTGGAGACTCTGGTAATGGTGTCCTCTGAGGCTTGGGATTGGGGCAGTATGGACCATCGGATTGCATTCTTGAGCAATTGTAGCCAGAGAGTACAGTATCTTTGTCTTTCTCTCTTCGTACTTTCAGAGTCGCCATGAATTGTAATCTACGTTACATACGCACAGTTTCACAGTGTAGTTGGTTAATTTTGTATTCCACAAAATCTGTTAAAAAATGCCCATCTGAGAGAGTTGGCATAACTAGAGGACATCATAATTACATGCATAAGATACTTAACTTAGCAGAGTAGTTTGTTTGTGCCAAATGATGTATGCAAATGTAGCTTTTGCTCTAGTGGGCATTTGTAATTACTTCTGGTTGAAGATAAAAATAACTTTGTTCCATCAAGAGCGCATTGGTATTCATAGACGTCCTCCAAGCCCTTGTCTGATTTGCTTATATTTTGGAAACTTGATTGAGAGCAACAAGATGAATAGTTTTCTCTTGCTGTTGTTTTTCACCGCAGGTGTCTTTGCGTTTGGCCTGTTCGCCACCGACATCTTTGTCAATGCCGGCCAGGTAGCGACGGGCAATTTGGCGCCATATTTCCTGAGCGTCTGCAAGCCAAATTACACCGGGATGGACTGTCACTTCAACCACCAGTTCATTGCCAATGGAAACATCTGCACTGGGAACCAGGTGGTGGTGGAGAGAGCCAGGAGGTCCTTCCCATCCAAAGACGCGTCGCTTAGTGTCTACTCTGCCGTCTACGTTACTGTAAGGCACTGTAGTGTGGGTCTGAAATTGTTTTATTTGTCCGTTATGTGTTGAGTTCCAACTTGATTTTAACTGGCTCTTACTTCATGCCTTATTTACCTGAAAAAGATATTTGCTTTACACAAAAATTATCCCAACCAAGTCTAAATCAATTAGTCTTGAAATAATATAATTGATCCAAAATCCAAATATGTTCATGTTCAATTTGGTCAGAATAAGGAGGATTGAAAAATGGCATGTTGTTTAAATTTTTACCATGTATTAATTTTTAATACAATTTAAATTGTAAATAAAGGTGCTTAAAGGACTGGTTCATTCAAAAATGTAAATTCTGTCATCATCAAATAATTCCAAACCTGCATGGATTTCTTTGTTCTGCTGAACACAAAGGGAGATATTTAGAAGAAAGTTTGTAACTAGGCTGTTTTGGGTCACCATTGATTCCATAGTATTTTTTTTTTTGGTATTTTGTATTTTGAGTATTTTTAGTATTTTGGAACTTGAGGGTGAGTAAATGATGACAGAATTTTCAGTTTTGGGTGACCAATCCCTTAAAAAGATTCTTCACATTGATGCGATAGAAGAACCATATATTTATTACTTTTTCATAATCTGAAGAACCTTCTTTCTCCATATAAAGAACCTTTTGTGAAACAGAAAGGTTTTTCAGATGTTAAATGTTCTTTACGGAACAATTTTCAAATCAAAAAAAAATTCTTCTATAACATTGTGAAGAACCTTTAAATTTTTTTAAATATAGTTACACTGCATTGTACAGTGTAATTTACATCTGTACGGTTTGTGTTTATTCAAAGTTGTTACCAATACGTATCTTGATATAATTTAGAAAACAAAACCAAACACTAATATGCTATCAAATAGACATTTAAGAAATTAAATATTAGAAATTTAAATAAATAAGTGTTTGATGTTTTTTTTTTTCTTCAGGTGTCTAACAGCAGTAGGGGGGGAAGCCAAAACAGTAATTGTTATATGCTTGAAATAATAGTACCTCAATATATTTCAAAATGTAATTTATTTGTTTGTATTTAACAAACAAACCAACCATACAAAGACAGTAAGTGTAACCACACGTCTTGCCAAAATGAATATACATGTTCTCACACTGATTTTGAGACTTTTAATATCAAGCTAGTGATGTTAGTTAGAGATAATCCAGAAAAATAATAAAGTAGAAAAGAAAATTAATTAATACTTTTATTCAGCATATATGCATTAAATTTATCAAAAGTTACAAAGAGGTTTCTTATGGTGTTATGAAAGAATTTCACAAGATTTATTAGATTTTAAATAAATGCAGTTACTGTACTTGTTCATTAAGGAGTCTTGAAAAACAAAACTGATGACTTAAACTGACTTAACTGACTGAGTAGATCTTCAGTGTGTTTTGATGTCAGGTTAGTGATGTTGAATGCGGGGTTTGCGATTAAGTCTTTTTTTTTTGTTGAGGTGAGTTTAGAGCAGTTCTCTTTCTCTCTCTTTCATGGGAATAAGATGTTATTTACTCTGATTCCATTCTCCATAATTGGCCATAATTTCCCTGAGGTGGAGCAAGCGGCGTGTATTTATTTAAGCTTGATTTCCTCACAGTCGCCTGCTGCACAATAACTCCGTCCCTGAGCTTGTGTGTGTGTGTTTTCGCTTGGCTGTTTCAGATGTACATCACGAGCACCATCAAGACGAAAAGCAGTCGTCTGGCCAAGCCTGTACTTTGTCTGGGAATCCTGTGCGCTGCTTTCCTGACTGGATTGAACCGTGTATCAGAATACCGCAATCACTGTTCAGACGTCATCGCTGGATTTATATTAGGATGCTCCATAGCTCTTTTTCTGGTGAGTTTCACTGTTTAACACACACACACACACACACACACACACACACAACATGCAGTAGTCAACATTTGAAGTGCATCAAAACCTTTCATGAAAGTTGTGCTTTTTTGATCCACTTCAAATTTTCATGTATATATATATATATGTATATAGTATATACATACTTTTTTTTCTATTTATTTATTTATTTATGTAAATGCTGGAAACGTAGACTGACAACCAAATAAATACATTACATTTTAAAATATATTTAAGTACTATCCTTTTCAATAGTAATAATATTTTTGTGTTTTTTTACTGATTTTAAACAAATTAATGCAACATAAAAGACTAAAAAAACATTTAAATACCTCACACTTTTAAAAGGTGGAATAGTAAAAAAAAAACTACTGACCAAGGGTCAGTAAAATATAATAATAATAATAATAATCATCAAATTAATTGTTATTATTACTATTTTATAACAGCGTATTATTTATTAATAATACTATTACTACTAATAATTTATTAATAATTAATACAATTTATATTATTATTATTGTTACTATTATTTATAATAATAATAATGATAATAAAGCAGTGATAATAATATTTTCATGATTAATAAAAAAAAATAATTGAAATAATAAAAAATCGTGCCACAATTTCTAATTGAATAAATATTTTTGACTTGGTAGGTACTGTTTGTATTACAATCTTCAAAAGTTGCTTTTTTTCATGTTAGGGAATCTGTGTAGTGAACAACTTCAAAGGGACTCACTCCACTCCTACCAAACAGAAGCAGGAGGATTACCGCGGTCTTCCCTTGATGACATTCCCTCGTGTGGAAAGCCCTCTCGAGACACTCAGCGCACAGGTAGTGTCCTCTTCTACATTTCTGCAAACCATCTCTCTCTTGTCCTGCTCACAGTGAGAAGTGTTTGTTTTTATTACATACTATATTGATCTTGCTGTTTTACTACAATAGTTTGAGCTTAATAACTTGCACCAACTTATTTATTTAAGCAATATCACTCAAGTAAGAATGTTGTTGCATTTAATGCCATCACTGTTAGAACTAGGCCATACTAATGTTCAGTAACAACACTGTTTTTACAGTTATATAAACATTTTTTTTTAATATAGAGTAACACACATTTCAAATACACTCAACAAAAATATAAATGCAACACCTTTGTTTCTGCTCCGATTTTTCATGAGATTGTGAGCACTTCTGCTTTGCTGAGATAATCCATCCCACCTCACTGGTGTGCCACATCAAGATTCTGATCTGACATCATGAGTAGTGCACAGGTGTACCTTA
>JAUMHI010000051.1:1409144-1432546 GCA_032359435.1 Enteromius unitaeniatus
GGTTTGCTTTTTCTTTGTTTCTTTTTTTTTTTTGCTTTTTTTTTTTTTTTGCTTTTTAGCCCTTTGTTGAGACCAGCAACAGGCATAATAATGATTAGTCACACTTAATCCAACTTTTATTGTTGTTTCATCATGAACTACAGAACAGTGACATATCCATTAACAGACTTCTTGAAGGGGAGGCCTAAATCGCTATCCTAGAACTTTGCTGGCACCAAAGCCTTCGCCACCCTCAAATGAGGCTTTACCAGCGCCCCTCTTCTGGTTCACCCAGACTTGTATTCACCCTTCCTTGTCAAAGTTGATGTACTGGAGTAGGAGGGGAATTATCACAGCAGCAATCCTCCAAGATTCCATCCATGAGCCTTCTTTTCTCAGAAGTTCAGCTTGGCAGAGGTAAACTATGACATTGACAACAGGGAACTCCTAGCTATCAAGCTGGTGTTGGAGGAATGACACCACTGGCTGGAGGGGGCAGCACATCCTTTCACACTACTGACAGACCACAAAAATATCCAGTATCTTTGTGATGCAAAGTGCCTGAACCCAAGACATGAAAGATGGGCAATCTTCTTCACCAGGTTCAATTTCTCCATTTCCTGTCGTCCTGGCCCAAGAAATGGTAAGGCTCCTTGACACGAATTCATTGTGCCTCTGAGAATGAGGAAGATCCTGGGCCCAATCGGCAATCCTATCCAGAGGAACTGCTGAATAGGATTGCCAACTGCATCTGAGCCAGTGCCAAACAACTCGCTGGGCTGCCCACCACAGTGTTGATATGTTCCATGATCTAAACACACCCCACTCATCCACTCAGTTAACACATCTCTGGGCACTGACCACCCAGGGGCAAACACAGCCCACCTTCCACCCTTCTGGTGGCCTAACTTAGCTAGGGATGTGAGAAAGTTCATGCCGGGATGTAGTGGGCCAACCATCTGACAAGCTCCTCCTGCTGAATGTGCCAAATCGTGACCTAGGGTCAGATACACAAAACATTCTGAAGAAGACATTTCTTCTTAACTGCCATTTTATTATTTAACTTAAGTTAACTTAACTTAAATAAATCCTTCTTATTTAAATATTCTTATTTACATATTCTTAGCTTTTTTCTTAAGATTGTTCTGAAGAAAAAATCTAAGAAGAATTCAAATTCTTCAAAAGAATCTCTTTAAAAATTGTCTTAAATACCTCTTTAAAGTTAAGATAACTGCTAACTTGTAAAAAAAAAAAAAATCCTAATATTAAGCATTACAAAATAACAGAATTTGTAAGATTCTGTGCAACTACTACAATATTGTACATATAATAACTTTAAGTCAGCCCATTTCTTTTTCACCCCATCTGTGTCCCTAACAGAGTTAGTCATAGCTGAAACAGCCTCCGCTACCCATTCCTATTTTGCATCAAAATACCGTTATCAAGTCTCCCAAGGAGTACTTTCTTCCCTGCGCTAATTTCTTCATTAATAACCTCCAGCTTTTGCCTAGTGAAGTTTTTGTTTCTTTTTTTGTCTTCCATGTCAAGAGCTTCTTAGAATGTATTTCAGTGTGTACTCTGTTACCAGCCCCCATTGTTTTCAGGGGCAGGTGAACCAGCTGACATCCCCGCTCTCAAAGTGTCGAGCTGAGACCCCCACATATCAACCAGGTCAGAAAGATTGGTTATCCACAAGGGACATGAGACTGTGCCTGCCCTGTAAGAAATTAAGTCCCAGGTTTGTTTTCCCTTTCACCATCACGGAACAAGTCAGCCCGGACACCTATAAACTGCAGTTTCCTCCTCAAACCTCAACATGACCCTGGCCTTCCCTCCCCAGAGTCTGGCCAGACGGAGGAGCCCACTCCTCCTTTGATGCTGGAAAAAGGGACCATATACTAGGTGCATGAGATCTAGGCCTCCCTGCATTGTGGTGACCAGTTAGAATATCTGGTGGATTGGGAAGGATATGGACTGAAGAGCGCTGTTGAGTTGGGGAATGATATATTGGATCCCACACTCATGACCAACTTCCATGCTGCTCATCCTGAGTTTCCTGCACTCTGAGGGGGTAGGGCACCACAGTGCCTTGGTCCTCAATCCTCAGGAGCAGACCGTGGAGGAGGGGATACTGTCACTGATCAGTCAGAAGCCACGAGCAGTAGTTAAGCACACACCTCAGTCACATTCACCATCCACTCTCGGTATCATCCGGCTTTCATTCCATTGGCTCACTGTGTCAAAATAAACATTTTATCATTTATACTTACCTGTTGTCTGAGACTTTCCGTTACAGAGTATTTAAATTCATATAGTTAATTTTACAATTATAAATATATAATAAATAATAAATATATTTAATTATATAATATATTTAAATATTTTATACAAATAACATTTTTCTTAAACATATGCATGCATGTGTGTATTTATATACATAATAAATATACACAGTACACATACATATTTTCACAATATCTAATTCATAAGTTTTTGTTTACATAATATATGTGTCACGAGGTTCACTGGAGTTCCTCGCGGAAGCTAGCTAGTCTGGCTGGAGTGCCCTCTGGAGGCTCCTGCAGGGAACTCCAGTGAACCTCGTGACACATATATTATGTAAACAAAAACTTATGAATTAGATTAATCACAATCATTTGACAGCACTAATTTAAACATTTGTTATATTCTCTGTGTTCTATTGTGAATAAATTTTTTTCTTATGTGAGTTCAAAGTCTTTTTTTTTATAAACAATTTTATAAACATCCCAACATTTCTGGAATTGGGATTGTATTTCTATAAATCTGTAAAAAATATGTAAATCTTGCTTTTACAGTCATTTTACAGTTTAACATGTTTTTATAGTTATTGCCCTACCCTGTTGTCACGCCCAGCTGAAGCTGCCAGCTAAAGACGGTGTTTGGCACTCCAGCTTTCTATGTACTTTGTGTCTGTTTTCATTCCTGGACTACATTCCCCATAATGCACCTCTCCTCACAGCTGTTGCTAGTTTGGTTCAATCATTCAATCAGTGCCACCTGTAAATATACCAGTCTGTTTGTCTGTCTGTCACGGATCATTGTCTCAGTGTATGCCGTCAACCCAGTGTGTTCATTGGTGTTGTACCCTGTTATAGTCTGGATTTATCGTTGTCGACTTCTGCTTCCCTTGGATTTACGTTTTTGTCATGCCCCTAGGAATCTGTTTACTGGTAAGTTTGACTCTCGCCTGGATTATCGTTTACTCTTTTGTCTATGCCTCTGCTGATTCTGATTGCCGGTGTTTGACTTTGTCTGCCTGACCCTGAGCCCAATAAACCCATTTTGCATTTGAAACAAATACAAAAAATACACATTAATTACTCATTATAATGATAACTCCATGACTGGCTCCAGTCACTGCATTCTTCTTGTCTGAGATAATCCAAAATCGTATTCCTCTAAGCGCTTCTTCTTGAGGTATTTATTTATCACAGTGTGTCTTTTTCTGAGCTGAATTTTGTCTTATTCCTCTCAGCACGAAGCGTACAGTAGCCGGGATGAACTTCAGGTAAACTCTCGCTGCTTTGTTTGTGGGGATGTGGGTGTACATGCTGCACGCTTTGCTGGGATGATTATCATATCTATTGTGCAAGCGGCACGGGGACGTGGTCCCATTAAAAGAAGGAGACGCGAAAGACTGGAGATTGCGCTGGTTTCGTATGAATTACTTTATCACAGAATATTTGTGTTTGATTAGACTGTCTTAGTGTAATAGTAGACATATCAATCTTTCTACAGATATAACTCTTTGTGGAGTTTTTGCTTAGTTTCAGTTCATTTTAGTGACGCATTGCTTACTGAAGATCACGTAGACCAACACGGCAGGCAGCGCACCCTGTTTGTTTTCTTCATTTTCTAAATGCACAAAATTGTGTTGTTATTTTATGTGTATACAAATTAAAGTAGACCCTTTACAGATTCGATTGATGTATTGCTCTTATCTGTAAGATCAAAACTCAGTGTGCAATTTAAGTTCTTATTGACATCATCACGAGATGAACAAAACTGAGACAGCTATTTTGTGTCTAGGAACGTCTCGGTTACGTATTGTAACCCTCGTTCCCAGAAGAAGGCAACGGAGACATGACGTCGGTTTCCGACGAATAGGAATCTCGCTTCGAGATGTCCAATCTACTCTGCATGTATTAAAACACGCCAATGAAATTGGCATACGCTGATTAACAGCTGCAGCTGATCGCAGCGCGAGTATAAGTAGCCAGCGGATTAAGCGTTCATTAGTTTTTTCGCTGAGGAGCCAAGCCGGTGACATGGTCGCCTAGCGGCAGTACAGATCCATGGCAATGGGACGTAACGTCTCCGTTCCCTTCTTCAGGAAACGGGGGTTACATTATGTAACCGAGATGTTCCTTTTTAGTCGGTCACTCCGAGTAACATAGGTGCCTGACAAATAGTGATACGTAACAAAACACCATGTAAGCTGCCCCTTCCAGCAGCGTGTAGGAGTCTCCCAAGCCCCCGGTGTTTGGCCTCTTGGCTGGGACTCGGACCACAGGAAACTATTACTGCACTACTCCGTGACTGGAGCACTGGGACATCTAGGAAGACGTACGGAAGTCAGCCTTCCCGTAGGAGGTTTAGACAGATAAACATTTATCATGAACTTTCAGTGCATAAGGAATATAGGAGGTGAGTGAACCCTCATAGACGGCAGACTGCCGGGGGAACATGTTTTTTTTTTAATCCATGAATAACTACATGAGATCCTCGAAGGCTATCACTCAAGGGGTCCCAGCCCTCTAGCGGTTCTCAGAGACGCCTCGAAGGCCTGCTATGCTACATCTGGCTTCCGCTCCGCTACATCTGGCTGCCGACGGGGAAAGGAAGAACTCAACAGGGTCTGCAATTTTTTGTACACACTGGAGACTTATGTTTTGCCAAGCCGACCGAGCCTGGACCACTCCGTATCACTACCTATTTGAAGTGAGAACACGGGAGGCAACCGGGTCCACAAATGTGTTAGGGGTCACCCAACCCACAGCTCTACAAATATCTGCAAGCGAGGCGCTGCATGCCAGCGCCCAGGGCGATGCTACACTTCTATTTGAGTAAGCCCGTACACTGAGGGGGCAGGGCACACCCTGTGCCTGATAAGCCAGGGTGATGGCATCCACTATCCAGTGGGCCATCCTCTGCTTGGAGACGGTATTCCCCTTCTGCCATCCCCCATGACAGACGAAGAGCTGGTCTGAGGTCCTGAAGCTCTGTGTGCGGTCAACGTAGCATCTGAGTGCTCGGACGGGACTCAGCAACAGCAGGGTTGGGTCTGCCTCCTCCGAGGGCAGCGCTTGGAGTTTCACCACCTGATCTCTAAATGGAGTTGTGGGAACTTTGGGCACATAGCCGGGCCATGGCCTCAATGTTACCTGTGAATCCTCAGGCCCAAACTCTAGGCACGAATTGTCGACCGAAAATGCCTGCAGGTCCCCGACCCTCTTGATGGAGGCCAATGCGAGTAGGAGCAATGTTTTCATTGATACAAACTTAATCTCAACTGTCTGCAAAGGCTCAAAGGGACCTGTCGTAGGGTTTGAAGCATGAGAGACAGGTCCCAAGAGGGTACTGTAGTGGGCTATGGAGGATTTAACCTTCTGGCACCCCCGAGGTTGTGCTTACCAACAGACCTTCCATCAATGTGGTTGTGGTTTGCAGGGATAGCAGCCACGTAGACTTTAAGGGTGGAGGGAGACAGCCTTTGCTCCAACCCTTGCTGCAGCAACAGAAGCACAACTCTGATCGGGCATCTCCGGGGGCCCTGTAGGTGCTCTTTGAGGCAACCTAGAGCTAGACGTACTGCTAGCAGCTCGAGGCAATTGATGTGCCAATGCAGATGCAGATGATGATCCCGTCCAAACCACTGACACTGCATGCCCGTTGTACGTGGCCCCCCAGCCCGTGGTAGAGGGATCATTGAACACAACAGCATGCCTGGAGACCTGCTCTAGAGGCACTCCTACCCGGAGAAAAGAGAGGTCTGACCATGGGGAGAAAGTTTGATGGCAGGCCGGTGTTATTTGAACCCTGAAGGTACCGTGCCCATGCCACGCCCACCTCGGGACACTTTCGTGAAGCCAGAATTGAAGCGGTCTCATATGGAGTAGGCCCAGTGGTGTCACCGATGCGGCTGCCGCCATATGCTGCAGGAGCCTCTGAAAATATTTCAGTGGAACCGCCTTCCTGCCTTTAAACATACTCAAGCAGTTCAACACCGACTGAGCATGTTCCTGCATGAGGCGCGCTGTCTGTGTGACCGAATCCAACTCCATACCAAGAAAAGAGATCCTCTGCACCTGACCCGAAGCCCCAACAGGCTGAGGTGCTGGAGCACCAGATCCCTGTGTCCGCATAACTGAGCCCGACTGTATCAGCCAGTCGTTGAGGTAGTTGAGGATACGGGTATGGATGCATTCGAAAATGCGTTTCTGTGTCAACATCTTGAACGGAAGCCTGTGAAGAGGAACATGACTCATCCACGAAGGCGGCCTCACATGCTTGAATCCCAGACACGTGAGACAGTGATCATGACCATCCGCCGGCACCAGGTAACGACCGTACCCAAGAACGCACGGGTGGTACGATATCCTTACAAGGACGCATCTTTAGAAAGACAAACCACCCGTGCTAGTCTCTTTATCTTTGCTCTTTTGTGAAAGGCTGAAGCGTGCAGGGGAGGAGATTCGCTTGCACACAAGTTCGAGTCTCAATATTTTTGTTCATATTTGAAAGAAAAAGGTGTCAGCCATATGCAAACTAACATTTAGTTCTGACCATTGAAAATATATAATATCATAAAATATTGAAAACTGCAGTGGTCATCAAACCTGTTTTCAAACTTTTCTTTACAATTTAGTTTAGTTTTTATTAATGTTTTTTAAGTTTTGGTTTAGTTTTTTTATTTTGTGAACATATTTTTATTTAATTTTTATGTTAATTTTTATGTAGTTTAGTTTGAAAATTCACATATCAGTATGGAAATGGAAATCAGTATAGGTCTATGCCAAAATGAAGCAGTCTGGCCCGTTTTACTAAATAAAACTATACAAGTTTATCTAATTATGTGTGATGAGATAATTTAATATGAAAATAAATGTTGCCTAATTTGGTTATGATAATAAGATGTGTTTTTTTTTCTTTTTATAACCATAATCATGATAGTGTAACAATCCTGTCCTGTTCACATTTCTGTGAACGACCGTGCATAAATCATATGGGGACTAATAAAATTCAATATTAACGGCAATCGCATTTAAAAGTAGCCTCATACTTTTTTTTTCTTCATTCATGAAAAATTTTAATTTTGTGAATGATGTGATTTAGCCAATGCACATTTAATCGAAATCCTGGCAGACTGATCACAAGATGCAGGCAAAAGTTTAGATTTACAGCAGGGCTTCACAATCCTGCAAAGTTTAGCTCCAACTCTAATCAAACACACCTGAGGCAATTAATTAATTAACTAATTAAGGTCTTCAGGATCACTGGAAAATGAAAGGCAGGTGTGTTTGATTAGATTTGGAGCTGAACTTTGGAGGACAGTCGATCACCATTGCTTGTGATTTTGTCTTAACTGATGTAGATTTAAAGCGGGTGTGGTTTGGGTGCATCGTGGTCTTTATGTTAAACGTTCTGGTCTAGTACAGAACAAAATCAGTGCTGATGTCAGAAAAAGAGGTCAAGTGTTCTGTATTACAGGTTTACAGGCTTTACTGCTTTGAATCTCTCCGTCACAAAACCCCACCATTTACAGCTATTTTCCTTAAGCTCCACACAGCTTGTGTAAACCCCCTGTGTCTGCACCACAACTCATTCTCCTTCCAAGCAGGTCAGGGACACTCCGGCATGGGAGGCGGGAGCTCTAACAATGAGGCTAAACGCCATGACCTCTATATTTTTCTGCCAATGGGTGAGATCGAAAAAAATATATATTTTTTTGATAATTATGATTTGATTTCAGTTGCTGTTACTAAGTGCTGTTAGTTTCGTTTCATTTTAGCTTTTCAATTATATGATAATTTTTGTTTAATTTCAGTTTGACAAATAGTTTTTCATCAGTCGTTTTCATCTTAGTTTTACTTTTTGTTTACAAGAATAACCCTGCATCAAACTTGATCCTGGAAGGTCCTGCAGAGTTTAGCTCCAGCTTGCCTCAACTCACCTGCCTGAAAGTATTCCTAGAAAAACTTGATTGTCAGCTTTAGGTATGCTTGGTGATCCATGTTATAGGGCATTACCAATTAAGATATCAGTAGAAAAGTGTTTTGAGAACAAAAAATCATGCAACAAAGAGTACTGAAGTCAAGAGATTTTACTAATAGACCTTCCACTCTCCCTTTGATATAATATAATGATGCTGCCATATGTTTAAAGTAATTTTTACCCCCTATTAATTTGGCTTCAATCTCAGATGAAAATTAACATTTTGACCTTTATAAAATGTACAATAAATAAAGGTAATTGTTAAGACATTTTAATATGTTGGGTTTTTTGTTTTTTCACAAGGCAAGGAAATAAAACCCAAATCAAAAAGGATATGACTTTACATTAAGGGTTTATGCCTGCTAAATAGTGAGCCATTTTTAACTTGCGGCACAATGGACTAAATACATGCATTCATATTTATTTCACTCAAAACCAGATTCCTGATCCATTTCATGATACACCTGAAAACCAATGTTTTGTAATGACTGAGCTAGTTTAAAAGTATTTGTTTAATGGTGCTCCTGCAGATGATTTTACTGAACCTGAAAGTGTGGAGGGACAAATAACTGACAGTAGACTTTATCATTATATCAAATTTATCAGACATTCCCGAATAAAAAAAAATGTGGTTCTCCAAATTGTGTTTACTGATATATTGCAACAACGATAAAACATAGGACCACAAATTTAAAGAAATAAAAAGTAAATGTGTGCACATTAATAATTAAATAATGTGTTCACTGTACATTTTTACATCTCGGGAATAAACTGTTGACTTTGTATGAGGTTTACAGGTAACATTATGAACCTATTCCAATTATTTTTTTGTTATTATTAAAATATGAATTTATTTTTCAAAATAAAGTTTGCTAATTTCTTTAATAAATGAGAAAGCGGGTGTTATAAATAAGTAATCGGTCATTAATGAATAGAGAAACTTAATGTAAACTTAATGTTACATAGAGAAACTTAATGTAAAATTATCATTAGACTGCAAATTTACAATAAGAAAATATATTTATGGCAGTAAAACAACACACAAATTTCAAAACACCTGAATACAAAATACAGTGAGTTTGATTAAAATATATGCGATCTAATATAGTCCCGTCTCCCTGTAAACCACTGGTTTTCAGATCTTGATGAAAATGGATAACTTCTTTTAATATAAATCTCAGTTTTTCCAAATGTAGCATATTTACAAGTTTTCTTGTCCACATCTTAAAAGTAGGGACATAATCAAATTTGTAAGATCATTTTTTTTGTTAGCAGCATGCAGAGTGAAATGGCCTGTATTTGATATTTAATAAATTGGAATAAATGTGATGAAGTTTTTATGTAGAAAAACATTGTTAGTTTTATGTAGGCTACACTTATAACGGATATTTATTTACACATGCTGATGGAAAGACTGTGGAAGAAGATCATTGATGACTGATGTACTTCTCACAGCAAGCATCTGATCTGAATCTGTTATTTAAGAATATTGCTTATATATGTGTGTATATATTAAACATGACACCTACAAAAGCTTTAAATGTACACGTTCTGATCTCCACAAAACAAAGAAAACATTTCAAAAATGTACCTCTTTGCCAAAATCCAAGAATCCCGGAGCGATCTGTGAGTGGAGCCGGCTGCACATTATCATGAGCGTTTCTGAGAGAGCTGGCCCTTAAAACTGCTTCACTAGCTTAAAGCCTGTTAATCTGCCCCACTCTTTCTCTCTTTTTCTTTCCTTGAAGTGCTCTTCTACTTCGCCTATTATTTATGCATTTTTTCCCATGGCATGGAAAAAAGTTCACAATATTACTGCTTTTGCTGTATTTTGGATCAATTAAATGCAGACTTGGAGCAGAAGATAAATATTTAACAAACATTGAAAATCTGTTCTAAAAAATGTATATGTTCAATACATTTTAATTAACCTGTTATAATATCTTAATTAACGTGTTATTATTTAAAAACTGCCTTATGTGCAGTTTACTAGCAATTAATGTACATTTCTTGATGCATTGAAAACTTTCAACATAACCAATATTAGCACACTTAATTTATAAGCCACATCTGTTTTTAGGATTTGGCTCTGCTTGGGTTTTATGGCTCTAAACTATTGTTTAGTTTTCACTAAAAGGATGTATGCCAGTTTTGGTCCAGAAATCCCATATACTGTTGTAGCTGTTGATGTGGCTCAGATCTGTGGAAAGGAAACCTGCTGCCTGCTGTCTTCAAGTGATAGAACTCTTTGTAACCGACTGTATGTAAAATTCATCTTCATGTAACAGTTTAACCATAACCCTCAGCCCTTTACATACTACTGCTGCACAAACATGACCACCTATGGAGTATCGTCATTTATAAATGAAACTTAGAAAGTTTGCATTTAAAATACAATATTAATGTTCAATCAATAATTATTTTTTGTGAAGTCAAATCAAATCCCCTTCAACCAGTAAAATATAAATTTATTAACCATGTCCTTCACATTTTTGGCAACTAAATAGTAAAGGAGACATTAGCACATATTAGGTCACATGCTCTCAAGGCTCATTGGTGAGCTCATTTTAGACTAGAAAATACATGTCAAGAGTTCATGCTTTCCTCGTAATAAATAAATAGCGAATTTGGCATGCTGTGTGGGGAGTGAGCCAGGAGAATGGCGAACTCCGAACCCATTGGTTTGAACCATAGTATTGGTTAGAGTTCGACACTCGGTTTCTGTCTTCCACCCTCACCTTTGTGGCTGGGCTGGCCTGGGTGTCCGATGACCTGTTGGTGAAGCAGAGATAAATGTTAGAAAATGGTAAAATTTTTAAATGACATCAAAAAACATAGAATAATGGGAGGTTAGGCGGGGGCTGGGCTTTGATGGGTAAGTAAGCATCGGTGGAGGTTGGGAGTGGAAACTTTGCGGAGGTTTGGGGCCTCGACGGAGATGGGATAGAAGAGAAAAGCCCTCAGCGGAGGTAAGGGGATGGGAGTGCCTCTAACGGAGGCGGGGGTGAAACCTTTGCGGAGGTATGGGACCTCTGCAGAGAAGGGATAGAAGAGAAAAGCCTTCATGGGGAGGTAGGGGGATGGGTGCCTCTAACGAAGGCTGGGTGAAACCTCAGCGGAGGTATGGAGACCTCTGCAGAGATGGGATAGAAGAGAAAAGGGGGATTTGAAGGGAGTGAGAAGGGAGAGAAATTTGGTTACCTTTAGAAGGAGGAGGGTGGCTGGTCTTGGTTTTCTGAGGGGCTAGAGAGGGTTAGCATGGCACGGAGGATGGAGGTGGGGTCGAGGAGGATGTAATTTTTAAAAGCTTCTGAGGACCAATGGCCGAGAGTTTGGATTTGTTTAGGCAGAGGTGTAGCAATAGGGCAGGCAAGCCAGGCAATTGCCTGGGGCCCTACATTTTGAGGGGGCCCCGACAGCCGACCATTTGAACAATCTGAGAAAAGTACAAGGAAAACAGTGAAAAACGCTCCTCTCCCACCGGGGCAGCAGCGGGCTTAAGCAGAGAAAAATGAAAAGTGGGTGAGATACGATAATTAGATGGAAGGTCTAATCAATATGATACTGGAGAAATTTGTTTGATAACTTTGAAAGGACCCACGTACCTAGGACTCAACTTCCGGCAGGGCAGGCGTAGATCCCGAACTGACAACCAGACCCATTGTCCGGGTTCATAAGCAGGGTGCGGACGTCTGCGACAGTCGGCTTGAGTGGCTACTCTTCGGATGGCCTGCTGGAGCTGGATGTGAGCCGCGTCCCATGTCTTTTCACTGCGTTGTAGCCAGTGGTCCACTGTAGGTAGGTCGGAGGGTTTGCCGGACCAGGGTAACAGGGGAGGTTGGAACCCCAGGATGCACTGAAATGACGTAAAACGGGTGGCCGCCTTTCGTAGGGAGTTTTGAGCATACTCAGCCCACAAGAGATACTTGCTCCAGTCGCTCTGGTTTTTATGGCATTGGGAGCGAAGAAAGCGTATAAGCTCCTGATTCATTCGCTCCGCGTGGCCATTGGATTCAGGGTGGTAACCAGAGGTGAGGCTCACGTTGATGTTCAGTTGGGTGCAGAACGCCCGCCAGACTCGGGAAGTAAACTGGGGTCCTCGGTCAGAGACAATATCTTCAGGGAGGCCATAATAGCGGAACACCTGCTCCAGTATAACCTGGGCGGTCTCCCAGGCCGTGGGCAACTTGTGCAGGGGAATCAGCCGACAACCCTTGGAGAAGCGATCGATTACCGTGAGTATAGTGGTATGCTGGTTAGAGGGAGGCAGGTCCGTAACGAAGTCCACCGCCAGATGAGACCCGGGACGCTGTGGAACCGGGAGGGGCTGTAGCAGACCCGCAGGATGTTGGCGGGAGGACTTGGTCATCTGGCACATGGTGCAGTGCTTGATAAACGTTGTGACGTCGGCTGAGAGGGTAGCCCGCCAGAAGCGATTCTCCACCAGGTCGCTGGTTGCCAGGGTTCCAGGATGTCCTGCACTGGGGTTATCGTGCACCAGGTGTAGCTGGCGGTCTCTGAGAGCCACGGGGACGTACATCTTGCCTGGAGGGCAGTCTGGGGGTGCAGGGTCCTCGACCTGAGCCTCCGTGATCTCCCGCATAATGTCCCATTGAACGGGGCCCAGAACCAGCGCCGGGGGAAGAATGATTTCGGGCTCCGAAAGTTGTGAGGGTTGATCAAACTGGCGGGAGAGGGCATCTGCCTTGCCTTTCTTGGCCCCGGGACGGTAAGTGATGGTAAACTGGAAGCGCGAGAAAAACAGAGACCACCTAGCCTGGCGGGAGTTCAGACGCTTGGCAGAATGAAGATACTCCAGATTCCGGTGATCGGTGAACACTACAAAGGGTTCCCTGGCCCCTTCGAGCCAATGCCGCCATTTTTCAAGGGCTGACTTCATAGCCAACAACTCACGGTCCCCCACATCGTAGTTCCGCTCGGCGGAGGTGAGCTTTCATGAGTAGAAGGCGCATGGGTAAAGCTTCTCAGGAGTGCCCCGACCCCCGTGTTAGAGGCGTCTACTTCCACGATGAACTGTCGTGCAGGGTCTGGGTGCTTGAGGATGGGTGCGGACGTGAACCTCTGTTTAAGGTGACGGAAGGCTTCCTCATTCTCGGGTCCCCAAGGCAGATGTCGTGAGCCTTGCTGGTTAATGCGGTGAGAGGAGCGGCTGTCTGGCTGAAGTGCTTGATAAACCTCCGGTAGAAGTTCGCAAACCCCAGAAATCTCTGCAGCTTCTTGAGGTTCTGGGGCCGGGGCCAGTTGACTACTGCGGCGACTTTGGACTCATCCATGGCCACCTCGTCCGAGCTAATGATATACCCCAGGAGCGAGATCTTGGTCAGGTGGAACTCGCATTTGCTGAGTTTTGCATAGAGTCGATTGTGGATGAGTCTCTGTGGGACTGTACGGACTTGGATGAAGTTGGTAGAGAGATCACCAAAGTAGCTGATCATCATCAATGTATACGATCACGAACTGGTGGAGCAGGTCCCGGAAGATCTCGTTTACCAGGTTCTGAAATACAGAGGGACGTTGGAAAGCCCGAACGGCATAACGAGGTACTCGTAGTGGCCTGAAGTTGTGGAAAAAGCGGTCTTCCACTCGTCCCCCTCTTGGATGCGAAACCAGGTTGTAAGCGCTCCGGAGGTCTAGCTTTGTGAAGTAGCGCGCAGACCTGAGTTTTTCAAGAGCAGAGGGCACCAGGGGAAGAGGGTAGCGGTACTTGATAGTAATATCATTCAGGGCTCTATAGTCTATGCAGGGCCTCAAGCAGCGTCCTTCTTCTTGACGAAGAAGAACCCCGCTGAGGCCGGGGAACGAGAGGGTCGAATGAATCCCTTGGCCAACTCCTCTCGAATGTACTGGTCCATGCATTCCGTCTCTTGCTGAGAGAGAGGGTGAATCCTGCCCGGGGGGGGTAGGGAGCCAGTGAGCAGGTCGATTGCCTGAAGGCCACACTCAGGTCTTTATAGGCGGAAGGCAGTGCATTGAGGTCGACATTCTCCTCAGGTGTCAGCTGGAGGTGATGGATGTGTCGTGTGGCCCTGATGAGACAGTGTTGGTGGCAGTAGGGTGACCAGCGAAGGACCTGATGTTCCTTCCAAGAGATGACGGGGTTGTGGTGCTCCAGCCATGGTAGGCCTAGGATGATGGGGTGTTCTGGTGACTGGATTACGAAGAACTGGATACTTTCTGAGTGCATGGAGCTAGTGAAAAGTGTCAGAGGTGCAGTCTGGGAGGTAACACGACCAGTTCCTATGGGTTGGCCATCGAGGGCTGCCACCGCCATGTTGGGAGTACATGTAAAGAGAGAGACATGATATTCAGCAGCGAAACCAGCATCCATGAAGTTACCCGCTGCCCCTGAGTCCAAGAAAGCCTTAGTGATTACATGCACCCCCCCCCTCTCTGTACTAACTTAACATCCAGTTTCATGGCCGTATGGAGGGAAATGGAACTCACCTGGAGGGTCCTTGGTCGCGGTGGTCTAGTGGGACAGGTGGCTCTCAGATGTCCCGTTCGGCCGCAGTACAGGCATAACCCGAGCTCCATGCGCCGGTCCCGTTCCTCCTGGGAAATGCGAGTAGCTCCAATCTGCATGGCTTCGACCGGGGGGTGACTGAAGTGCTGGCAGTGTTGGGGAACGTGGCCATCGGTCGTGACAGCATCAGATGATCCGTGCGGATGGCGAGTTCCATGTATTTCTCCAGACTCAACTCCTCCCCTTGGCACGCCAGCTCTGTCTGTAACTCCTCGCGGAGGCCTCTGCTATAGAGCGTGAGCAGAGGGTGCAAAATAACATGGTGAACTCAGCAGAGCCAGCCGCGCGGGATTTGACGTGGATGGTACCGGCTGTGGTGCGGGAGGAGCGGGAGGATCCACGGGCCGATTCCGTGTGGTGGTGGCTGCTGTTAGGGCCTGGATGGAGCTTACAAGTTAATGAGGTAAGCTTCTCCAGTTGTTGGCGATGTGTTAGTAGTTCCGTGGCTTGACGGCTAACCTCATCAATGACTTGCCGCATCGTTGCTGGATCCGGTTGTGGCGAAGTCTGCTGTAACGATTCTCTGGAGTCGTTTGGATCCATATGCAATTATGTTTAATCCACGAAATAGAGCAGACAGAGACAGTTCACAGGCTAACAGTTCAGTAAAGGGGTAATCCAAACTCTTAGTCGAACAACAGGCAGAAAATCGGAAACCAAAACACAGTCAGAAATCAAACATGGGAAAAGTACAAGGAAAACAGAGAAAAATGCTCAGTAACGATGGCCGGGGGCAAATCGAGACTTCGCGTCTGAACTGGAACACAGTCAGCGTTTAAATACCCAGCCGAGGCCCGAAGCCGAGCGCGCCAAGGCCTAGGTATGTGGGGTAAAAAGGGCCGGGGGGAAACATCAGTACTCTGGCGAAGGTTCCCGCTGCTGCCTGCGAGAGCGATCCGTGAAAGTGCGGCTCGTGACAATATCAATACATTTACTTTACAACTCTAGAAAATTAGTTAACATAGCCAGTAGATAAACTAACAATAAATAATAAATTAAGAAGATTACCGTATATTTCTATAAATAGGAGTATCACCACTGCCTCAGACAGAAGATACCCCAGTCCAGCCTCCTGACAGTGAAAATGGTAAGTTCAGCGTGTCAGATGTAGTCCTAATGAAGTTGAATTTACTAATACATATGTGCTCTTTGAAATTTTTTGGACTAAATGTGTTTACTGTATGTTTGTAGTACCATCCACCTTGACACTGCAACATAGTGACAGCATTTAAGGTGACAATCCATTACTGTAAATAAGAAGATTGTTCTGTATCTTTAAGATTTTAGATTAATATTTTGTCAAAGAATATGCACTTCATTTAAGAAAATAAAATATTTATGTTATATTATGTGTTTTGACTACTTTTTTATGTTGTATAAATGTATATTTAGGCAACAAAAATATATTAACAAAATAATCTTTTAGAAGGGCCTCATCTATTAATTTTGCCTGGGGCCCCCACTTCACCTTGGTTCGCCTATGTGTTTAGGGGCTAAGCCTCTTTTGGCATTCTTTCTCTCTTAGTAGCGGCACCGATCCTAAATGAATGGGAAGAGAATAAGTCTGGGTTGGTTCCGGATCTTGAGAGGACGGACTTAAGGTGTTTTTGGAACCTTGAGACGGGATGGTTTGACTCGTCAATGAAAAGGGGTTTTAAGGGGGAAGAGGCAAATGAGCTTCTATAGGATAGGAATGCTCGTCAGGTTTGGTAAGGCTGGGATGGGCATTGTAGTTTAAAAATATAGACATGATGACCTCTCTTTAGTTGGTCTGTTTTACTGTGTTTAATAAAAAAGGTCATGGTTTCGTGGTTGAGGATGGAGAGGTTGGAAATGGTAGGATAAACAGGGAATTCACAGCGTCCTAGGAAGCCAAAGGAAGCTAGGCTGAACATGGCATCTAGGGTGCGGTTGACTAGGGGGGAGCTATAGTTTTGGTGGAGGGTGGAGATGCAGAGGGTTAAAATCCCCAGGGTTATGGTCGGGGCGAGAGGGGTTTTCTCTCTGGATACCCTTAAAGATGAGATGGGTTTGGGCATTGGAGATGGTGGGGGAAGTGGAACCATGTATCAGTTTGTGAAAGTTCACTTGATGGAGTTGGCTTGTAGAAATCTGGAAGAATTGAGGTATGTTATGAATGAGGTAATGACAAGTAGGGAGAAATCTGGGAAAGGGAGATTGAAGTTAAGGTGGAAAGTTTTAAAGGCTCTCCAAGCTGTGAGGTACGATTGGAGAGTTCTCTGGGCTACGGCTAGGAGCATAGAGTTGATGTATTTTTCGTATAGGGTTCTTAAGGGATAGTTTAGGGGAATATGAGGAATAGGGAGGTACTGAGGTTGGCTGGGGGTCGGCTCCTGGTGCCAGCATCCTGAATTTGAAAACGAGACAATGAGTCAACAATGGTGTTATCTTTTCCTGGGATATGTTTTGCAGTGAGAATGAATTGGTTTAGGGCGGAAATCCAGACCAGGCGTCTGAGAAGGGGCATGATGGCAGGGGAGTGAGAGCTGTGTTTGTTTATGCATTGAACGGTGGCTTCATTGTCGCAGTGGACATATATGCATAGGGTAGACCATTCTGACCCCCATAGGGCGGCGGTAACTACTATGGGGTATGATTCGAAGAGCGCCATAGAAGCTAGGTGGGGTGGAGTTTTGGCTAACTCGTGGGGCCAGGGGGAGGCAAACCATCAGTTATGGTAAAAGCCTCCAAAGCCTATTGAAGGGGCTGCGTCTGTGAATAGATGGATGTCTTTGGGATTGGATAGGCAGTATTTATAGAAAAAGGAATGGCCGTTCCATTGAGAGAGGAAAGAGACCCAGAGCTGGAGTTTGTGGAGGCAAGGGGCTGTTAGGGTTATGGGGTCTTCTAGGGAAGGGACGGATTAAGCTAAATTTAGTAAGTGGGAAATTAAAGGTCTGCCTTGCGGGATAATACGCATGGCAAAGTTGAGGTGCCTGAGGACTGAGAGGAGTTCTTGTTTGGAGCACTGGGGATGGGTTAGGAAGTTGGAGGCTATTAGAGTGATCCTATCCAGGAGGGATGCTTCAAATTTCTGGTTAAGTTGAGGTTAATGCCCAGAATTTCAATGCATGTTCTGGGGCCCAGAGTTTTTTCTTGGGCTATTGGGATCCCTAGGTGATTGAAAACTTTGAGGACGGTTGATAGATCAGTAGCGGGCAGGGCATTTGGCGGTGAGATGACTAGAAAATTGTCTAGGAGGTGGTGGATTTGATAGTTGTTATGGAGAAGTTATGGGGAGAGGAGAGTTCGATGATTAATCTCTTTTTCCCTGAATACTTCCGAGTTCCGAGTATGCAATGCCTATACATGTAGGTATTTGCAGGTTGCACAGAAGCATTTGTTGGAATTTGGGGGTCTCTCCTCAACCACCACCAGTGTGCAGCATCCACTTGGATGATGCGACGGCTTCCACAGGACAACGGCCCCAGTGCGCTCACCACACATCAGCTACAGGTGGAGAGGAGAGAGAAATACAGCCAATCAATGGATGGGGATTATTGGGAGGCCATGATAGACAAGGGCCAGTGGGAATTTGACCAGGACACCAGGGTTATTTTTTTTTTTAAATGGAGAGAGAAATCTGTACTTATTTTTAGAAGTTATTGATAATAGTGATATAATCATCAGAAATTCAGGTTGTAGTAATAAAACAAATAAGGTGATGACCAGTGAGGATAGAAGCAATGAGTGTTGAGGACAGTGATGACAAATAGGTTCATGCATTTGGGTACATTATGGTAAGCCAGATTGAAATATGTGATCCATATAACAGGTCAACAACAGGTCAGGAAAGATGCCAGTGTCTATTGTCATTACTATACTGATAGTCAGCAATGCTCCAGTCATGGCATCTACTGATGTGTGGCATGTGTGGGGTACACTGAAAAACAAGAGTCTTGTTGATTCACTTGTTCTAAAGTTTGAAATTCCACAATGTTAAATATGTTTTAATGCTCTTGAAACAATAAGACATGGATTTCAGGCAGTGAAATTACGTCTGAATTTGTGTCAAGTTTTAGATTACTTCGTTGTTCAAGTTCCAGATCAAATAATCAGCACAAGAAAACAACGTAATGTTCATAATGATTTTTTTTCTGGAACAATAAAAACTTCCACTTCTTTTCAGAAAGCATTTGAATGTGTGTGAAGTTTTAGACAATTTGCCAAAAATTATTTACCCTAATAGGACAATGTCAGTTATAAATGACAGATCCCTAAAACAAGGGTCAAAGGTCAGATGCAGAAAACACATTAGTGTTAAATATATGCAAAGTATATAGTCTATATTTCTTTAAGCTGTAAATTCACAATTACTCCTATAGAGGGATAAACTAAACTGGCCTGGATCTCCCTCATCTTCACTGACATTTCCCACAGTGAAGTGCATGGTCAGGGCTGGACAAATATAGCCTATTCGGCCCATGAGCTTAGGTTAGGGTCTTGAACTGGAATAAGAAAATGAAAAAAGAAGATCCAGTTTTCATTACAACTGCAATCCAAAATGGGGGATGGGTCAAAACAACACAGGAGTCTGAAACAGGAAAACAGGAGCCAAAAACCTGACATAAGAAACCAGAAGAGAAATGTAGTGTAACAACATACCAGACTTCACACAGAGAGAGCAAACACACATGAGGTAATCAGGCACAACGAGTCTGGGCAATGGATTATGGGAAACTCGATCCATGATGAGATAACAAAGATGGAAGACTGCCCTCTGGTGGCTAACTTACTCCAGCAAACAGCTGTGGCACATTTAATGGTAGATGCTACTGCATTCATGGAAATTGCGCTTAACAAACATAATACTTAATCTTTGTTCAACATGAAATTCCCTTGATTGCACTAATTTTGAGCTATAGGAAGGCTAAATAAATAAAACACAAAAGAGAAACAAGAAAAATTAATATATGGTCAAAATGCTCCACCTTATGCACGGCATTAATTCACAAAAAGTAGATACTGCAAAGGCCATATGGTGTCTCTCACACAAAACATAACTGTACATATGTGTATTAAACTAATAAATGAAAACATGTAGGGCTATACAAAAAAAGCTAAATTACTTTTGTATATCCAACCTGTCTTTCAAACCACCAGTAAGGAACCATTGCACAGGTTTGGAAGCAGCTGTTCTCAGAACCTTGAAGGACTTTACAAATGTTTCCAGATGCACTCATGGTGTTGTAAACAGCTGTTTCCATCCAACTGGCCTTTTACTGATAAAATGGTGTGCGTCATGACAAAAATTAACTATTGTATAAGTTTTGGTCTATGGCAAAAAATGTTTTGGCCTTGAGCAGTTTTTTATAAGTAATCTTACCTACTTCGCAAATTATATTCACAATAGCAGCCTGTTCTTCATCAGTTCAAACAAACAAACAAAAAAGAAAACATTATTAAATTGCATAGGCCTACATAATTTTTTTTTATGTAAGGTTTAATACGTTGTTTTTTTTTGGTTTTTTTTTACTTGGTCCAACAGGGTAATGTGAAATTACAATGAAATTACATTCGAAATGACACATAGTTGTGATCCATTAAAAATGGCTAAATTTGTTCCTAGGTGTTTATAAAAAGTAAAAAGCAGCAGAATGATTCATATCACATATTGTGCGAACTGTTAAGTTTTTCTCTAAGCTATATATAAAAGAAATAGGCCCATATGCCAAATATATTTTTTCTAATGAAACAATACATTAACAAAACGAAAAAAAAAAAAAACCTACACCAAGTAGCAGCCTAAAAGCTTATAATGATTTTCAGTTTTTGTGATGCGCTCTTGAGAAAACGGCCTCCAATTTGTTTGATTTATTTACTAATAACTTTTACTATTACTATTATTATATTTACTATTACTACTATTTACTATCACTATTATTTACTATTATTAAATAAAATCTAGTGATCCTGTCAGCGCCATGCAATAACACATTACTAACGAGACAAACTTTCATCTTTAGAATAAAATTAGGCCTAATAAATTTAAACGTTCAAAGTGTTAAAGCAACATCATATTATGTTTGAGAGGTAACTCATCTTTTGATCTTCCCATATGCAATTTCAGATACAATTATATGAATATGATTTAATGCTGTTTTGAGCTATATAGAAACAATGGCTTTACTTTGATCAGCACCAGGAACACAGACCCTGCTTATATTGTCCGTGCAGGAGCGTGTGATGGGATTTGTGTTATGTGTTATACAGTATGGATCGTGTTCAAACCAGTAGGTGTCGGAATGGTACATGTTTCTGATCCAACCACAATCAAATTCACTCTATCTGGACAGAGCAATTTATCTGGATGTTTGTTTGTTTGTTTGAAATGATGACAAGCCGGAATGAAAACAAGTCAAAATTAAATAGGGGTAACAAGGCTATTTTTAAAATGTAAACAGTAGAAAGTACAGATAATTGTGTGAAAATGTAAGAAGTAGGCTAAAAGGTCTGCTGAAATATAATTACTCCAGTAAAGTATTGATACCCAAAATTTCTACTGAAGTAAGGCAACAAAGTATTCGTACCTAGTTACTTGACACCTCATGATGATTTATGATTAATGAAAGCACCCGTGCCTGCTTTGTCCCGAGAGTGACAGATATGATGGTTTTCAGTAAGCATAACAGAAATGTGCCTTTTAATGTGTATTTTAATCTATTGGGTTCAAACTCTGGGTATTATCTGGGTAATTATAGTGACAAAAAAATCACTAAATGACACTATAAAAATGTACGCAAGATTGTATTTTGAATGTATTTTTTTCTCTTAAACTGTTAAGGAGCTTGAGCCACTGGTAGGAAGCCTTTTGATGTTCTATTAAGCATTACAGTGATTGTTAAATAAGTGTTAGGCATGGAAATAAGTTTTGATGCTGCTTTTCACTAGACATAGGGCTAATTTTGTCACCTGGCACCCTGTTGTAGAGCTAATGGCATAAGTTTAGAATTGTAGCGTACATTTTCCAACTGAACTAAATAAATGTATTTTATGCTCAGTTGCAGAATCACATTACTCTGTGTTTCTCACATTATTATGTTTATGAAGATGAATGAAAGCAGTGTATTAGTTCCTTAAATATATGTTTTTGTATTTTAAAGTAACGACCAAGCAGCCAGCTGCAGACAGAGCTGGTCATATACTATGTTTGATCAATTCAGCCTTCTCAAGTCATCACGACTTGCCTAAAATAAAATCTATATAGAATTACTCAAATACTTCAAGCATATGTTTAAACGTTATGCCTGTACTATCATAATATGTTTATGTAAAAGAAATAGATGTTGTCATATATCCAGGTTTTTGATGAGAATCTAAAGCACGCTCTGCAGGACATGGAGGCACCAGCACTATCACTTTTTTTTTTTTTTTGTGGAAACAAAATAGCCTATGATGTCATTTTTACTGATTATTCATCAGTATTAATATTTGTGAAATAAATATTTCTGTGAAACGTTTAGGCTGCACATATTGATATATACTGATATAGCAGCAGAAGACTTTTATTTAGCTGAACAAACTGATGACGATGTCATGGGCTCAGATTTGGTTGACCAATCGGCTGTAAGGGGCGTGTCATGACCGCCCATAAGTCTTTTATCAGTCTTTAAGTCTTTTTTGTCTGTTTTCTACACGTGAACCCAAAACAAAAAAACAGTCTTAAATCTTGCTTCTTCGCTTTTTTTGAACAAATTAAAAAAACAAAAAAAACTCGTTGAAAACGTTTTCTCGTTTCTGAATATTTTCATTTCAAATTAAAAAACAAATGATCACAACATACACGGACCATAAGCTGTATCCTTCTGAAAATTCAGCAATTCATATTACAAACTGCAAACATAATGACATAATGATGTGGGTGATTGTTATGATGATGACTAGTATATTTCTGGACATGGCCTAAATGTAAATGGTTTAATGTCATGACCCTGTCCTCTTGTCTGTGTTGTCTTTGTTTAATGTTTGCTTGTCTTTGTTGTGTCTGAGAACATGGCTGTCCTTGTCCTGCCTCCTTGTTTCCCTTTGCTACGCCCAGGTGCGGATCTACCGGGGTGGCAATTGCCACCATAAGAAAAACCCCATTTGCCACCCCAGCACTAGTGTCCCGTGTGTGTGTGCATGTTCATAGCGTGTGCTAGACAGAGAACATCCTGGGGTGCGTTTCCCGAACAACGATGTAACTCGCTGATAAACCACCATAGTACGATGCATTGTTTTGGAAACAAACTAGCTACACACTAATGTTTCCCGAACACGGTCGCATCTCTGTCGTTTAAACCACGTTAGTTCAACAACATAGGGCCATTGTTAATGACATCATACCTTCTGATTAGAGATCTCTTAATCTTCTTAATTAATCTGAATTAATCTGATTAGAGATCTCCAATATGTTGCATTATTGAACATGACGCATCTTGACAAATTTATTATTTTTGTTCACTGTCATTTTGCTTTATTTGATCTTTGAATCATCGTGGGTTTCCTCATACGTCATACTCCGACGTTGCCTTAGCCTTTTTTGCGCATGCGCACTTTTCAAAAACAGCGTTTAGAATGGACGTGCAAAAATACATAATTAAATCGCTTTTTATATTTAGAT
>JAUMHI010000051.1:1432646-1446001 GCA_032359435.1 Enteromius unitaeniatus
TTTGCCAGAAGGACAGCAATCTCCTCGCGCAGTACAGAGGCGTCTCGGGCTGCCACCACAGTCTCGAGCACGCCACTGAATCTGGGAGCACACCGAATCGCATAGCCGAACCGGATCGTCCGAAGGAGCCATCTCGACGGGCTGGAAAGCGCAGCCCACACCTCCAGTCTCGTCGCCAGTGGGACCAATGGAGTCACCAGTCTGCCAGAAGGTGTGCAGCGGTGAGCAGCGCGAGTCGAGCAGAGGGAAGCCCGTGCTGTCTCGATACATGGGATACTCGGGTGGAGGGTGTGGTGCGGCCACCACCTCCCAAGAACAAGTCACTCGCCTCTCCGGGCCTCCTGTCTCATGGTCCCTTAGCCATCCTCTTAGAGGGCTTAGAGCTCGCTGGAGACAAGGACGACCTCCTGCGCAGAGCTCTACGCTGAGGCCTTGACTCGCAGAGGCCAGAAAAATGCTTTCTTTATTTTTAATGCTTTCTTTAAGTTGCTTTAGAGAAATCTTCTGCAAAATTAAAAAAAGCACATGAAGGGAATGTAACAATGTACATTCCTAAGCAGGGCTTACTCACCAGCCACTGTGGCTAATGGTGCTCTGAGCGGGTCTCCAACTCAGTTGTCTGGCATGGGAGGCAGGCGATCTAAAGGCTATGACCTCTAGCATCAGTTGCTAGAGCGCCTCTTTTTGCTAGCCTCCATTACAGCTCTAAGTTGTTTTCCCCCTCTGCTTCTTTTGAACACTGTCACTTTTGAACACATTTTAAGAAAGCATGCTCACTGTATCCCTCTGTCAGTAAAGTCAGAATTGAAAAACATGTCTTTTCAACACTTTTGTCTTGGTAAATACCAGCACTGTTTTGCCATCCCTTCGGCCATATTGCAAGAGGATAGCGATGACCATAGTGTTTTTTATACTTCTCCTTATTAAATAAGATAGCATTTTTCTATGTGATTTCTGGCAAGATTGTGATTCAGCCAGGGTTGCAATTGCTGAAATAAAAAATAAATAAAAATAGAGTTTTTACCTCTGACTGTTAATTCACATGTTGCATGAGCGAGAGTCATCCAACAAGGTCTGGTCATTTGTTACTCTACGGTCAAATGTGTTTTTAATGTTTCTAATTAGTGTCAGTGGCCCTCTAGTCTTAGCCTCAGATGTCATGCCCACAGAATGTTGGCTAAACGTCTGATGCATATGGGACACTTAACTGGAAACCCTTCAGGAATGTCGAAATCATAAAATGATTGGTTGAATTTTATCAGATTTTTGGGGGACGCGAGTGTCACGTTTATTTCTGATCTGCCAGGAGACAAAGTGCAGACGTGTGATTATGAAATAAAAACTGTCGTGTTTACATGCGTGACAATAAGCATTTATTAAGATCAGTTAAATGTTGGATCCTCAAAAATATGCAAGGTTCACGGCATAGACTCTTTAAGAGATGTCCAGGAGTTTTGTTTGAGGCACTTAGTGGAGACAAGAATAGATATTTTAGCCTGTTTGCCGACGGGATTTGTGAAGAGTATTATTTTCCAAGCATTTAGAATGATTCCCAGCAGATCCAATTCTACTAGTTGTGTGTCCCTCCAAGGTTACAATAGTTTTGGATTTTTCATTAGTTTAATTTGTTTTTATTAGTTACAGTGTTAGTTTTCAGGTTTTTTTTTTGTAAATTAAGATATTTGTCAGGTGCATGAATCTAAATCACCAGAATATATGTATAATATAATATATGCATAATAAAACTATAATATTAACGTTTTCACTGATATATTTAATGGTTTCTGTTGTCAGAAACAATAGTGACTGAAATGCACCCCATTAGGTCTTCTAAACTAGCTCTATTTTACAAGATGTTAATCTGGATTAATCTTGATTTATAATCAAGCCGTTGTCTGATGAAGTCAAATACACATAAGATATAGACAGTGGATATGCTGTGATTTTGGCTATATTTGCATGTAAAATCGAGTTAGAAGCAACATAATATCTATTTTAACCAAAAGCACTGCACTGGGAAAACGAGAGCTTGCGCCTCCATACCAAAGACTCGCTGAGGTTTGTCCAAGAAGTCACTAGATTTGTCGCTTTTTTGAGGGAGATTTTAATCAGAGAACCGGCTTTACTGATGAGGTGCTCATAATATATCGTTTGATATATATCGCCCAGCCCTAGGACTCATAATCAAAGAAATCCCAAATAGGACTCTGCCGCAGTCATCGCGCTAGACGTCGCAGACAGACTGTGGACACATGACGTCACAGATTACTTGGTGTCTTTCGGGTCAAACACTTGTCTTAAAACTGGCAGCGTGAAGTAAACAGATTTTAATTCAACCCAAAAGGCTTATTACAAAGACGAAAACAAAGGACGTTTTTGCAAAAATATTAGTTTGTTTAAGTTAGTTTTGTATACACACAAGAGAGTTTCAGTTAGTTTTATGTTTTTTTTAAACTCTCATTTTTATTTTTATTTCAGGCATTATCTGCGTTTGCTGGCAAACATGAAACAACAGACGCTGACATCGCAGCTGGCAGATTCAGTATTTTGTTCTGTTCTCCAAAATTGCTTGTGGGTGTTAAAAAGTGGAGAGATATGCTTTAAACAGATGTTTACCGCGAACATCTCATCGGGATTTTCTTTGCTGACTGACTTGTTCTGTGATTGGTTTTTTGGTCGTCAGTCTGAAGGTCTGGCTACGCGAGACTAGTGGCCCTCCAGGAGCAGGTTTGGACAGCCCTTATGTAAATGCTGAATTATCATCAGCCATTACTCTAGTGTCCAGCATCACATGATCCTTAAGAAATCATTCTGATATGGTTATTTATCATCACTGTTTATTTCTTTCTACATTATTTGAATAAAAAGTTCAAAAGTGAACACTAAGCTTACATTGAGTCATGCAGCCTTTGAAACCCAGTAAAATTTTAATTTGTTCAATTAAAAATGCTTATAGATTTTAGTTTTATTGGCACATACCTGGAACACATACATCACAATACAGAAGTAAAATCATTAGCAAACGTCCAGTTCACATGTTGAATCTTACCTGCAGCAAGATTTTTTGGTCTTCTTTATTTGGTAATATCGTTAGGGTTAAGATATATTTTTTTTCTTAATTCAAAGTATTGTTACTCTTTTTTTTTGTACCATGAGCAAAGAATGAACACAATTTGATTTAGAACAATTGTATTTAGATATTTTAGATGAAAACCGTGAGGTTTGTGTATGTCCCACTGACTGCCAAGTAATGAACTCTGTCAAATCCAAAAAAAATTAAAAATAAATATATATATATATTGTGACGGGCGTCCCGAGAGTTCATCAGCGCCGCCCTGGAAACCAACGCGGAACACCTGCCACCGTTCATCACAGGCTGACCGGCCCCAGCTGAACCCCATTAGAGGCTGCCTATTTAAACGGCAGCCACCACGACACAAGTGAGAAACCTCTCCAAGAGACACAGCGATTGCTAATCTCTCTCTCTCTCCTCAACAGACAGCAGCCTCTAGCCGGTCAGCCTTCACCCACCTGAGCACTCACCTTCACTTCTTGGTCCAGCCACAGAGCACCGAGCACCGGATTGCCACGCCTGGACACCCTTTCATTGTTTCACTGCTTGAACCACCTGTAAATAAATCCACCCTCCGGGGCTTCATTTCATTCAGTTGTCGAGTGATTCTTCCGCCCGCGACAATATATATATAATTAAAGTATTAAGAAATGTGTTTTAATGCTCAGGGCTAATGGCAAACAAAACAAAACAAAACATAATAATACTAATAATGATGATGATAATAAGACAAAATTAAATAATATAAAATACATGAATGAATGAAAGAACAAATAAACAACTAAATCTGTTACCTGAAGTCACTTCAATGACATGTAACCAAATCAGAATGCAGTATTTTTCCCTGGAGGTGATTTATTTTGACATAATAAGAGCTCCTTATTAAAGCTGTGTGCTGAATGTTTTATTTCAGTCCTTTCATTGAAAATAAATGTTTAAAAACTACTGCAATTTGTCTCAATATATCAGACATTCTGGTAAAAGTCAGCCTAAGGAACTTGACCTAAAAAGGCATTTTTTTCTTTGGGGACTGTTTGAACATTTTGTTGCTCAAGATCCTTTTAAGTAAAAGTACTCATTAAAGCACTGTCTAACAATGTGAAACCTATATTGGGAAGACAGCCAGTCAAAGGTGACTGCTGGACTTTGTTAAGAGACTGATGTTCCAATTTGAATGTTCTCATATAAGCTCACCCGAAATAATTATTTTGTTCTGTATAAAAACACAGTTATATTGACATTTTTTAGTAATCTTTATGTACAAGAGCTGCATAAGGATTCTTTAAATTAGATCATTGTATCAGTGTCTGATATGACATGAAACAGTAAATAAACTTTTCATATTAGGTAAATTATGTGGATTTAATCTGCTAAACAAGAGTGTGGTCATGTTATGCAGATGGCTTGACTAAAAAGAAAAAAAAAAGACTGATATAATTATTTCTGTGGCATCATATTAATCATTCTGCAATTGTCTGGCAGCTGGACAACAAAAAATAAATTTGGAGTTAATTTACCATAAACACATGGTGAGTCACCCATCAGCTATTTTTAGCACATCTGCTAAGTTAGTTTTTTTACTATATTATATTATGTGAAACATTAAGATTGAAATAATGTTAAACGTCAGTTTGAATCGATGAACAACAACAACAACGGAAACCAAAATCACCTTTTCCGGATATGTACTTTACTTGAGTATTATTTTTTACAGGAATGTATGACTTTAACCCCACTACATTTGACAGACAAATATAGAATTATTTTACTCCACTTGTCACCAGTCGCGTCTCTGAGGCCCTCTCCGGAACCCAGCAGCGGGAACCTTCACCGGAGTTTTAGTTCCACCCGGACTCTTTTAATCAGCACACCCGGATCTGTTGCACCCACAGGTGCACCGCATTAGCCGCCCTATTTAAACTGAGGGTTGGCGCTAGATCGACGCAAAGTCTTATTCACCGTGGGTAATTATTCTGAGCGTTCTTTCTGGTTTTTGATTCTCTGGTTTTCGATTTGGACTGTTGTATCTTTTCTCTTATTCTCACTGCCTGCCCTGACCATTTTGCCTGTACCTGGATTTCTGATTACCGCTGCCTGCCCTGACTTTATCTGCCTGTTCTACGACTCTGATTATCTGCCTTGTCTATTATACTACTGTTACCCTGTGTACCGATCTTTGCCTGACGATTCTTACATTAAAGCTCTGCAAATGGATACAAAAGCTCCGATTGATCTGTCACAAAAGACTTCGCCTTCACCGGATCCAGCGGCTTTATATCAAGTTATCAATGAGGTGAGCCGTCAAGCTTCCGTTCAAGCATCCTATCAGCAACAGCTTGAGAAGTTGACAAAAATCACAGAGGACCTTGCACGCTCCGCACTGACTCCACCTGCCAGCGCTCCAGCTCAACCTCCAGCTCCAAAGGTCTCCACTCTAGTCAATCCAGCACTGCTAGCGCTACCAGAAAAATACAACGGAGCTCCAGCCAAGTGCGTGGGTTTCTTACTACAATGTGAACTGTATATGAATCAACATCCCAGTTGTTTCACTTTGGATGACAGCAAGGTGTCGCTAGTCTGCTCATGGGAAAGGCACTCGAATGGGTCACTACGCTCTGGAGAGGCCGACAGATGGCGTTCCCGTCATATCAGCGTTTCCTTTGTCAATTCAGAGAAGTCTTTGATCATTCTGTTGATGGAAAGAGTGCAAAGGATGAACTTTTGTCTCTGAAACAGAGATCCCAATCAGCAGCTGAGTTTACTATGACCTTCCGCACACTAGCAGCACAGACTGGATGGGATCAGGACCCTCTCATGTCCCTTTATCGTCGGGCACTTCGAGAGGATCTACAGGCAGAATTGGCTGGCCGTGATGACGACAAATCCCTTGAGCAGTTTATGGACCTAGCCATTAAGAGAGAGCCTTGTCGCTCTCAAGCCTTTCCTACCACCAGGCCCACACAGACTTCTGTGGAACCCATGCAGATCGGAGTCACTCACCTGACTACGGAGGAACGTGATCGATGAAGGGCTCAGAATCTATACATGTACTGTGGTGCGGATGGACACATCAGGGCCAATTGTCCCATTCGACCTCCTCAACCGATATCCTCATCTATTCAGACACCCTAGAGACGCACATTCAACATGTCAAGGCAGTCCTAAAGAAGCTCATTGATAATCAACTCTATGCCAAACTCACCAAATGTGATTCCACCAGACAAGGGTGTCTTTCCTGGGGTACATCGTCAGTGCTGAAGGAGTCACGATGGATGAGAAGAAGGTTAACGCTGTTGTGAATTGGCCCAAACCTCAGAATCTCAAAGAACTACAGCGATTCCTCGGATTTGCCAACTTTTACAGAAGGTTTATAAGAAATTTCAGCAAGGTCGCCGCTCCTCTCACCTCCTGCCCTGGAACAGGGAGAGTGAAACCGCCTTCCAGGAGCTAAAGGACCAGTTTACCACAGCACCTATCCTACGTCACCCAGAGTTCCTGATCTGGGCGGAGTATGCCCAAAACTCTCTCAGGAAACCAGCCACAAACTTGACTCCCTTCCAGTGTGTCCTCCGCTTCCAGCCCCCACTGTTCCCCTGGTCAGGAGAGCCTTCAGATCTGCCCACAGTCGACACCTGGCTTCAACGCAGTGAAGAAACTTGGGATGCTGCTCACACCAACCTCCAGAGGGCTATCCAAAGAGTCACTGCCCAAGCCAACAGACAACGATGTCCCAACCCACCTAATGAACCCGGACAATGAGTATGGCTGTCTACCAGAGACCTTCGATTACGCCTTCCCTGCAGAAAATCTCAGGTACGTGGGTCCTTTCAGAATAGACAGACAAATAACACCTGTATCTTATCGCTTAGACATACCTAACAAATATCGTACCTCACGTACCTTTCATGTATCCCTGCTCAAGCCCGCTGCTGAACCCGCCGGAGAGGGGGACCAGGACGAGGTCGCGGCACCCGACATCCCTTCCCTGACCACATACCTGGAAGGTATCTACCAGGTTCGGGAGATACTGGACTCTCAGCGTCAGTTCTCATTGACTGGGAGAATTATGGGCCTGAAGAGAGGTCATGGGTCAATGCTGAGAACATCTTGGACCCCCTCTCTCCCACCCATCCCAAAAAACCTGCTCCCAGGCCACGTGGACAACTTCGGGGGGTTGGGGGCTCTGTCACCAGTCGCGTCTCTGTGGCCCTCTCTGGAACCTTCACTGGAGTTTTAGTTCCACCCGGACTCTTTTAATCAGCACATCCGGATCTGTTGCACCCACAAGTGCACCGCATTAGCCGCCCTATTTAAACTGAGGGTTGGCGCTAGATCGACACAAAGTCTTATTTACCGTGGGTAATAATTCTGAGCATTCTTTCTGGTTTTTGATTCTCTGGTTTTCAATTTGGACTGTTGTATCTTTTCTCTGATTCTCGCTGCCTGCCCTGACCATTTTGCCTGTACCTGGATTTCTGATTACTGCTGCCTGCCCTTACTTTATCTGCCTGTTCTACGACTCTGATTATCTGGCTTGTCTATTATACTACTGTTACCCTGTGTACCGATATTTGCCTGTTCTGACGATTCTTACATTAAAGCTCTGCAAATGGATCCAAAAGCTCAGAGTGATCTGTCACACCACTACATTTACCTTTGTAGAGAAAATGTTCTATAGTTACACTTTTACGGTTACATCTGTGTGTATCCATTCATTAATCAACTAAATAAAATAATAAATAAATGAAATAAACTTCTGGCAACTTATTTAAAAAAGAAACCCTTTCAAAATAACATTCTCCACATATTATTATTTCTTTATTAGTATTTCTTAAGTGTTATGAAGCAGACGGGACACAGATGGTAAGTAAAAACGTAACAAGTTTATTTTGCAATAAATTAGTTCAACAGAATGAAGATTGAATGAAACAAGTGAGTTGTGACTTTGAAGGATATTTAAACAGTCTTTGATGATGATGTTGATGAATTCTTTCTCTTTCAATCCACAGGACAACACAGCACAACAGACGATCTCTGGGGAAAACGATGAGACCACAACCACACACCACATTAACAGGAGAGGACTTCGTATGAGATCCGAGGAACACTGAATAGACAAGGAACATCTAGGAGTACACAAGGAGAGGCAGGTAAGTTCACAAGGGAAGTAATTCACAATGATAAAGCAGGATGAGTCCACTTTGTGAAAACAAGCTCGGAAACTGAGTGTGGAGTGGTGTGTGGTTTTATACTGTGCTGATTGGTGCTCTGATTCAGATCAGGTGCTGGTGATTAGAATTCTTAAATACGACCTGATGTCAGTTAACTTAATTAGTTGCTAGATGTTCTCCAAGCTGAATTTGTTTTAGCTTTTATTTGATTCAAATAAAAACAAACAACAACAAAACATTTCTGTAATTCTGATTGTATTAGATCATTGGAGACACAAATGTAACACTGATTCTCTCGTCAGCTGTATACACAGAACTCATGGTCATAAACTTGTCAGTCCGATCTTAGTCAGAGGGTGCAAGATTAAGCTATAACTTTAAGTCACCTGCATACTGTACCTTTGCTCAGAGCAAAAAGTTTAGTTTGTTAGGTCATGTCAATATAATTTGCTAAGGGAGTGATAGACAGAAATAAAAATATGATATGCCTATTGCACCATTTATCCATGAGCCACTCTGTTCTATATCCTGGATGAGAATTTTAGGTAAATTTGAGAATTCACATGATCTATTTGACATTATGATTTCAGGTGAGTTCAGAATAAATCAAATCAAGATAAATCTAAGCGTGAGAAGCACACAGCCCCATGAGAGTGTTCTGGATGTGCAGTTCCAGAGACTCGTACACACTGTGGGAGCTTTCTAATTACAGTCCCAACATTTTAATTTAATTTTTTTATTCTTTTGGCCATTTTCCCTCATATTCCCGACCAGTTGTGATGCAAAAGACCTTTTGGGGTCGCACTGTTTTAAGGTCCAGTTCTCAGTATATATATAAAAAACAACAACAACGATTTTTGCCTCAATAAACTCCTAATTTTCTGCTTAATAATAGTTATTAAGAAAGTTAAGTTTAGGTATTGGGTAGGATTAGTTACGTAGAATATATACTTGCATTAACAAACAGCCAATGCGAAGGAAGGCAACAGCAGAACAGAATTCTTCTCAAAGTTGCATTCTTTCTCATATTGTAAGTGACTGAGCCAATTTTATCAATCACAAGAGACATTTTAAATAATAACAAGCATTAAAGGGGACAACAATATATTTACAAGCTACACTATATGTGGTATATAGACATTCTTAGTGAACTTTCAGTGATTGGAGCCTTGTGAAGGGAGGAGAAGGAAAGGGTCATGAATAAGCAAGGAGAGTTTGGGCGAGGTGGGCTCTTTTTTTTTTAGATGTTCTGTCCAGATTACTGAGTTTTATTGGAGGGTGATTAATGTTGTGTTCGGTCTTAACAGGAAATCCATTCTTATAGACCAACAGTTAAAGATATGGAACAGATGGAATACAATAATGTGTTCCATGTACATTTTTAAACCTCAGACAGACTGACAAACTCAACTAAAATGAGACCAGTGACCAGTGAAAGACTTGGTAATGATAATGATATGGAAATAAATTATATATTGACTTTTTTGTAAAAATTAATCAATGCTTGGTTTGTCTGCTCCAATAGCGTGATGTGTCTGAAGCTTTGTTTGATAGAATTTCTCAGCAAATATTGACAAATGTGATCCACCTGCCTTTAATTAAATTAATCAGCATATTATGCAAGTACTTTGATCCAAATGTAATGACGACAGCTCAAGTTTAACTTTGAAACCACACTAGTGTCACGCTTGTGTTCAGGAAATGCATGGAGAGAGTCCTTGTAACAATTAAACATCTTTTTAATAATAAAGAAACACTGAGAATCGGTAAACACACAGCTATACATTGACGATCACGGACCAGAACTGAAAGACAGGAACCAACTTATAAAGGGCAGACAATCACAAATAACGAGGTAGACACACCTGAAAGGAATACTTAATTAAACAAAACAAGGTCACATGGGAAAAACACAGAGCACATGAATACATACATGTTACAACTAGACCTTTATGAATCCTTGCACTGTGACATGTCGCTTGGACAAAGCTTTCAAATCAAAAGCAATTTCCTTTTGGTAAAAATACAAATATTGTTATGACAGATTCTATATCATACCACACATAAAGAAACCTTGCAAGCTTGCAAATGAATGACAAGTGAATTACTTTTTTTTTTTTTTTTTTCTTCAATAAGAAATGCCATCTATTTACATGCAAAGTTTTTCCACCTTCATGTTTTGACATTAGTTATGATTGCTGCTCTGTGAATAATATATTGTTTTGGGTTTATGGAATATATATATATATATATATATATATAAACATGACAATAAATCTGGGTATATTCTCTCTTTGTGTCATAGTACCACTGTGGGTGGTATAATAGTAAAATCACCTGCTGATTCCCTTTTGAGCAATGGCAATTTAGTCCTCACGTTTTTCAGTGTAAACGTTTTTCAGTGTAAATTGCTGCTTGCATCAAAACTGTTCTTAAGAACTGATGTCACAATGACATTAAAGAATGTCAGATGCTAAGGTAGTGTTGCACAATTGACCAGTGGTTGTACAACATCAGTAAACTTTTAATATTTTAATAGTGGTTTAAATATATAAATACTTGTTAGGGCCAAAATGATAAGGTGTAAATAATAGGAACAACATTCTATAAGCAAACTATGCATTGCAAAGATAACAGTATGTGCATTTTAGCAAAATTGCACATGCACAGAGTCCTTGAATGTGCTGAGACTGTGCTATTCTTCTTCTATGAACTAGTTAAGTGTCTGAATCTAGGCCAGTACTGACTTTTTAGTGAGGATTCAATGCTTTGATAATAACTGTAAGCCACCGACAGTCAGGGCTCCTTTGAAAATAACTGATAACACAAAGAAACTTGAAAAAGATGGAAGTGAAAAAATAACAGGCAGTAAAACTCCTTTAGCCTTTATATAATTTGGTTTGAGAGCTAGGTACAATATTGCAATTATTACATAATTTATGTGCCATTTTATTAACAGCTCATAAATGTGACACTTTATCTGTAATATTATTCAAATTCATATATATGCTATTCATCATCAGCTTTTTAAACATTTATTTATTTTTAGTTCAACTTTAAAAACTCTGACTACTGGTTGTAATAAATGGATTAAAACTGCATTATTACAATATTATTATAATATAATAATATTATAATATATATTACTTTGGTAACTAGATTTACTTTGTTTTGTCATTGGGCTTATACTGCGGAGGAAAGAGGTGTGCTTTGCTGTAAATGATCTGTCCTGAACTATTGCTGTTTAGGAAGACAGCTCATTACAAGAGTCTGACCGCAAGCAGCCACCTTTGATGGATAGTTTTCATCAGACACTTGACAGCAGAGTGTTTTTGCTTTGTAAACAAACAGAGAGACTGTGTTTTACAAGTAAGCCAAGTAGAGATTGTGGCAGTACAAGAGAATTTGAAAGTCTGGGTGAGCTCCTCTACCTTATCAATTGTACTGGCCTGAGTACAGGTCCAATTAAGAACTTGGCTTGGTGCTTCCTTTACCCTTATTGAAGATAAATGTTTTTAAATGTTTGCAAGATATTAAGGTTTGCAAGCACCCATACATTGAAGCATTAATAAATTCTACAGTTAGTGACTTGAGTAATATTAAGAACTCATCAGCCAATAATTGGCAATGATAATTTTTCAAAACACAAATCCCAAAAGAAAACAAATATTCTAACAGCAAACTGCAAAACAATGAGCATAAACTCACAATAAATAAAAAAATTGGTATATATAAGCTTGCATGATGTAAATCAAAATAAGTCATGCAAATGTGTAGCTGTATTTACACTATATTGGGAAAAAATACAATGTTACAGTTGTTCCTGGTGTCTCCTATTATTCAGAATCTTAGTTGAACAAAAGCTTATTGCTAGAAATATTACTATGTTAATGCTGGCCAAATTGTTTTCTAAAACCCAATTGGGCTGTCTATTTAATTTTATGGATGACATGTACATGAATATTCAATCGGATAAGCTACTCCATCCAATTCCAAAAGGGAATTCTCAAGCACGGGGAAGCAAGCCTCATCAGTAAACGTGGACATTTGTATCAAAATAGAAGGAATATTTCTGGCTGCCAGCCAAGATTCCCATCTGCCTTTGAAAGCAGCCTTCCCCATCTGCTGAGATTAGCCTGTCAAAAAACACAGCTGACATACATCGTGAAAGAGAAGGAATCCTTCACCCAGCAGTGCAGATAATACCTGTTGGGTGCTGTTATTGTGCTTCTTTCGGATACAGTTGCTGCAAATCATCAGTGAGAACCTGGACGGGTGGCTGAGATAATGACTTTACTCCCAAACCCCCCTCTGATGTCCAGGTCAATCTCACACCAACTGCCCATATCTCCCTTCTGGAATTTGCCCATCAGAGCCATAGCCAGATCCTATTGGATAGTACTGGAGTTGGCGCAAAGAAATATGAGAGCAAAGTTCCTTAAAGGTAGACTTTTGGACATGGAATCATCTCAAGGAATGTATACTTATTTTTAGAGCTGCTTAAAATGTCATATCAGACATGCTTGTATTTGACTTTTGGTATACATTCACATTGGTTCACATATTGTGGCCAAGGAGATCCCAGGAGAGAACTATCCCATTTATAAGCTGGCATATTTACTCTGCAAGTATGCAACCTGCATGCAGCCATCATTCCTCATGGGTACTTTTTTGGGCACACAGATTTTGATCCAATTATAAATGCCATGTGACTAATTACTCTGGAGTAATTATCAGCAGGAGCTACCTGCTCATCTTAACCAGCCAAATCCTGACCCCCGATTCTAGCCAAAAACACACACTTACACAGCAAGACACGTAAAGCAAGCAAAAACAGTTAACGTTGTTGGGGGAAATCTAATAATTTCAATAGTTTGATGAGGGGATGGAAAAACTACCATCAGACTTAGCTTGTGTTCAAGCTGAATCATGTTGGACATCAGAAAACGGATTGGTTTGAAAACAAATTGTGTGTGGACTGCGATTCATTTCTACATCATTGCCAACTTTGCTAATATTACCACACACACCTGTAAATTCTACACCTTGTTACAAGTATGGTAGAACCATCACTTCTACCACAAAAGACTGCTTTGTAAGTAATCTTCCTG
>JAUMHI010000051.1:1466187-1484482 GCA_032359435.1 Enteromius unitaeniatus
AGGTGACGTTGATTAGAACTCCGGGGATTGTGATCTCTGTGTGACAGTGGGGGTGGAGCCTGGTGTGGATGTTACACATGGTGCATGCCTTGAGTATCTTATTGATTTTATAAAATTATTACCACACACAAATATATGAATAATATTACTTTTCTGTCTTTTAGTTTAAACCTGAATATTTCCTACACGTCCTTGGTTTACCTAAGAAGTGTTGTTGAGACGAGACAATACAAGCAAAAAACATGTTTTTTTAGTTTTGTCTTTGTTTTTTTTACGCATCTGTCAAATTTTGTCAAACAAGTGAATGAAAACATCTTGCAAAGTTTTACATCTGAAAGTGCAGTGTATAAAGTTATAGTCGCTCAAAAGAAAGAGCTGCCCAGGTGAAAAAGACAAAGTATTAAATGTAATATACTTGAAATTCTACTAGTATGTTTATAATACATTTGTATTCCCAACATGCTTATTTAAAGTGCATTGAAAATATTTTAAATTGTATTTGAATATATTTCTAAAAAGTATACTAGAAGTACTTTTGTATTAAATATATGCTTAATTATATCTTCACGAAATATGGTAAACCCAAGCATACTTGAAATATATTTTTACAAAGTGTACTAGAAATAAATTTGTATTAATATGCTTAATTACACTACACTTACACTAATTACATGCTAAATACAAGCATACTTTTAATATATTCCTAAAAAATATAGTAAAAATATTTTTTTTATAAATATATTTTTAGTTACACTTTTAAGGAATATACTAAAATTAAGCATACTGTTAGTGACGTTTTAGTGTATTTACAGGTGTCACAGTCAGCTGGAAGTGCCAGCCCAGATCAGGGGACGGCACTTCAGTGCCCAGCAAACTCTCTGTGTTTTATATCTGTTTTCATTCATGGACTCTCATCAATGAACTCATGTCTCCGCCCACTCGCTTGTTGTCTAGGTACTTCATTGTTTGCCACTCCGTGTTCCCATGTTTCCGTGTCTGTTTGGATTATTTACTGTGTACTGACCCACGCCTGGACTCTGACCATTCTCATGCTCTGCCTCCTCCACTCTTGTCTGCCGGTAACGACCGTAAGCCTGTCTGTTTTTGCTCTGTGTTTATCAATAGACAGCCTGCATTTGAACCCGCACATCTCCTCGCCTCGCTGGAAGATCGAGCATAATCGAGTCAGAGAAATCGAGTCGGCTCAGTGCCCTTGTTGACAGTGTTGACAGCGTTGCGCACATATAGAGTAACCCGTGGATCGGTTCTCGCCTCGCTATCCGGCGGGGTGCGCCTTCGCGTTCGTCACGTGATGAAACCGAAACCAAGCCCAGTTGGTTTCAGTTTCACAGCTCAAGGAGGTATCCCATCTATGTGAACCTCGAAATGCTAGCTACGGGCCCTGACATCATAACTCAGTACGAGGGGCTGTGTGGTGTTCAGTTCGGCCTGGCTACCCAACCAGTCACCGAAAGACAGCTAGGGGAGCTAGCCCATCGGTGGTTTCCAAATTGCCCACAGAGGGCGCTGTTCGCATCACTCTGTGCATGGGGCTGAGCGATGCTCAGCCAGGTACCGCAAGACAGCTAGGGGAGAGGTCTACCCCATCTGTGGTTTCCGCGTCACCCCCAGATGGCGCCGTTCCCATCACGCAGCGCGAGGGGCTGAGTGATGCTCAGTCAGGTGCCGTAAGACAGCTAGGGGAGCTGTCAAACACACCGAAGGCCCTCATGATTCCCGTCGCTCGGTACGAGGGACCATGCTCAGCCCAGTCGATCCCATTTACGCAGCCTGCGAATCTGCTGAAGGCCCTAAGCATGTCAAGCCAGTTGGTACGAGGGGCTGTGTCAAGACCAGTCAGTCCTGGTTTCCCGGCCAGTCGAATTACCTGAGGCCTGTGACCCTGACTCATGGTGGCCGGATCTGCCAAATCCAATCTGTGATCCGGAACCATCATGGCAGGAGCTGCCAGATCCAGTCTGTGATCCGGAACCATCATGGCCGGATCCGCCTGACCCGGTTTGTGATCCGGACTCATCATTGCTGGATCCGCCAGACTCTGTCTGTGATCCAAGTATGCGATTAGTCTAAATGTAAGCAGTTATATTATAGAGTGATCGTGTCTCTTTAGAGCACTTGGAGGAAATTACGCAAATTATATGGATTAACATATATGTTTTTTTCGCTGAACTTTTGAAACGTGAGCATCTTTGGTGAATCGTCTTTCAAAATCATCTCAGTTCCCAGAGGGTTAACCTCAGCGCACCGCGGAGGAAGCATATGACCAGGGGTCCACCGAGAGAGGAGTGGTAGGCTGATATAGCCACGATGTAAACCTTCAGGTTGGAGTAAGGGACCCCAGTGGAGAATTGGGCCTGCAGAAATTCCAGAACTGTACCAGCTGGGCAGTTGACTGGATCTTGATAGGGTTCTCTACAACACAAAGTGAATAATTTTCATTTTAGGCTATCTACAGCTTCTCGTAGATGGAGCTCTGGATTGGAGAAGGGTCTCAACAACCTCGGTTAAGAGACCTGTGGCTAAGAGTTGTGCCCCTCAGAGGCCACACTCTCAGTTTCCACAGCTCCGGACGGCGATGAACTATTGTGCCCCCTGCTTGTGTGAGGAGATCTCTCCTGAATCACCCATGATGGGCCGTCTAGGAGGTCTATCAGGTCCGAGAACAATACTTGACCCGGCCAGGGTCGAACGGCGCTACTAGCAGTAGACTGACCTCGTCCTGGCGCACTCTCGCCAGAACCCCTAGAGAGAGTACCAGAGAGGACATTGCACGTTCTCAATTTTTGCAAAGAGGTCTAACTCTGCCTTGTAAAAATCTCTAGATCTCCCTGGGCGTCAGCCTCTGTCTCGACAGGATGTCTGCTCCTACAATTAGATGCCCGGGAATATAGATGGCTCTCAGTGAGAGGGATCTGTCCCGGGCCCACACAAGGGTCTGGTGTGCCAGCTTGTACAAGGAGCACGACCACAGACGTCCTCTGTGGTTGATGTAAGAGACAACAGAGGTGTTGTAGGTGCGCGCCAACACATGTTGATCTCTTACGTCTGTGAAGAAGTGTTTGAAACACTGCTAGCATTTCTAGATGGTTGATGTGCCAAGTAAGATGTCGACTTCTCCCAGACCTTGGGCTGAGCGACCACTCGTAATCGCTCCCTGACCAGTGAGGGACGCATCCGTCGCTAGCATTCTGCGGCGACCAGGATCTCCCAGCACTGAGCCCTCTTTCAGTCTTACGACTGTGGTGAGGATCGAAACTACTCAAGCAGGTGTCATACGAGCCGGCATCGTGGTCGAGTCACACATTACGCCTAGATAAGTGGTTCTCTAAGCTGAAGAAAGAACACTTTTCTTGGCGTTCAGTTTCTTTCTTTTTTAAAGAAGCGTTTGAGTGCTCGAAATACTGCCCACATTTCTAGGCAGTTGATATGCCAGTAAGATGGCGACCACTCCACAGACGGCGGGACATTCGTGACCGCTCCCCAACCAGTGAGGGACGCATGCGTTGCTAGCATTCCGCGGCGACCATATCTAAGGCACGTACAGCTCGCCGTGACACATTGATCTTGCGAAGGGGATTTCCCCTCAGGGATATGTCTTTGTTCCTTAGCCACCATTGTAGGGGTCTCATGTACAGCAGGCCAATGATGTTGGACGCAGCTGACATAAGGTGCTTATGTGCTAATATTAGCCAGTCGTCGATATAATTTTTGAATACGGATGCTCTGGAGTCGCAGTGGAGCCAGAGCTGCATCCACACATTTCGTAAATGTATGGGGTGAGAGTGCAAGGCCGAAGGGTAGTACCCGATATTGGTATGCTTTGCCCCTGAAAGCAAACCTCGGGAACTTCCTGTGCGAAGGATGGATCGATACATGAAAGTACGCATATTTTAGATCTATTGTGACGAACCAGTCCTCGGACCTGATTCGTGCTACGACCTGCTTCATTCTGCATTCTGAATTTCAGCATTCTGAATTTCAGTTTCTTAACTGAGCGGTTCAATAACCTGAGATCTAAGATGGGCCTCAGCCCTCCATCCTTCTTTAGGAACTATGAAGTAGCGGCTGTAGAATCTGCACTCTATTTCGTGAGGAGGGACCACCTCGATGGCCTCCTTCCTCAATATTTTCAATGCCTACTTAAACCAGCTCTGCCATACAAAGATATTTATCTAGACAATTATCCAGATTTAAACGAGCCGTTGCCTGATATAAACCTAATTTACTTAAGATAGGCATGATCATGGCATGATTTGGCCTATAGTTGCATGTATATAAGACTTAGAAGTAACATATCTATCAGCAGCTGAAATGAACACTCGCTGAGAGAGGCGCGCGCACGTTGAGCAGAGAAGCACGAGCTGCGCTCATGCGGCACTTCTAGAGACTTATTCTAGAGCAATTTCGAGTTGATTGAAAAATTATCTGGGAATCATTGAGCGTTATTTTGCCTAGTTCGTCTTGTAAATAATTTAAAGCCATTCAACTTGAAGTTTCATCAACATATTTCTTCGTGTATTGGTGTCCATCGTGATCTCAAAGCACGTTGAGTACTCGTGCGCTGCTCACGCACGTACAGTATGTTTCGCGCACGCGTAGGGGCTTGCATGCGTGCAAGTGTACGTTTGTATGCATGTTCATGCGTATGGGTATACGTTTGTCTGTAATATGTATGTATATATTGTGTGCATATGCAGGTGTGTGAGTATGTTTATGTGCATGCGCTCTACCTGCCCGCTTGGCCCCCTGGCCATTTTGCCCGCCTCTCTTGGCCAGCCACGGTCCTCTCTGGCCGTTTTGCCCGCCGCCTGGCCTCTCTCTGGCCTGCATTGCCTGCCACGGTCCTCTCTGGCCATTTTGCCCTCCGCCGGCCTCTCTCTGGCCTTGCATTTCCCGCCACGGTCCTCTCCAACCATAATTTTCTGCTCCTGGCCTTGTACTACCTGCCTGCCCGGCCGCCCCCCGGTCGTTTCGCCTGCTGCCTGGCCCTCTCCGGCCTTGCTCTGCCTGCTGGCCACGGCCTCTCTGGCCGTATTTTTTGCCCCTGGCCTTTCTCTGGCCTTGTACTACCTGTTGCCGGCCCTCTGGCCATTCCACCTGCTGCCTGGCCTCTCTCCGGCCTCGCTCTGCCTGCCTGCTCGGCCCCCTGGCTATTTCGCCTGCCGCCCGGCCTCTCTCTGGCCTTGCATTGCGTTTTCCGGCTATTTTTCCTGCTGCCTGGCTCTCTCCGGCCTTTTACTGCCCGACACGGTCCTCTCCGGCCATATTTCTGCTGCTTGGCCTCTCTCCGGCCCTGCCTCTCGTCATGCCTTCGCCTCCCTTAGTCTTCCCCCGCCTACGCCGCTCCCCTTAACCCCAGTTCTCTCCCTAGGGCGCCAGCCCCCGCCCCCTCCGTTGCGGTCCGGGGACCACAAAGGCAGTTCCCAAAGGTCAAGGGTCCCGCCGCAGATGGTCGTCTTTCCCTCACCCTGACCCCAACAGAAGGTTCTCTTCACTTCATGCTAGAGGTCCTTCCTAAATTTCTAGCCCCGCATCCAGCTCATCTCAGGCTTTTTTGGGGGGCTTGTTTGGCGCTGTCCGCACTCTACGGCTTTTTTGGCGGGCACGCAAGGACCAGGCTGGGCTCCGAGCATCTGTTAACCCTAGCCTCCTAGAGGGTTAAACCTCCTAGGGTTAAACCTCCGAGGTAGTGGGAACTAGTGAAATACTATGGGTGCACATATGTTTTGGGTTAATTTGCTTATAGTTTTCTCCAAAACCATACAGTAAAATGCCCTGGAAATAAGTACAGTATTAGTCAGGGTCACTCTGAATATATATCAATTGAAAGAATGAACTAACCTATAAACAGAAACGTTTTATGAGTGCTGGAAAATGGGACAAAGTACAAGTGCTAGGACGCATTTTGCTGTTTGTGTGATTTTGCTGTTAGTTTTCTCCAAAACTATTCAGTAAAATACACTGAAAATAAGCACAGTGATAGTCAGGGTCACTCTGAATATATATGAATTGAAAGAATGAGCTAACCTATAAAGGACATTGTATGAAGTGCAAAAATGTTTGGGTGATTTTGCCCTTATTTGACAGTCAGAATCACATTGAACAAATATTATATATTAATATATATATATATATATATATATATATATAAAAAAGCAAATCTGTAAAGGAAAGCTTTTTACTTTTTACATACACATATAATAAAAAATACAAACAAATAAAAAACATTAATAGTATTTATATTAATATTTTATATTAATATTATTTATATTAATATATATTATTAACAATTATTGCACAATACAAACGTTTATGTACAAATGTAATCTATTTGCAAACATTAAAGTAAAACATTAAATTAAAATAAGCAAAAGTATAAAGGAAATACCGGCATAACAGCTCATTTTGACTGTTCGCAGCACCCGTACCATAAGTGCGCGAGTGACCGCAGTTGTTGTTGGGCTACGTCTTATGTTCAGAGTAATGTTAACTCAGAGTGCTGTACAGTGACGACAAACAAGAGGATGAGAAAATCACTCATATGTCATGCTTGATGAGGGATTGTAAAAAGGTAAACTGAGATGTCAACAAATAGTTCTAATAAATATCAATGCAAATTATAATAAATATTCCATAATGGATGCAAAATGTTTTTGTCTAATTTTATATCAATTATTTATCTTTCACAGATCCAGTCGTACTCAAAGAAGTGACCTCCGTCCCACCGGCTCCCTCTTGGTCAGTCATCACTTCCCTAGTGCGCTGCTCAGCTCCATCGGCCCTCCGCCTGTGCCTTCAGACCAGCTCTGTCTCTATTGCTCGGACCCCCAATTTCAGCAGCCACAACATCAATATCTTGACTCCTTCCTCGACTGTGCTGTGGGTTGTCAGCTCTGGGTCTGTGCAATGTGCCAAACACCAGGCCTCCAGGGGATCATCATCATCTTCCAATCACCATCTCTTCGCCACATCCTGCCATCATCCCCTGTGCTCCTCATCATCCCTACACCATCTCCTCATCCACCTCCAAAACACCCTCCATCTCTCCCTGCTCTCTTGCTTGAACTCTTGTTGTCTTTTTGCATATACACTAATACTCACCTCTGTATTTTTTCAGGATATATTTTTATTTTCAGAAAACTGCATTGTAATTTTGATGTATTCATTGGTGTAAAATCCAGTACTTTACAGTAATACAGGTAAAACAGAAATGTTCTACAAATGGATAAGATAATAGTTGTTTTTTTTTTCTCACAAGGGAATATATGCTGCTGTACTTTTTTATTTACTCTGGATGTCTGTAATGTGCCCAACAATATATAATGCATTAAAGTTTTATAGATATCAAAGTGTGTATATATACTGGAAAAAAATATTATCTACTAATGTAATGCTAATACATTTCAAATGAACTTTAATACAATTGAAATGTATTTGAAGTACATTAAAACAATATTTCAAATATGCTCTAAATGTAGTTCATGAAGTATTAAAAGTACATTTTAAGTGCCAAGTATATATTCATTCCAAGTATATAAATGTTGAACTTAAATAGATCTTAAAATACACTTAATATACTTAAAGTTGTTCCAAAATAATACATTTAATATGCACTTAGTATAGTATAATTTAAATATATTAAGTATGTCTAAAAAAGCACAATTTAAATATATTTCTTTTTCACCTGGGTGACTCTGAAAAAAGTAACAAGTAATTTTTAAAACTAGTCAAGCCATTTTACATGAAACATTAGCATATTGCTAATATTGCTTATATTTCAGCATAACTTAATCAATGTGTTGGTTTAATTTGAGACCACTTCAATTGATATGTCCATTATACAAAGGCATCACATTGCGTCAGCAGATTTGGATTAAACCATTGCAGTTGAGTTGATTGCTTTTAAGCTACCCTTGTGTCTTTTTTGAGCGTCTTGATGAAATAGTGTGTTTAAAATCCTGCAATACCTTTACAGATAGCAGTCAATCATCAGCTGCCAGCTGCATATGACAGCAATCTAATGACAGCAGACTGTGAGTTATGCCTCTGGGATCTTATCACGTCTTTGCCAAGAGATGATTCTATAAGAAAACTTGATTTGCTTGATTTACACCATATTTCAGAATGATGAAATGCCTTGTCAGAGTCTACAACACTGCTTGGCATAGTATGAAGTCAAATACAACACAAATTATCCAGATCCTGACTGACGCTGCTATTCTTTTATTCATGCATGCTTCAATTTGCCCTTTGGTTGCAGCATCTCTTCAGCCATAAACATGTTTCCTTTTGCTCCCTAACAATGTCACACATTACCGTATCCTGATGTAGGTCATATCTCTAGGACAGATTTTATACACTGCTATTTATAGCTCAAGTTGCATAGACAGATGTCAAACTGTGCATTACCCATATAATTCTAACACCTCTTTGTGTGATTTGTTATTTTTAGAAAAAATAAAAAGCCTTCATTCTACCGTCACACACAGTTGCTACTCCTAGAAAAATCTTAACATTTGCCCAGACTCTCCTTGGCATATTTATGTCAGATGTGGCAATGGCAGATGAGTTCTTTTCATCTTCTTATCCAGATCACCTGTTTCATTGATTAATTCACAAATCGGAAATCCCTGTCCATAATTTCAAAATGTTAGGTTGTTACTGACACTAAACCAGAAACAAGACAGAATTTGCATTGATCTTCAGCAAATTTTCACCAAATTAAATTGCAAAAATAATTTCTCAAACAGGTTTCCTAAATATCAAGCAAAAACAGCTATTAAGTGAGGTGGCAAATTTGGCATGATATGCATGCTATGGGGATGGGGAATTATTAAAAATAAATAAATAACACCACATGAAAATAAATAAATACTAATTAAACAAAAAAATAAAAATAGATTTAAATTATTTAAACAAACAAAAATCGTAGAAAAACAATTAAACAAACTGTCAGGTGCAGGCAGGTGTGCAGTCTGAAGGAGACTCAGAACAGAAATGCAACGGAAGTCTTTTATTACAGAATAGTCTTTGAACAAAACTGCCGCGCTCTGCGTGCAGGAAAGAGACAAAAAATATACCACTTCTTCAGGAAAACGGTCGTGCAGGCAATCATAAAACAAAGAAAATCGCAGGCTGACCACAGGGCTATATAGATATAGTCGCGCCTCCTCGCTCACAAGAGGCTGGTGAGAATGCGAGCTCTGCTATGGCGGGTACCCCTGTTGGACTTAGGAATGACAGGTTTCATGCAGGAGACATGAAATTCAGGGTGAATCCGTCGCAGATAATTAGGTAGTTGGAGGCGAACCACCACTGGTGAGATTACTTTAGTGATGGAAAAAGGACCAATAAACTTAGGGGCTAACTTGTGAAACGTGATCTTAAGGGGTAAATTATGCATCGATAACCACACTCTCTGGCCACAAATATAGCGAGGAGCCCTGGAACAGCGGTGATTAGCGGACCGACACATCCGATCACGAGTTACAAGAAGTGATTTACGAACTCTCCTCCAGGTTAGGCGGCAACATTTCATAAGAACCTGGACGGATGGAACAATAGATTCCCTTTGCTGATCGGGAAATACTGGTGGCTGGTAGCCGAGGCACCCCTGAAACGGAGAGAATCCCGTAGCAGACGAGGGGGCGGTATTATAGGCATACTCTGCCCAGGCTAGTTGATCGCGCCAAGTAGATGTCCCTCCAGACCTGCGAGATAAATTGAGGACCCCTATCTGAAACGATATCAGTGGGAAGCCCATGAATTCTGAATACAGATTCGAAAACGACAAGCGCTGTCTCCTTAGCGGAGGGTAATTTAGGAAGGGGAATAAAATGAGCCGCCTTTGAAAAGCGATCCACGATGGTAAGGATTACTTTAGTTACCCCTTTAGAAGGGGGTAACCCCGTAACGAAATCCAAGGCAATATGTGACCACGGACAAGACGGAACACACCCACGAAAGGTCGGGACGGATCAGGGGTGGAAAGGATGGGTGCAGAAATGAACTGTTTCTTTAGCGGCCCGAAAGTGTCCTCGGCCGTCTTGGACCAGACAAATCGCACCTTAGTGGACGTGAGAGTGGAGAGCGGAGCCGCGATCTGGCTAAAGTTGCAAATAAATAATCTGTAAAAATTTGCAAAGCCCAGAAATCGTTGAAGGGGATCCATACTAGAAATGATAGATCCCAAAAAGAAAACTGACTCGACGTGAAACTCATTTCTCAGCTTTGACGAATAAACGGTTCTCTAAAAATATTCTTTAATAATAATAATAATAATATCTCTTTGAAGTACCCGGCGAATGTGCTGGACATGTTCTGTGTAAGATCTAGAAAAGTCAGAATATCGTCAAGATATACGAAGACGAAGATATTAAGCATGTCACGAAGGACATCATTAACTAGGGCCTGAAAAACAGCTGGTGTGTTGACAAGACCGAACGGTAGGACACGATATTCGAAGTGGCCGAGGGGGTGTTAAAAGCGGTCTTCCATTTGTCTCCTTCCTTTATACGTACTAAATGATAAGCGTTACGCAGGTCTAATTTAGAAAAAATCTTTGCACCTTGCAAGACCTCGAAGGTGGATGACATCAAGGGCAAGGGGTACCGGTTCTTAATCGTGATGTCATTCATACCCCGATAGTCTATTCAGGGACGCAGAGATCCGTCCTTCTTCTTAACGAAAAAAAAAACCCAGCACGAGCGGGCGACGTAGACGGAACGATAGTACCAGCGGCAAGTGCTTCGGCTAAATACGTCTCCAGCGCCTGGCATTTGGGAGCTGAGGGAATATAAGCGACTGCGCGGGGGCGTACTACCGGGTCAATGGCACAATCATAGGGCCGATGAGGAGGCAGGGAAGCGGCCCGGTACCTGCTGAACACCTCTCGCAGATCCAAGTACTCATTAGGGACCCCTGACAAATCACTGGGATCCTCCTGTAAAACAGGAACAGAAGACACAGGAGAAATGGCAGACACAAGACACTTTACATGACATGAAACCCCCCAAGACAGAATAGAATTTTCCTTCCAATTAAGGTGGGGATTATGTAAGGCTAGCCAGGGGTGACCCAAAATAATAGGTTCAGAAGGAGAGTAACAAAAAAGAAAGAAATAGATTCCTGGTGATTACCAGAAACCTTTAAATCGACTGGAACATTAACAAAAAGAACCTGAGCTAATCTCTTTCCATTAAAAGCATACAAATCAAAAGTCCTTGCTAGATCAAGTAAAGTAACATTATGCTGTTGGGCCCAATTAAAATCAAGAAAGTTCTCTTGGGCCCCAGAGTCAATCAGGGCAAGACATGAATGAACAGTACCTCCCAGACGAACTGTCACAGGCAAGGTGGTTCTGCCCTCATGGAGTAGTGCTCGCCAGTACTCTCCCACCTACTGGCGAGCATTGGCTTTTACCGGGCAAACCAGCCATGCGATGGCCCTTAGCTCCGCAATACATACACAGAGCTCCATGAATACGATGTTGACGCTCCACCGTCGAAATCTGAACGCGAAGTCTCCTCCTCAAGGCGAGAGAGCCGCGCATGTCAGCACCGATCAAACGAGTGGTCCAGGCGACTTGCCAGCTCGATGAAATCATCCAAGCAGACCAATAGCTCCCTGGTAAGGATCTCCTCCCTGAGTTCCTGAGCGAGTCCCTCCAGGAAGCAGGCAGTCAAGGCATGTTTGTTCCATTCACACGATGCTGTGAGGGTGCGTAACTTAATGGCGTAGTCCACCACCGAACGCCTCCCTTGGCGTAGGGAAATCAACTGCCGGGCAGAACAATCGAAGATCCTCACCATCTCCTCCCGAAAGAGAGCGTAACTGGAACACCGAGCCTCAGCCTGCCAGACTGCCACGGCCCAGTCTCGAGCCTTGCCGACCAGTAGCGAGAGAACATATGCAATGCGCGCACGATCCTCAACATAAGTGGCAGGCTGCAATGAAAAAATTACCTCACACTGTGTGAGAAACGCTTGACACTCAGCGGACTGACCAGAGAAGCATGGAGGGTTATTAATGTGGGGCTTAGGTGCCCTAGATCTTACTCGGTCCTCTGCCTGTCCAGCCCGTAACTCCTGAAGCTGTGCCGAAAGCTCCATGACCTGAGCCGAAACACTGTCCACGGCAAGGCGGGCAGCAGATAACTCCTCTTGCTGCCGGCCCAGCATCACTCCTTGGAATTCCACAGCAGAATTCCCTCCTCAGACTGCATGATTCTGGTCTGATGATTCTGTCAGGTGCGGGCAGGTGTGCGGTCTGAAGGAGACTCAGAACAGAAATGCAACGAAAGTCTTTTATTACAGAATAGTCTTTGAACAAAAACTGCCGCGCTCTGCGTGCAGGAAAGAGACCACTTCTTTGGGAAAACGGTCGTGCAGGCAATCATAAAACATAGAAAATCACAGGCCGACCACAGGGCCAGATATAGTCGCGCCTCCTTGCTCACAAGAGGCTGGTGAGAATGCAAGCTCTACTATGGCGGGTACCCCTGCCCAGCGGCAGGATTCAGACAGTTCTGAGTACAGAAAAATGGTTTAGCGGATGACAGCAAACAAACCAGATACAACGAGCAGGACAGAACTAGACTAGACTAGGACAAAAGGCTTCTGAAAAACTGAGAATGGCTCTGCTCGACACAGTCACTGACATAGCGGACAGATACATTCAATTAGACAAAGACAACCAGAACAGACAGAGAGAAATAGAGATGCCAATCAGCGCCGAAAGAAAACAGGTGTGCAGAGATCAGCGCAGAGCGTCCAAATCAAACCCGGCTCGTGACACAAACAAATAAAATTCAAACAAATAAAAAGCCTTATAAAAGCCTTAAGGTATATTTCTTATTTAATAAGTAATATTATAGCTGCACGATTCTGGATAAAGTGAGAATGACGATATTTTTTCTATAAAGATAAAGATCACGATTCTCTTACGATTCTGAAGAACTTTTTTTTATTTTAAAGATTTACCCCTCAAAAATAAGCTATCAAACAGCAGTAAAATAGCAAATAGCATAGCAAAAAATTACATATATATATTTATATTATTTATTTTATATTTTTTAGATGTGACTGTTGTATTGTTTGTTTAGTAATTATAGATGTGAATTGATGTGAGACAAAAATATGCATCTAGCCTACTGGATTACAAGTTGTGGTTCAGCCTTTTGCCTTTTTACCAACTATTGTTGTATTTTTGCTGAGCTTTCAATGTTGTTACAGGAAAGGATTAAGCTGATTGGTTGGTTCTTGTCACATGACCCGCGGTGCGCTTGCAGCAATCTGAAAAGCTGAAATGTTCATCCACATTTGAGATAATGGACTTGAGCGTGCAAAAGACGCCACATGTGAACAGTCCCTAAAAGCACAGTCGACATGCACTGCTCCTGCTCTGCATACGCATGCTTCCGTCCGCACTCATTCGCGATTAAGTATACTTCCAAAGCTGCGCGGACACGGATGTGCACCTCTCTTCTGTCCTTGAAAATATAATTGGCTGAATCGTATAAATGCTGGATTAAGATCGTGTGGGTGGGTCGAATTGAGATCGCAATCTTTAATTTTTTATTAATATTAACAATGAGTAAACAATCAAACAAAGAGACATATGTATGTGTGGGAATATATATATATTTATATATATTGTTTGTTTAAATCTTTTTTTTTTCTCAGGTTTTTTACATTATTTTTATATATTTTTTTTACATTACTTTTTTTTTTTTTTACATTATTTATTATTATGATTTATTATATAACATATCTAAACATTTAAAAAATGCAAGTGAGATGTAAATGCATTTGAATTAGCCAACAAAGTGTAAACTGTGTTCGGTTTTAGACATTCAAACAAGCAGTAGTGGTTACGGACTGTTGAATTAAAAAGTTTTGTGTTTTTAACATAAAAAATGCACACATCACCTCTAACTTATGTGAGGTGTGTTCCTCTCTAATACTACTCTAATGTATGCAATATAGTGTCTATTAATGGGTAGCTATAGCAGGAATCCCAAATATATCCTCAGAGGATTGAGATTGTCTTGAGCCGGTCATGCTGAAACACAGTTGTTGGATTCTCTGGTACATCTGCCACTTGACTGGTTTTGACATTTAACTCATAACTCATGGACGGATCTCCAGGGGATTCTTGGACATGATTCTTTCATAACAAGGGAACTGATACACAATGAGTCTCCCTGCATACATGGGCTGAGAATCTGAGCCCAGGATCATTACAGCCCTGAGCTTTGTTTAAAATCCAATTACGATTCAGAAACGTTTCAGTGGCTCTTATTACATATGTGATGACCTTGTGTGTCTCTAGAGAAATACATGGACAGACAGAAGCTCAATGTGAAATTTTGAAAAAATATTGGATTTTGAATAATTTAGGAGGTCAAAGAAATGAAGGGGACATGAAGCGGAACAGTGTGATAAGAATCATTTAGGTTGTTTATCGTTATTGTTGTATTTTATATAAATTAGCATAGAATTAAAATAAATCATGTACCAGTCTTCAGTGTCTCAAGATCCTTCATAAATAATTTTAATATGCTGATTTGCTTATCTAAAAGTATTTCTTATTGTCTCAGTTAAAAAATGTTGTCACTTAATAAAGATCTTGGTCAAAGCTATTTATGATAACTTTTATTATTGAATAGAACACTATTTATTAATGTCAAGCAAAATATAAATTTTATACATTCCGGCCATTACATTAAACTACAGTGTAAGAAATATATCTACAAAAAAAACTAAACACTTATTACATTAAAAGTTATATGCATATCTTTAACATCCAACGGGAAGTTTATATTTGAAATCAATAGACAGTGTTGAAGGAACATCTTGTTGAAAGCATTTAGATTTAGATGCTAATAAATGCCAGTAAAAAAATCATCCCACAGATTTTTGCCTGTCTCATGAAAAAAAACAAAAAAAAAAACAGCAAAGAGTTTTCATCACGATTCACTGGACATTTAGTTTGATATTAATCTTGTTTCAAGGGATCAATATGCTCTAAAAGCAAATTGGCCCATGCCTTTAATCACCCTGAATGCTGCAAGTTGCTTAAAGCACAATTATGCTGGTGGTGCATGTTTGTATAAAAGCTTTCCTGTTTCTGTCTGAAGATTTACAGGACAGCTGGGGTGTGTTCATGTAATGACATTTTGGTAACATTTTTTAATAGGGAACACTTATTCACTATTAACTACAACTTTTTTCCAACCTAGGCCCATTGGAAATACGTGCCTCTTCATACAAAGCATACCTATACATACGAAATTGAACACGAAATTGAGGCAGTTCAACTCCCACAGCTGTTATTCTTTTCACATAAAAGTATGATTTACAGGTACATTTTTGATTAATAAATAAAAAAAAATTCACGCAATTAGTTGCAGAATATTATGTTATGACGTCAAAACATTTTTAACATCCTACACAATTTGAAAACCAATACTTTTGAATGTTACTGTCACATATACTGTACCAACCTGATCTCAAGGCAATTCGTACATATTTTAAGAGGTGGCTAATTCATCCAAATACAAATAATTTCTTCTAAATCGTACTGTTACGAATGATACGACAAGAAGCATTCGGATCCACTTTCAAACATTTATTGAATCACACACACTCAAGATATAGTCACAGGCAAAGTCGACTACGGCAAACGGGGGCATCAGAGACAAAGGCGATAGAATAATCCAGAATACGCGGCGAAGGTCAGGCGACGGGCAAACTTAATTCAAGAGGGCAGAGACGAAGGCGAATATCCAAAGGCAGGTGAGGTTGATAATCCAGACAGGGAAACACGAAAAACAGGAATTGCTTACAAAGGGAGAACACAGGGTAACATCCACATTGACGAGCAACCTTACAAACAGACAACCGGAACTTAAATACATGTAAAAACTAGGTCAGTGGGAGGAGACTAGACATTAGTGGCTATGGCAACATACAAGGCGGGCGGAGACATCAATTGGGAACCATAACAACAGACGAGATGGGCGGTGACAAGAGTCCATGAACGAGAACAGACACAATACACACACAGTTTGCTGCAGCTGGATTGCCATCACCGGACTAGCACATCCAGCTGAACATGACACGTACGTACTTTAAGAGTAGCCAATTCATATGAATTTGTACGAATGAACTAAAACTAACCCCACACCTAAACCTACCCGTCACAGGGTTTTAGACAAATCATACAAAATCGTACAAGTGAGGCCGTATTAGTCGAATTAGTACGAATTAGCACGAATCTGGGACCTTGTACGAATACGTACACATTGGTTGTAAGACTGTGTTGCATATACAGCTGCATATGTGTGAGTTTTCAAGTTCAGTAGGTTTACTCGATAGCTAATATGATACAGCGTCACACTTAAAAGGTGAAAAACTCTGTTTCAAAATCAGCGTAAGGAAGTTAAAATAGCATGGCTGCATCAGCGAATATGTTTTTACATTTCTTTTGCATTTATTAACACTATCGGGTAGGTTTAGGTTTGGTGCAAGGGATATTTCCAACATGATTATTCTTTAGGATACTCAACTGGATATTTGAATTCTGAACGGCAACAAAACACGTTACATATTAAATGTACAGCGTTTTAGCACCACTCTCTTGACATTTCACTTTGAAACTGCGTTGAAGCGTACAGTAAGGTACGTAGTTACAGGGTTGCAGAAATTTATGTTGAGGGATGTATTTCCAATCAGCCTGGGTTGCTTGCTTTTTGTATTCAGATATTGTGTATGATTTAGAGATGTAGAATAAGTTCATGAAGAATAAGGATTCAGAATGCAGCAGCACGACTAGTCTTCAAAGAGCCCAAAAGGGCCCATGTCACACCTCTCTTCATCTCCCTGCACTGGCTCCCAATTGCAGCTTGCATCAAATTCAAGACACTGATGCTTGATGGAACAGCCACAGGCTTGGCGCCCACTTACCTCCACTCACAGTCGTTTTGCCTCCTTAGGACTAATCGCTTGATGTTTTCCCCACCTGTAAGTCGCTTTGGATAAAAGTGTCTGCTAAATGAATAAATGTAAATAGTAAAGGTATTATTAGGTGTTAATAAATGGCTAATATTCTAATAATGTACATTCTAGTAAGTAAGGTAAGGAAAAGGATGTGACATGTGGCCAGGAATGGTTTCCCATACTAGGAATTTGTGCTTTGCATTTAACCCATCCAAGTGCACACACACAGCAATGAGAGGTGAACAACGACGCAAACACCCACTTTGAACACACACCCGGAGCAGTGGGCATTATAACTAGCTAAGAGACTCTAATATAAAGGGTTACTGACATTTGCTCTTTTTTTCTCTGTTTGCTGCGTTCTAAATGAAGAGTCATTTTAATTCAACATAAATAACAATTTGTACAAAAACTATTTGTATAAGGTTGTTTAGACTGTAAGGTCCCGGATTACTCACCCGGATGCTGGGCGTCTCGCTTCTCCAGCGTTTCTGTAAACACACTTCAGTTCTCCTAACTTTTGTTTCTAATTTTACTTATAATTATAATACTAAATTTAGGTGTTTTTAGTTATCTTAATTTAGAGACTTGATTATTCTAGATATGCAAAATTTTCATTTGTCCGTTCATTGGAGACCCGTTATGTCTAAGTCCGGTGTCCCATCTCAAAATATAATGGCGCTAGTCTAATAATTAAAGATTGGGGACGATTATTTTCCCGTTTGCCAGCCGCTAACTGCTTGCTGAGATGCAAAGGTCTCAGAGAACGCGCCAACAGCTTTCCAAGCCTCCAGTGTGTCATGTCCTAGTCGATACATTTATACGCATAACGGCATCCTGCCCAGGTTAATAATCACAAATTATTTCAACAGTCTAAAATGGGCCTTAAAAGGCCTTTTCGTGCATTTTCAGTTCTCAAGGCCTTAGGGCCACACCTGCTTTGAAATTCCCATCTGGCCCTTTGTAAGGACAAACCTCTTGGTTGGAAGCCCAATTTCTAGAAAAGTGTTCAGTCTTTGTAATAATGTAAGTGTCTACTGTGAAATTTAGACCATATTACCAATTGCACCGAGACCTTTTGAATTACATCAAATATGAAAAACTATATATCCACAAAATATGACCCACAGTGTATATTTCTCCTGGAAGACTTTTTAGACAAAACACAGATGTAAGTGTAAGAGATGGGGGTCCAGGTGTAACTCCGAGTCAGATTCAGTAGGATCCATGTGCAGCTTTATTGGCACAAAGACAATACAGTGCAAACAAACAAA
>JAUMHI010000051.1:1492611-1539666 GCA_032359435.1 Enteromius unitaeniatus
TTCGTGTTTGAGCATTCCACTGCGCTACAAGGGGACTCGTTTAGATCATTCATCTCTCGTCTAGTCTCCGTGACAAGGTCTGGAGGAAACGGATCAGTTCCTGGTTCATATGTTCCACCTGGCCGTTGGCCTCTGGTTGGTATTCTGAGGTGAGGCTTACATTAATACCCAGGTGTGTGCAGAATGCCTTCCAGACCCGCGACGTGAACTGAGGAGCCCGGTCAGATACAATGTCCTTGGGCAGGCCGAAGTTCCTGAAGACATGCTCCATGAGGATCTGAGCCGTATACCAGGCGGTGGGCAACTTGAGCAGGGGAATGAGTCAGCAGGCCTTCGAGAAGCGGTCAATGACCATCAGCACGGTGGTGTAGTGGTTGGAGGAAGGCAAGTCTGTTATAAAGTCCACCGCAATGTGTGACCAGGGTCTCTGAGGAGCGGGTAGTGGGCATAGCAGACCGGTGGGACGCTGTCGAGAGGACTTGGACACCTGGCAGGTGGTACAGGCCTTCACGAAGTTAGCAACATCCGTGGACCGGGTCGACCACCAAAAGTGGTTAGAGATGAGCTCCACAGTGGCCATGATTCCAGGGTGAACAGCGCTCGGGCTGTCGTGGACCAGATGCCTGACCCGTTGGCGAAGCGGTTCTGGGACATAAGTCTTATCAGGCCAGTGGCAGAGGATAGCGGTACTTGACAGTTATCTCATTTAGGGCCCGGTAATCGATGCAGGGTCGAAGTCCGCCATCCTTCTTTTTGACGAAGAAGAAGCCCGCCGAGGCCGGTGAGGTGGAGGGTCTGATGAAGCCCTTGGCTAGTTCCTCCTGGATGTATAGTTCCATGCTCTTGGATTCAGGTTGGGAGAGCAGGAAGATCCTGCCGCGGGGAGGTGTGCTGCCTGAAAGGAGCTCGATGGCGCAGTCCGTGGCCCGGTGTGGTGGTAGGCGGGTAGCTCTGCTCTGACTGAAGGCGACCTGGAGGTCGTGGTAGACGGATGGTACGTTGGAGACAGTTTGTAAGGCAAACTGTCACCGCCACGGTGGGGGAACATGGAAGGAGAGGAAGATGGTGGTTAGTGGCAAAATCCTCGTCAATAAAGTTGCCGGCGGCACCTGAATCCACCATGGCCCCAGCACGTATGGCACAGTCATAGCGGGACTAACAGAGACAGAACTTACCCGGTAGACTCTTGGGAGTGGAGGCCGTGTGGGACAGGTAGCGCGGAGATGACCTGCTAGACCGCAGTACAGGCACAAGTTGTTCTGGAGGCGTTGCTCGCGCTCCTCCCTGGAGATCTGGGTTGAGCCAATCTGCATGGGTTCAGCGGGGGTAGACTGGACCGACTTAGAGCCTGCGTGGTGGTTTGTTGGCGCGGTCTACGTGAACGCAGCAGATGGTCCATTCGAATGGCCAGGTCCATGTACTCCTTGAGAGTCTTGCCGCGATCGCAGTGGTGAGGGCCTGAATCGAGCGAACCAGCTCATCAGTGAGGTTGGTAAGTTTCTCCAACTGGGTTTGGTGGGTGGACAGAATGGAACGGTCGGGGCAGGCAAGAGTAACATAGTCCAGGAAAACAGTCCAAATCAAAACACAGATCAAAACAACAGGAAAAACGCTCAGAGTTGATAGCCAGGCAAATGAAAACTTTGCACTGGCTAAGCGTCTGTCTGCCGCTTAAATAGGCCACAAAATGGCGGGTGAAGCAAGCGGAAGGAATCAAGGTACGTGCGGGAAAAAGTTCTGGGTGGGAACTTCAGAACTCGGGCGAAGGTTCCCGCTGCAGTCTTCCGGAGAGCGCCACAGAGGTGCGGCTTGTGACATTTATAATGTCATCTTTCTTGATTCTTGCTTCCTGTCAAAAAAACAACAACAAAAACTTCACTCTTTTTTTTTTTAAGTACACTTAAATGGCCTTTTATTTCATTAACATTTTATTATCTGCAAGTACAGTAATGTTATTTATTAATTTGTTTAAAACACATTTACAATTTTATGCACTTCTGTTTCACAAGGGATTGTAATGCATAACCAGAAGTACAGCAACCTTGAAAAAGTAGTTCTATCTCAAATATTATGTTTGTAACTCAAACACTAAACAAGTTATTACTAAACCATTCATGTAATAATTAGTTTATGCATTTATGGATATAAGCTTCACATTTTTGTTTTTAAACCCAATTTCATTTATTTATTACTTTTAGATTCATTTATATATTTTTATTTTCTGAGGCATACACTGTCCAAATGTATTATTATGTATCATTTTTTCATAAAGAAATCTAATTAATTTATTGCTATATAAATATTAGGTGGCTTTAACTACTGTGTGCTTACATTTAAATTAATAATTTGGTACAATGCACTTATTGTGTGCATACGTGTTTTTACATACTTAAATAAAATACCTAAGTAATTACATCTGTAATTCATTTCTGTAAATACATTTATAATTACATTGTTGACCCATCCCTTACACCTTAACCCACCCTTAAACCTACCCATGCCTGTATCCACCTCAATAGCAGCATACGTGTTCTGCAATACATTATGAACAAAATAAGTACTTAGTAGTTAAGGCCACCTAATATAAAGTTTTTTTTATTTTGCAAAACTCTCTCCACAGTAAGCACAACAAATGTCAATGTGGTCTAAACTGTGCATCAGTTATCATCTCTAGTTCTAAATGCACTTAATGACTGCATCTTTCAAATCGCATGAATTATTTTCTCTAGACACAAAAATTCCAAAACTCTTTGACCAGTTTAAACATATACTAACCTAAACCTAAGTTCAAATCCTACACGATACAAAAAAGAAAAATAATAAAAGAAGGAATAAGAATAAGACAGCAGTTGACAACTTCAACTATATATCATACTAAAATATATTCAGAATCTAAAAAAATGGCAAAAACTAAGCAAATAGATTGATGTAACACCTACAGTTTCCGTTTTCACATTATTACAGCGTCGTCTGAGATTTTGTCTGCTGATAGTCATATATCAGAAAAGGGCCAGGATTGGCAGTTAAACTTTAATAAGAGAGGAATAGTCCACCGGAGACATTCACAATTGAGTGAGTTAAAATCCTCAAGGACGAACTTAATTAATCGAAGTAATTAAGTGCCTTTTATCTTAAAGAAGAACAAAGAATGTTTCCTCAGCCGACAACGGAACTTGTCCACTCAAATAATGAAGGGAGGTCTTCAGGGGAATTTTAAAGTGACAATATATCCTAATTTGGCAAAAACGTCAGTGGCACTGGATGACTCTATTGTTTGGTCGCTGTTCTAACCCAGCATGCCATGCTCTTCACGCAAACACACTTCTGCAGGCCACAACCTTTCTATCGCCTGAGGCATGCCAAACAGAGCTGTTTAAATGACTCGTCAAAGCCATTGTTCAGTGTCAGATTCTTTGGTTCGCTCAGTCACACTGCTTTACAAAGTCATGGTAAACTAGTTTTGTCGTAAAACTTATTTGAATGTCTCCAGACACTTGTTTGCACTAATGTTACTGTGAAACAGCTTGAAGTATATCTAGTATGATGAGCACATAGTTGCAACAGTGTCTCCTGTTATTGGCTGCTTGAATGCTGTTCAGCAAGCTGCTTTATTACCATATGACAGACTGAACGTATGGTTATAGCATTGTAAAGATGATAGATACAGAAGAATCGCTCCATGCACCATGCAGAGCAATCAACCATGTGGAAAATCGGGCTAGAGCTTATGTTTTATTGGCATTTAGTTTAAGGCGGATGTATCAGGACGTGCAATACTTTTTCTTTACATTTTGTCAATTAATTACAGTCTGGTTTAGAGTCTGAGTCAGTCTGGAGAAAAGGAAACTTGGCATGCTTGTGCGATCAGTAGGAGGATTTGAAAAGATAATTTTGAAAGCATCTTACTTCTGCAGCCATTAATAACATCAACACTAGCATTGAGTCTTAGACACATGCCAGGATGAAAGCTGGTAAACTCAATGAAGGCCATTCAACTTGAAATCCAAGTCACTAAAACGTGTTATGGTGGCAGTTTATTCGCTCAAACAAAGCTTTTCATATGTATGTAATATGCTTCCTAAATCAATCATTCTGTTGCAAATGAAAATGATCTTTAATTAAAAATCATCCTTCATGTTGTTTGAAACCCATATGTTTTGTTTTGTTTTTTTGAAAAAAATTTAACTTGCATGGAAGATTTGTTTACAAAAAATTATAATTTTACATCACAATTCAAAGATTGTTGTTTTTTTTATTTTACAATCAGTTATTTATGTTGTTGCGACTGTATCATTAGGTTGGTGCGGGGAAAATAATTAAAATATATATATATATATATATATATATATATATATACATTCATAACTCATAAAATATATTGTCCCTGTCCTTGATTTAAATCCAGAATTTAGAACCACTAATGATCTCTATTAGCTTGTCCATATCATCACCTGTTTTCTAACAGTTTAAACCAACTTCTAAATCAAATTTCTGTTATTTGACTTATATCTCAATCCAGAATTGGTGCATTATGTCATTGGACTGGTTACTTCACCGTTATTAACCACTATACAGTAGTTTAAAAGCAAAGCCTGTGATGGTGGAAACAATGGTCTCAGGTGACACTTAAAAGGGAAAGCCATCTGCAGCAAAAGATATATGACCCAGTGTCTAAGTAATGGACTTCTGTGTGAACAGTCCCTATAGACCCCCTAATGCCTTGTTAAGAATCTGTTGAGCCTATTTCGTCTCACTTTATTGCCACTAACATGGAGATATTGTATTACTGACAGGAACAAATAAGCACATGGCGACAGAATAATACAGGCTCAAATGTTAGTAAGAGGTTTGTGTTCCTCTCAGAAGGGAGCTTTTCTATCCGTGTGTGATGTTTGCGGCTCATGAGACAGAAAACGGGGAAGAAATATGATTTTAAGTAAATGGAAAAACTCTTTGCGTTAAATAATTTTGCCATATCTATTTACGGCACGCTTACTGCTGTTTTGTGTTTGAGGCGCCGACTGCAATTGTGTGTGAAATTGAATTGGTGAAATGACAGATCTCTAAGGACCATGAATCTGTATTATTATTTGCCGTTTAGTGTTGGACGCATGCTTGTTATGCTGGTAATATTTCAAGAAATCATTACATTTATTCCCACTAATCTTAAATTTAAACCGTGAGAGATATCAAGTATACCTTATTTATGATGTGACCGAATGACACTACAGAAGAGGTTTTTTTTTTGGTCTTTATCACAGAAAAAAAGTGTTTTTTTTTTTAACTGTTGTCGCATCAAACACTCAAGCTTAAAGGAATTGTTCACCCAAAAATACAAATTTTGTCATCATTTACTCACCCTCGAGTATTTCTGAACACAGTTCTGAGTTCTGAACACAAAAGCAGATATTTTGAAGAAATTTTACAAAATATCAAAATATCAAAATAAGTTACAAAATATCTAAAAATATCAAATATTTTTCTTTGTATTCGGCAGAACAAAGAAATTCATACAGATTCGGAACTACTCAAGAGTGAGTAAATGATCACAGAATCTTTATTTTTGGGTGAACTATTCCTTTAATGTTTGATTCAAATAATAGGAAATCAATAAAATAGATTTCCATTTAATGAGTTGTTAAATATTCATGTGTAACAGGTATGGAAAATGATGTTCATATGTAGAATTACACAAATGTTCACAAGGTATACCTGTCTGGGGGTGTGTGTCTTATCCTTTAAATTTCTTACAGCAGCGTTGATCTTAATTTCCTGTCTTGGCCCCTTCCTTTTCCCTTTCTGTGTATGGGATAGGTGGGTTTCTAATGAGCTCTGATTAATCTAATTTAATCTTTGCTTTAAAGATCACTTTTACTTTAATCACTTAATACACTGTTCAAATCATATCTGCAACATAATTTTAAATGTACATTTGATTATTTCTGTTTTCCTTGCGAGGTGACTACTCATTTGATCCACTTAGAGTGAATCTCAAGAAATGTGATAAAAAAGTTGTCTAAAAATTAAAAGTCTAATAAGTAATGGCAAGCCTCTTGTTAACAGTTTTATTTCCCTTCTATTTATGACTAATTGTTTTAAATCACTGTAAACTAGAGGCGATGAGCTGTCGGTGGCTCAGAGAACCAATCCTCTTCTTCTGTCCTACACAGTGTCCTGCTCAAGGGCAGCCATCAGTCTGATCCATGGACACACACAAATAAGTAGTCACAGATTAGTTATACGTATGATTTAAGGTATATGTGAAGGTAGGATGATATATGAATTTCTTTTTATATATATATATATATTTAGTTATATTGCTAACTAAAAATACTTACTTTTGTAGATATAAAATGTATTATTTTGATATAAAATATCAGAGAAAGCAGTGTTTGTCAAGTCCTTGTCTAGTTTATTAGTAGTAGTAGTATTTTTAATTCACTGTAGATTGATAGATTGAAGGATAAACATTTTCCTAAAGTTCCAGTTAAGTTTTGAAAGCGTTATTTCATAATGTTCACTGAACTTTACTAAACATATGGTTTGATTTATTGATTGATTGATTGAATGATTGATTTGGTTAAGTTTTAAGTTTTTGACATTAAGGTAAGTTTAACATTTGACAACATTTTCAGTTTTGACAATGTTATATAATGTTCTTTGAATTATTTATGTATTTTTGTTTATGTTTGTTTATTTGTTTGGATGGGAGTATTACGGATAACTTTTTTTCAATAAAATTTTATCATGTGTAATATAATAACCCTTTTCAATGTATATAACCTCTTGCCTATATGGCAAATAGATGTACAAACATTATGGGAATATTAATTTATTAAAATATTATTATTTTTTTCATCTTAACATTCATTAAAATGAGTGAATAATAAATATAATTATCATAATGAAGTAAGCAAGTAATATCAATTATAGCACTGATTTTGAATCAACACAATTCTTTCAGTAACAAAAACTTCACAAAATTAAAAATTATATTTATGGTTATAATTATCAAGATTTTACCTGGAACTGAAATCATCACAAACACCAAGTCAAACATCCACCCAGACAAAACACAAGTCCCAAATCTACACACCAATCTAATATGGCATACAGAAAACCATACAAGATAAACTGAAAATGCTGATTAAATGTGTTTCATGTCGAATTCCAGATGGTTGTTTTCCAAAACTGTTTGTGATGCTTCAGGCTGAAGATCACAAAAAGAGATAGATATAAATACATGTAGACATCTATGTACATTACCATTTATAACTCTTAAACATCAAGAATATGACCAAAATATGGTACACCACCAATCCAGAGCATTCAATTCTCAATCACAAAGTAGCACTTTCAATAACTCTGTGTATTAAGAGATCACAGTGTATTGGGCTCAGCCTCAGAATCTCAGGCGTTAAGTGCTGTAATTGCCCGCAGACAGGCTGGCACAGCAGTGAGGCGAGGCAAATCTGTGTTAATGATGTGTGGGGCTGCTAGATATCCCCTCATTTACACATCCAGCCAGGACTCACTGAGCTGAAATATTAGTGGATCTTGGCCATCCTTCTTTACCAACCACTGAAAGCTAAAATCACGGGCTTCCCAATTTTAAATGGTCTCCTCTATTAGCAAGACATGCATAATAGTGTGTAAGGCCACCGTGGCGGTAAGCTTTCGGACAGCAGTCATCATTAACCCCAGCGGTCTGACCTCGTCACATCTGGCTGTCGTGAGGAATGGCTGCTCTGGAGCTTAAGATGGATTGGCTCATCCATTCAGACGGCTGGACAGTAGGACGTTCTGTCAACAGCCTCATTCATAGCCCGCTGCAGTCAATTAAAAAACACGCTTTAGACACACATCATTTCCACTGAGCCCAAACTGAACAATGAATTAAAATGCTCATTATGTTTGACGCGTTAAAATCTGCTGCTGGCTATTGCTGGTGATTTAATGTTTGAGCAATTAATAAGACACAACATCTTATTAATATCCGGATGATGTCCTTGTATGTGTAATACGAAACATGTATTGTAAACAGTGCTATATATTGATTTTACAGTATATTGATTGATTAATTGAAAAAAAAGAAAACACTGCACAGCAATGTAATATTGTGAAATTGTGTTTCAATTTAAAATAACCCTTTTATTTGCATATATTTTGATCAAAGCTGAATTTTCAACATCATTACCCCAGTCTTTAATATCATTATATTGCTGCTAAACAAACATTTATTATTGTAAATATTGCGGCATGAGCGTTCGTATCCATTTGCAGTTCTTTATTCATGTGAACAGGCAGCGTCGAGTAGACAGGCAGAAACAAACAGAAACAATGAAGGGAATACAGAATCGTTGTCGGGGTTCAAAGGCACAGATCGAGGCCGGTAGCAAACAATCAGAGTCCAGGAATAACAGTCAGAGGTCAGAAACGAGGAAAACAAACATGGGAATTGAGCGCTTAGAAAAGATCGTCAGAGCAAATCAAAACTTTGTGTTTGACTTTTGTGATTGTGCTATTTAAGCAGTGTGTGATGGCTGTGGTGATGAGCTGTAACTGACGTAGATGAATCCAAGTGCTGGCGGGTGTGGGTGAGCAATGATGGGAAATTGTGTTCGTGTGTAACTGAGTCCAAAAGTGGTGTGAATCGTGCAATGGTGGATGGGAAATGGAGTCCAGAAGTAAACTGTGTGAGTGGAATTATTATTGATGTTGAAAACAATTGTGTGTTTCTTATTTTCTTTAGGAATAAATTGTAACACCTTTAATTGTTATTTTTGATACATTTATTTTATATAATTACTTATCATAATTACATAATTCTGAGACAACACCTTACAGTATGTTCAACTCCAACACAGTCTCACGACCAAATCATACGTATTCGTACGAGGTGGAAAATTCCTGCTAATTCTTACAAATTTGTATGACCATGCTTTTGTACAATTTGTCTGAACCCCAGTGATGGGTAGGTTTAGGGGCAGGTTAGGTGTCTGCAGCATTTTTTATTTATTTTTTTCATTCCTGCTTTTAACTTTGAAAACGGCGGAGTAGTGTAAACGACAGGGATAATCGTAGCAAAAGTTATTTTTTAAAACAAAAATGCAGTAGTGTAAATGGGGCCTGAGTATCATGCATTTCTATGGCAACAAAATGAACCCCCGCGTGAAAGCATGTTTCTGGCAGCTGTAAACTATCACAGTACTTACTGATAGTACATTATTCAAGCCACAGCTCTCAAAAAACTCTCAGTTCACACGTTGACATTATGAGTACTATACTATACTGAGTAATTTAATGCCTTTTACAAGTTGATATGGTGTAATTACGGTAATAACGAAATGACGTGAACACTTTTTAAAAGTAAAGCTGTTAAAAGTAAAGCTGCCATGTCGTAATTACCATAATTCTGATATAACAACATTTATTCATAGCGTTCCATCTTCTCAAACTCTAAGTAGTGCCAAAATTAACCTGGCAGCAGTCATGTGGTACATCTGTCACTGGTCCAACTCTCAGAATGTTCAGAGTTTACAAGTTATTATTATGAGTTAAATAGCACGCTGATGGTGTTGCCATAGAAACACAGAATTTAGATAGATTTAAATGTCACGTGTTGTCATCTTAAATTATGGCATGGCATAAAGGCAACAAAATCCATTACAATACTGTGATTGCCCACTGGCATCCATCCTAAAAATACTAGTCAGCTAAACCAATAAATTTAAACTATGGATACTTTTTTAGATGTTTAGTTTGAATGAATTTTAACTGAAGTAAAATGTTAACTCAGTAAGGGCCCAATTAAAAATAAAGATTCAGTGTGTTATATAAATTAAGTAATGAAGTTGTTAAAGGGAGAGGTAGCCCAAAATTAATAACAGTAATGATAACAATTAATTAATAATAATTAATAACAATTTTATAACAATTTTAAAACATTTAATTATGACAGGTTTGCATCATATTCTGAGTTGCCTTTTCACATTATTTATTTATTTTATAAACAATAAACAAAATATGTTCATCCAGAAACACATAGAATATGGATTTACGCCTAAAATACAAAAACACTCAAGTAAATCCTTAAAAACAACTGAGAATTGGATGCAACCCATAAAGACGGATTGATCAGCTGTAGAATGTGTGTATCTGTAATGATCTGACCTTTGAGGGCATCTCTTCAGCTGCGCTGACTTTCATTAGCATAGCTGATCATTCCCACACCCGCAGATTGGCCAATATTTTTCCTCTTCTCTTGTTCCAAAGTCAAAGATCAAAGTTACTTGGCTGCTAGTTGGTATATGCTCGGAATACCAATCATTACTAGCATTGCCTCTGTATGTGTGTTTCTTTCTTGCTAACTACTGCAAGGTTGAGGGGGATTCACAGTGGTTCAATGAAACGCACAAGAGGAGGGGAGAGCAAGAGAAAAAGAGGAAAAAAGGACAATCCCAGATGGCACAACAGACGCTTTTGTGTGTTTCAGACAAAAACAGGAGCACTGATGTGTCTTGGAGAAATATGAATTGAAAACCACAGTTGTGCCAAGTTCAAAAAAAAAAAAAAAAAACTACAGAAAGAGATAAATGCACCTCATGGGATTACAGATTGAAATATACACAAAGAGTAAAGTCAGGAATATTTGGTGCCCTTCATTAAAAACAAGCCAAAATTATTGTCTAAATTAGGCTGGCAAATAAACAAATCTGTTCTGCTAAAAAATAAAATCACATGCTTACATATACTCAAAAACTAATACTACATTTACATTTCAATTAATCAATAATAAAAAAAAAATAGTCTGTATATTTTATATTCTTGGATCCTGAAATAACTTGAATCCTTGATCCCTGCTAGCTCTTCACAGATTTTGTGTATTTTTTTATACAGATTTTTGCATTTCTGCATTAATGCAGCATGTTTGGGGTCAGTGCCCAGTTGAAAGGTCCATCTAAGGGCATCTCAACCTCTTGGTAGAGGCAAGTAGGTTTTAGATAAAAATATCCTGTTGCTTATTGGAATTCATTATGCGATCGATCTGACCAGGAGCCTCTGGATCACGAACAGCCAGACAGCCCCAAAGCACTGCCTCGGCTCACCCGTAGTAATGGATGTCAGATGGATTTTGGATGCATATAAACTCATGTTTACATAAAAACCAGCCAAATACAAACTTGTACAAACTAGATCCCACTTTATTTGGTTATTTTACACACAGAAATTTGTATAAACCAACTAAATTCATAAAAAGAAAATTCACCAAATTGTACATATTTTACGAATTACACAATTCGATTGAATTTGTACAAATAACCTACACCTAACTCCACCCTCAAACCTACCTGTCACTGGTGTTTAGACGAATCATACAAAATTGTGTGAGTGAGGTCGTACGAGTGATGAATTAAGAAATTATACATAACATTGTATTAATGGGTCATCCCAGCTAACTCACAACACAACAGTTACGTAACATATTTGTAATTTTTGGTAATTTCATGACTTGGCAACGTAACCACAACGTTGTATGCATGTAATTCCATTACCATCCTATTACCGATTCACAACGTTGTCAGTACGTCCTCCTTATGTAACAAGATAACCAAGAACGTCCCAGCTTCGTACTCTTTTGGTAATATATTAGTAATTTCATGACTTACTGACGTAACGTAACTACGTCGTCGTATGCACATAATTCCATTAACATCATTTACACGTTTCTTTATATGCTCTCTGATTACCAGATATACTATTTAAAATGTGTAAACTTCGGACACACGATTGAACGTTCTTGATGTGTTTATTTTCACAAAGTCAGCGCGCACCTCCACAACTGATCACCGTGCATATTAATGTTGACAATACTGATGTTGTGAATCTTGTATTTTGTAACGATTTATGAAAGTGAAATAATAACACAGATTGGCACATCATCTCATCTGCCGCAAAGGACAGCGCGTTTGACTGAGGCACAATTTTACTTCAAGTTCAAAAGTCTGATAAAAGAACTATCTTTTCTGGGGTGAGTCTTACAATTTATAATACATAAATATCCATAAAAAAATCCATAAAACAAAGATTTTGAACTCTTGAAAGATGCTAAAACCCCTTTTAATATAATTGTTTTTTAAATAGTAACCGTTAGCCAGCCCACTGTATTTATACCTCTGTTATTATGGTATTTTTCCTTTATTTTCGGAAATGTCTGCTAGCAAAGGTTATGCTAGCATATCTGTTTAATAATGCTGTGTACCGTACGGGACATCTTTAATGCTTTCATTCACTGTATATCCTGTGTGTATATATACCACATTATATATGTGTTTGTCCAGGTGTCTTTTATTAGTCCATGTATAAATACCACGTCCCATGTCTTGTATCTCTGTCAGTCGATAACGTTGCATGTCTGTTTGTAGTTCGTTTCTTTGCTTGTCGCATTTCCTTTGTTTCTTTGTTTAAAAAATGTTTTATCCAGTTTATCCAGAGTCCTGCCTGAGTTCAAGAGTCCTGCCTGTCCGCTCTGCAAGCGAGAGCGCCATTCACTACAGCCGGCACTGACCGCACAGTGAGATGGCATTCAGCACTGAACTTGGCGTGCTCGTCTGACGAGCCCCTTCGTTCAAGGATAGGGGATTTTACAAACTGGCTCGGGGACTCCATTCTCGCAGCGGTTTTTTGGAGCAAAGCACATCAGTTTAGTCCCATAGAGCTCCCGGACGTAAGGGACATGAAGTGGATGACGGCTGTTTTCTCATGCATGATGACGGTAAAAGTTCAAACGATGGGACTTCATCCTTCAAATCAATCGCCCCAGGACAGCCATGTGAATCCACAACCATCCGAAATCTCCACTCCCCAGAATGCAGACATCTCCACGGAGTCAAATCCGCCTCCAAGATCGCCGCGGTCCGCCGAACCGTGTACATCAGTTTCGGTTTTGTTTTTGCGGCCCGGAATGCCGTGCAAAACCCACACGGTTTCTAATTTGCACATTATGGAACTCTTCCACAACCCCACACTCACAAAGAGTATGGGGTCTCATTAATGCCTAAAACTGATAAAACCTAAAACTTACGCAGCCTGCCGAGCTGCAGAAGGTCCTCGCGGCTCCTAGCTCGCAAATAACGGGTCCCACTCCCGTTTCACGGTACGAGGAGCCATTTATTGTCCAGTCGGTCCCAGTTACGCAGCCTGACGAGCTGCAGAAGGTCCTTGTGGTTTCTAGCCCACACGGAACGGGTCATAACCCCCATTACACGGTACAAGGAGCCATGTCCAGTCATGTCGGTTTGTGATTTGGGTTTCGTGTGGCCGGATCCGCCAGACCCAATCTGTGATCCAGACCCATTATGGCCGGATCCACCAGACCGGGTCTGTGATCCAGGTTCCCAGTCACCTAATTCACCCGATTTCCATGAAGACTGTAAGGCCCCATGGCCAGAACCTCCGGCACCTGTGTGTGGCTCGGAGGTTCCATAGGGTCTGCCAGAGGCTGCACTACTTCTGGAGATGTCAGTTCCAGCCTTAGAGTCCCCAGAGGCCCCATTGGTGGCTGCTGAACCCAAGGAGGTCTCTGAATCATGGTTCGGCCGGTCATGGAGGGCGCATTCACTGTCGGTTCAGTCTAAGGGGGTGATATCAAAGTCGATTAAGTTTCAGAGGTGGATGTGTTTCAGCGGTCACTGACTGTTTGGTTCTCGAGGGCGTAATGTCAGTCTGGTTGCCCCAAGAGGGCTTTGTCGTTGTCTGGCCGGTCAAGGAGGGCTGTTCTGGCATCCGTCACAGAGGGTGCTCCCGCCGTCTGGTCTGCCCCGATGGTCATCTCCGCTGCCTGCTCCGCCCTGGAGGGCACTCGAACTGTCTTGTCAGTCCTGGAGGGTAAGGTCGCTGCCTTGAAGGCCCAGGTGGTCTGCTCTGCTGTCTGCACTGTCCTGGAGGGCACATGAACTGTTTGGTCGGCTCAGGAGAGCATCATCGCTCCCTTGTAGGCCCAGATGGGCTTCTCCACCGGCTGCGCTGCCTTGGAGGGTGTTTACTCTGTCTGTTCCGCCCAAGTGGACTTCTCCACCGTCTGCCCCGCCCTGGTGGCCGTTCCCGCCGGCTCCAAAGTCTGAAGCGTCTGGAAACCGCTCCTTAGAGGGGGGGCTATGTTACAATCTAGAAGTCGTGGCAGCCCAGGTCACTGGATGCCACTCCAGCGATCATGAACTCTGTGTTTTGTTGTGATCTTGTGCCATGTGATTCTGTGTGTTTGTTTTCTTACCATTTCCCCATGTGCTCTACCAATTTGTAACCCCGCCTTCATCATTAGTATTTCATCCTCTGCCAGTCGTGTTTTTTCCAGGTGTGTTTTATTAGTCCATGTATAAATACCACGTCCCATGTTTTGTGTCGCTGTCAGTCGATAACGTTGCATGTCTGTTTGTAGTTTGTTGCTTTGCTCGTCGCATTTTCCTTTGTTCGTTTGTTTCTTTGTTTAATAAATGTTCAAGTTTATGATTCCACGATTGATGTAACCCTATCTCTCACACACAAACAACACATTTTAAGGCCTCTTCACACAGAACAAGGAATACACTGCCTTATGAAACATTTATTCAAATGGCTTGCACCACAAGAGCACAAAAATCCATATTAGAACAGTCAATGGCAAAAACTTATACAGTACAACATGTACTTGAAAAACTGTGACAAATTGTCAGAGTAAAGTCAGAATTTACCCCTTTTTTTAGAAATAGCCATTGATTTCTAACTGCATCTACTTTCAGATAGCCAAATAAAGCTCTTTGCACAGAAATGCTATCATGGCTGAATCGAAACTACTTTGGTTACTGTCTACTGTGGTAACTAAACTAAACTAAACTAAACAAAAAACAGTAAAATTGTGTCAATTTTACTTTAAAACCAATATCTAATTGTAAATTTAACAAAGAAATGCAAAGAAATTATGAGTTGACGAGAATGTAAAAATCCAAAGTAGAATAACTAAAATTGTTGTTTTATTTATGTTGTTTTATTTAGATTTTAAAATTTTTATTTAGATTTTAATCTGAGTTTACTGTAAACTTACTCAAAAGCCCTCTGGGGATTATTTAATACGGTCACTTCAACAGTTAAGTTGACATTCAGAGAATGGTCTCACCATTTTAGTAAACACAATGCTAGATTGATTACACACTAATTGAACAAAGCTAAATAAAAAATTTATTAGACAGCTGTGATAGCGTGCTTTTATAGCTGGAGAAACGGATCTCCGCTTGACCGAACACTTGAGCTGCCTTCGAGCATGTGTGAAAGGTCAAACGCTGCTGGATTAGCCACAGATTTTCTGTCCAAGCCGTGATCGGGAATTTATGTAAATAGAGCTTTCAGCGCATTTCAAAGGCATTCACTGTGAACGAGTGTAAAATGAGTCTGGAACATTCAAAATAAACAACATAAAAGAGCCTTATTGAAAATTAATGAAAATGAATGAAAAGCATGTTTCTCTCAATCCTGTAGCTCTTCCCATCTAATGTACTTGCTTACCTACATGAACTATAAGCTTGTGTGAGTGAATAAATTTAAAAATTCACGTTTTATGGTGTGTGACCCATGTCTGGCCGCAGTTATAGATGGCTGAGCTTTTGTTTCAGGTGCTGTACTGACAGCCCATTTCTCTCTCACGCACCATTGGCGAAAAATGCATTAGTCTGTCTGCTTATACCTAAAGTACAAATGTGAATTTATGCTTATCATAATGCTTTTTTGAGCATACAACAACCATTTTATGTTTGATAAATCAGTGTCATTAATTAAAAGCGGTTTGTTGGGGATGAATTTTCTGGCATGGTTATTTGTGTGCATGTATGCTCAGTTTAACGACTGTGGTCAGAAAAATGGCCTTGACTTGATCCTCTGGTTTAATGTGTTGATAGCCTGTTTCTTCCAGACTGATTGCTTCGACTTTGACCTTCAGCTCATGTTTGTGGTGAAGCTCAGGAAAGTGTGCCAATTTTATCTGTCAAGTGCAAGTGAAATGTGATATACAATGAAAAATGCCCTATACCATTAAACAGCACTTTAGAGGGTGTGCAAATACAAAACGCTACCGAACATACTGCTTTCTTTCTTTCTTCCTGACATAGATTTTTAGATGTAAATACATCTCTTCTGTGATTTATTTTAATTTCCGATTAAAAGGATTTGAATATTTGTGGCTATATTGTCTAAAAATGTCTAGGTTGCTGTCTGTTTTTGTTCATTATAACAAAGAAAGGTATTTGCAAACTTTAGGCCAAGTCCACCTCCATAATTTGCTGTTTTTATCACACTGATACACAGAGAGCCAGTGTGATGAAGTGGCTTTTTCACAAAAGCATGAAAATTTGCTGAACAGCAAGTGCATTTTGCTGTATTTTGTAAAGTATCCACAGCAACAACAACAATGTGGCCTTGCTGCCGGGACGCAGAGCAGCCGGATGGTGCGCCTGTCCCTCATCTCTGAATAACGAGGTGTCAGGCCTTTACTTTAGCACGCAGCTCCGCTTCACGCCTCATTCATTCGCGTCACAGCGGCAGGCCGTCAGGGGAGAGCGGCGGGCACACAAAGACAGACCCTCATTGATTAATGGCCAGCGAGATGAGCGGGGTCACAACGGCTTCTCAGTGGCTCTGCATGAATATACAACTGAGAATAATAGCCACACTGCCATTCTAGGGCATATCATAGCCTGTGTTTTGTGACAAAGGGTGGTGTGCCATTTCATAACGCCTCCCTATACAATCTCCCGCCCAATTTAAGCGACGTGTCCTTAAATCTTTCCCCCAATGCCTCATCATGCCATCTGCCATCAGTTTTGGGTTGGAATCATCAGCAGGAATCCACTGGTCGAGATTTACGACTAGACCGTTATACAAGGAAGCGCATACGCCAATGAAGAATGTGATTGGCTAATCTCACTCTTGGATTGCCAGGATGGAGGTTATAGAGAGAGCAATGATCCATAAAAAAATTTCAGTGGAATAGCTCTCTAGACAGTTGAAACAGCCGCAATAAATTGTTATAGTGAAAACTGCATGTATATACTTATAGGATCAACCTGAATTTGTCAAGTCTTTGTGGATAATTCAACAAGCCTTGAAGTTTCACATTATATTGGCATTGGTATACTGTTCCCAAGAAAGCTATGCTTTTATTTAGGAACAGTGATCAAAAGTGAAAGTAAAGCAAAATATATAATTCTTTTAAAAGTTATAAAAACAACAACACAAAAGTTTGCAAAAATATAAAGTAGCACAACAGTTTTTAACAGGGATAATGATAATAAGAAATATTTGTTGAACAGTAAATTAGTATATTAGAATGATTTCTGAAGGATCTTGGGACACTGAATACTGTATTAATTCAGCTTTAAATTTACACAAAAAATGTTTACATTTTACAATTCATTCAACATAGAAAAAGATACGCAATATAAAATTGTGTTTAAAACGACGCAATATTATTTCACAATTTTACTGTTTTACTGTATTTTTTATCAAATAAATGCATCAAATAAATTTGTCAGACAAATTGATTAAAGCTAAAAGCTAAAGGGAAGCTACAGGAAAACCTTAATGCAGAGACAAGAGGTGCTAAAGACACCAAAATGGCCAAACCTGTTAAAGACAATATGAAAAAGTAAAGAGCATGGTTTCAAAATTTTTGGAAATTCCAATTGTACCAAATTAGTAAAACATTTGATGTGATTGAAAATAAATGGTATTCATAAATGTCAGAAAATGTATAATTTTGCTCCTGTTTCATCTTATATCCTTTTGCTCATGGGAAGTCGTGGCCTAATGGATAGAGTTGGACCTGTAACCCGAAGGTCATGGGTTCGAGTCCCAGTTCTGGAGTGAATGTCCAGTTCTCTCTACCTTTAATACCACGGCTGAGGTAAGACCCTTGAGCAAGGCACTAAACCAACTTCTGATCCTTGGGTAACGCAGCATTGGCTGCCCTCTACTGTTAGTGGTTACTTCTCACTACTGTGTGTGTGCGCACTTGGATAGTTTAAATGCAGAGCACAAATTACAAGTATGTGTCAGCATACCTGATCATATGTCACTTCCTTTCCTGTTTGTCATATTACTGTCTGGAGCGTAATCCTGGATTGTGTTCTAGGAAACAGATTCAGTAATAGCACTCTCTGGAGTGTATTCAAGGATTGTGTTCTTTAAAACTAATTCTGGGATTGCACTCTCTGGAGTGGAATAGCACCGCCTGGAGAGGATTTGGAGATTGTGGTCTAGGAAACAGATTCAGGTATAGCACTTTCTGAATCGGATTTGGGGATTTTGCTCTCTGCAACAGATTTTGTGATTGTGCTCTCTGGTGCAGATTCAGGAATGCCGTTTTCTGGAGCGGATTCAAGGATTGTGCTTCTGGAAGCAGATTCGGTAATAGCAGTCTCTGTAGTAGACTGCTATTACTTAAAAACTTAATTACTTAATGCTTAAAAACATTCCTGGCTTTAGGTATGGGAAACATATAGCTGACTCTGGGCTCTGGTGAAATGTTGACTAGGATGGGATTTGGAATAGTGGCTTTTAGAACTTTTGGCTTTGCTCGCCTGATTTTAGTTGGTACCTGGTGATGAGACCTCATCAACTGTAAAGGGAGAGCCACATGTCAGAAGCACCATATACAAATGAAGAGTCACTTACTGGGTCCAGCCAACTTCAACAGATCCATCAACTGCTGGTCAGTCACGACTGAAAGTTGACTTTACTGCAAAAATTCCTCCAGATATATCTTGATTTTCCATCCATTTTGAATGATACTAGTCAAGCTAGACATCCTTGTTTGGCCTTGTATTCTGTGATGGCAATGTGGCTGTTAAGAAGACCGTGATAATGGAAATACTCGACTCAATACTTTGTCAACTTTCTAGCTGACAGAAGACCGTTAATACAGTTTTGAGTACAAGACAAAAAGCTGGTTTTGAGTACCAGACTTGATGTGAACAGGGTTTAGGTATAGGACAACTTTGATGAGTTGTTTTATTACCAAAAAAAAAAAAAACCTGGCAGGATCTGTTGTCAAAGGGCTGAATCTAATATTTCTGTCATAAAGGCATGATCTAACACTTTCTTCTTATTATTTTCTCTTTTAATTAATGTGGAATGTGACCTGTAGACCTTTGCGTGATTCACACATATTTTTATCCTTTCTTTGGTTGGACTCTGAACACATTGTGGGCTGTCAGCAGCTGTCTTTTAATTCAGTTATTTGTGCATAAATACTGTGTTGTATTGATTATTTCACTCGTAAAGGAGGTAAAGCAATGCTGAGGGAAGCAGATCACCTTGTTTTCAGCAGATGGAGTTGTCATAATGGTAGCTGTACATGTACTTGTGTCTGAACTGATCATATTAATTTGAGTCACATTTCATTTTGTCTGCTTCATGTCTTCATTATGAGCTCTATACATCAGGAGAACAAACAATATCATTATGCAGGTCAAATAGCTGAGCTATTGTGTTGTGCAAATGAGCATGGTTCAAAAATTGATGTGAAGTCTAATTGAATACAGGCAAATTTTAATTATGCAGTGCAGTTTTGTTTATATATATATATATATATATATATACAGTCAGTATATTGTGGACCCATCAAATAAAGTGTTACAAGATATTAATGCAACTGATAGATATATGCTTTTTATATTGCTTATAATTAGGATAAAGTTGAGTATTTTAATATATATATATATATATCTGTGTTTATTACAGAGGTGAGAGGGTGTGTTTTGTACATCTGGGCTTCACAGAGACCACACGCTCTGTATGCATGCATTGCTATAGCTATTCAGATTGATTACAATTAGTATAATTACAAATACCATGGTGAAGCTAAGCTATCAGGCAGTGAGCAGTTGTTTTTACTCAAGCCTGCAGCGGCTCTCGGCCCGGTTTTACACTGGTGCTGGCCTGTGTGTGCGTGTCAGGATGCACCACCGCATCCTCCGTGCTCACAGTCCCAGCATCCTCAGGGGCAGAAGACTTCAAGCCCTATCTCGATTAGCTTATTTTGATGTTTTTATCCTTCCGTGATTGGGAGCCATTCTCGACAGCCAAAACAGACAGGTTTGCAAAGGCGTCGAGTGCATTTTTAGCCTCTCTCAGAGGACTGGGCTTCAATAAAACATCACTCCACTGCCTCCTCTGACTGGCCGGAAAGCTGCGTGCGTCTCCAGCGAGCCCAGCCTCCCCCTGTAACATTACGCTCATGTGAACGACTCGGCCGCTCAGTCGAGCTCTAAGTGAAGGTTTGCACGCAAACATGGCTCCTACTGAAGTTACCTCAGGCGAAAGTGCCTCCATCATCGACAAAATTAAACATTACGCCATGTCTCTGGCGATTAACGCCGAATCTGATTCGACTGCACTGCATGTTTTTTTAATGAGGTGAGATCGTCCTTTTATACCCCGGCTCCCAGAGCAAGGCGAGCCTGTCATTCTTGCTGAAGGGGGAATGGGCAGGAGATGTGAATGGAATGGATTGTTGGTACAGCGCTAGATTTCTGTTGGTGAAGCAAAGCAATGAAAACAAACTTTGCTGGCAGACACGACATGCGCACTGAGACTTCCCTCTAGTGACTGGCTATCTTTTATTAACCAAGGCTGCAAATAGAAGATGGATTACTCAAACAAACCAAAAACACTCACATTTTGCATCCCTCTATGAATGCGGAGTAGTTTTCATACTGTACCCTGATTTCTGTATGCCACCTGATATTGCCAAAGAGCTTTTTTTTTTGCTGTGAAAGTTTTTGAATTGTTATATTAAAGAGTATGCTAGGTGGCTTTATATCAGATTTGCTAAATGGCCCTCATGCTCAGACTATCTAAGATGTAAATGAGTTTGTGTCTTCATGGGAGAAGATTTGGAGAAATGCAGCGTCACATCACTGTTTCATCAATGAATCTTCTGGAGTTAATGGGTGCTGTCGGAATGAGAATCCGAACAGCTCATAAAAACATCTTTAAAAAAAATATATATATCTTGGATGACCTGAGAATAAGGACATTTTTGGCACATTTAGGACATTTTAGGGTGCAATATTTATTTAACAATTGTATTTAAAAATTTAAAAAATGATTTTTTTTTTTAAGTATAAAAGAGAGGTTATGATTCTGGGGCAAATAAATACATGTGTTTATGTGATGCAAGTAAATGTAATTATGTACGTATACATAATATGCATAATGTATCGTATGACGGTTAACAACATAAATATGACATCAGATAAAATAAAAGATAAGAAGATGAGGACTAAAAATTTTACCTTACAGCCTCCTTGCACTCCACGTCATTGCAGTGCAGTCAATAGTGATAAACTCAAATCAGAGGACAGACAGCTAATTAAACACAGCCTAAGAAACAATCAATAATGAAAAAACAGTTGGACTTCCTTTAGATAAAAAGAGCTGCCTTCAAATCCTTTTTTTTTTTTTTTGAAATGCTGATTGTGCTGGTTTTCTGTCAGATTTGAATTTGCAGGCTTTGTATGATCTATATCAGCAGTTATGGCTAACCTTGGTGCCTCTTATTCACCACAAGATAAATATCTATTGATTTAATACTTCCCACTGCAGGAAAATACAGTAGTTCTGATAACTTCTGCTGTGTAGTTATATAATAGCCTTTTTTCTCATTGTGCTGCCTGTGCAAAGAGGATAACAATCATGTGCTGGAAATACCGTTTTGGAATTAGGAAACAATTAAACTTTTATTTTCCAATAATCTAATTTGGGGTTTTATTATTATATTTGATTAATAATTCTTGTGTTTATGTTATTTCTGTTATTCATAATTTATGTAAAAAATATTTATGTTAATGCTTAATAACACTTTATTTTACAGCATGCTTGTTATACATTCACATATTAAAGTAATAACAGTAAATTATGCATGAAACTAACCCTAAACCAAACCCTAACCCCATGATAAGTTGACTGCATGTTGTTAATTACTATTACAAAAATGTATTGCATAAAAACTGGCTTTTTACAAAGCTATTATTGCCTAATTAAAGTGTAATTACATTGTATCAGGGATTTCTATGCTATTATATTGAAATTTGATTTTGTGTGCTTTTACTACCTTTTAAATCATTTAGCCGTTATGTAAATTGTTACAAATCCTTTGTTCGTGTAATCTTCCGCTTCCATTCTTTATGAAAACAAACAACCATTCGGTTAACAATTCACTTCCACTTCACTTAATAACACCACAGTGAAAATAGTGAACATATCTTTAGCTGCTGCTCAAGTAAGCTGTTCTAGAAAAACACTAAGGAGGAATATATTCACATGATTTCATAATTCTTAACTGTATGATTCTGTATCTCAGCTCTGTTTATTGTTTCTGATTTGCACTCACAGTAAATTTTCCGTACAACACTATGAAATATTCAGACTAAGGTTATCGCAGCAGAGTTTATGAAATTTTAAAGACTGTTGTCTGTTGGAGGTGTACAGTAAAAGCCTGGGCGAAGCGGTCCGTGTTTATGGAGAATGTCTTCAAAGACATCAAACGAATGATTGCAACACTTATCCGGTGATCTTAAAATAATAATCCATTACACCACCACAATAAACAACAATCTATTTCAAAGTAAATCATTTCTCCCGAGGTACAGTATAGCTTATCCTACTGATCAAACCAAAGGAAAGAGAAAAAAAAATAGTTTTTTTTTTAACTAGTTTTAAAACATGTCTCAGGAATTGACGTATTACAGATAATAAATATTTTAATAGATTTAAATATTTAATAAAAGTATTAAGTGTGTGTGTGTATGCTACAAATGCATTTATATATTTGTGTAATACAAATAACCCGCAATTGTACATTTGGTATTTTAAACTGGTATTCTACTTAGTCTACTTAATTTGAACAACTACTTTTATGTAAAATATGTAATTAAGTATATTTGATTTTGTATATTTGGAGCTGAAATATTTCTAGTATACTTCACGTGCAATTTAAAAAATATTACATTTAAAGATCAATATTATACAGAAATCATACAATCCTTTTTAACAGTGATATTAAAACACATTTTAAACACAACATTAAGAAATGTGTGTTGTGCAACAAATATATTGTCACGGAGGCGAGTAGACGTGCGGATCCATTTGCAAGCTTTATTACCGCTCAGATTCAGTACAGATGGGGTCAACAACGGCAATCGGGAGCATAGGAGGCAGAGACAAGGGAATAATCCAGAGAGGGAAGCGCGGGTCAGCAACGGGAAATCGAAAACAGAGAAACACAGAGAACTCGGGGAGAAACACGGATGGCTAGACAACGGGGGAAACAAACGTACTTCTAAACATTGACCAGCGTCTAGTACAAGGACATCCGGGATATTTATACATGGGATAATGATACAGATGGGCGGAGAAACAGATGAACAACCATAACCATAACAACACATGAGGTGGGAGGTGGAGACAAAAGTTCAAGATTCAAGAGTTTTATTTGTCACGTACACAATTATGCATAGTATAACCAGCAGTGAAATGTTGGTCAGGTTCGCTCCAGGGACAGTGCAATTATATAATAAAATAAGTAAGGAAAATATAAAAAAGATAAAAAATATAAAATAAAAAAATATATATATAATAAAAATAAGAAATAAAATAAATAGTAGTATTAGGAATGTGCAAATGTTATACATGGTATAAATTAAAATAGCAGCAGTATATTTATGAATAGCTTATTGATGGTGAATTTACAGAGTCTTGGAAGTTAAGACACAGGGTTCGAGTTTAGGATGGCCTAGGGGAAGAAGCTCCTCCTAAGTCTCTCAGTTTTTGCCATCAGGCTACAGACGCGCTTTCCAGATGGAAGCAGAGTGAATAGGCAGTTACCAGGGTGATTAGAGTCTTTGTAGATTTTGATAGCTCTGTTTTTGCAGTGTTTGAGGTAAATGTCTTGCAGAGAGGGGAGAGCAGACCCTGAGATGCGCTCAGCTAAGCACACAACTCTCTGAAGTGCCTTGCAGTACTGAATGGAGCTGTTTCTGTACCACACTGAGAAGCACTGAGTCAGAACACTTTCTATGGTCTCTGTGTAGAAGGTTTTTAGGATTGCTGGTGAGACCTTGACTTTCCTCAGCTGTCGTAGATGGTACAGTCTTTGCCTGGCGTTCTTAACCTGTGTTTGGAAGTGTGTAGTCCAAGACAGGTTTTCAGAGATGTTCACCCCGAGGTACTTGAAGTTACTCACCCTCTCCACAGGGGTCTCACTGATCATAAGAGGAGTGTAGGGCTGCAGCTGTCTCTTCCTAAAGTCGATGATCAGCTCTTTGGTTTTGCTCACATTCAGAGAGAGACAGTTGTCCTGGCACCATGATGTGAGTCTCTCTACCTCATTCAGGTATGTGGTCTCATCGTTGTTGGAGATAAGGCCCAGAACCACAGTATCATCAGCAAATTTAATGATAGATGTGGAGCTGTGAGAGGATACGCAGTCGTACGTATAAAGAGAGTAGAGCAAGGGACTCAGGATACAGCCCTGTGGGGCTCTTATGTGAACTGACCAACCTTCACCACTTGAGGTCTGCCGGTGAGGAAGTCTTGAATCCAGTCACAGGTTAACATGATAAATTTGGGTGGCATGTTTTCTTCCCGGCTGTCGGACCCGATAATTTACGGTTCCCACTCTCTTCTCTACTGTGTATGGCCCCCTGCCATTGAACCAAGAACATGCTACGTTGGGGACCAGGACCATCACTCTATCCCCAGGGTGGAACTCCTGCGTTTGGGCCGCCCTGTTGTAGTGACGCTGCTTGGCTTGCTGGGCCTGAACCATGTGCTCCCGGACTAATGGCATGACTCTGTCAATCTTCTCTCTCATCTCTCTCACGTGTTCGATGACAGTGCGGTGGGGTGCCGGCTGCAGTTCCCAGGCCTCCTTCGCCACATCCAGGAGGCTTGTGGTACCTCCCGGATTCCAAAGAGGACGTAGGGCCCTGGTCAGTCAGGATCTCTGGTGGTATCCCTACATGATTGGACAGCAGGAACAGTTCCTGGGCAATGGCTTTGTTGTCTTGATGTTGCCTTTCAAAGAGTAATGGCTTCTGGGTACCGAGTTCCGTAGTCAACGATGAGCAGGATGTGCTCGTGACCCTGGCTGGACTTCGGCAGCGGCCCTACGAGATCCATTGCGATCCGCTCTTAGCGCCCAGATGTCCGGCCATTGGATGGGCGGGGGTGAGTTCCATTACAGTCTCTGTTTTGGTGCTGGGAACCAACAGCAGACGTTTTTCTTCCCCCCTCCTCTGGGTGACATAGTACAGCAGGCCGTTCTGGACGATGAAATGCAGGAGAGGGTGAGGGGCTGGATTAGACCTCCTGGTCCTCCATGACTCGAACTTGCTTCCACCAATGTTTCAGCCTGTCGTCCTCTCTTTGAGCAACCCCAAAGGCTCCCCCTCCCGTGACCTGTTGGAACACATCAAAGAATATGTTAGAATCACGAGAGGGGGACTCACCATCTCTCCCACTGTCCGTGGTGGCGAAGGCTGGTCTGGCTCCCCGGGATGGCCAGCGTTGGCGTCTGCAGGGTGGCTGGGCAGGTTGCGCAGCGGTGGCTAGGGCTTTTCTCGAACCCCAGCCAATCGCGTCTGAGGAGAACAGCTACAGGCAGTTCCTTGACCACTCCGACCTCAACCTCGTCTTTGGTGTTTTTAAATACGGTGCCCGCGACAACATCCACATTGATCAGCGACATGTAAAACACAAACAAGTCCTTAAATACAGGTGAAAACAAGACAAGGGAACGGAGGAACTAATGGGTAACCATGTTGACAGACAAGGTGGGTGGAGACAAGGTTCATAATAAGTAATAATACCCATTTGTCTTTATTAAAAGCAATGGTTTTATCTACTGTATTTTTTTGTGTGTGTATCCTGTTATGACATCTCATCCTTCACCTCATCATTCAACTCCACAGAAGAGATGAGATTTTTGGATGGGTTTTGTCATTGCGGTTAGCGGTTTCCTGCCCCCCACCCTGAGTCCTGAGCAAAACGTGGCAGTTACGAGCAGCAGGCAATTTTCTCGATGGTCACGTCTGTCTCTCTCGCAGTCAGTGTCCTCTGCCCTCAGCCGTTAGCACGATTGTGTTTCTCCGGCTAGTCCTGTCAATCAGCAGCCAGAGGCAGATGGCAAGGCCTGTGGATGGAGGCAAGCAGCGGCCTGTGAGCTGCCCCACAGCTATCCCCACCCTAATGGAAACCAGAGGAGGATGTAGACATACAATGCTGATGATGCCGTGATCTCAACAGTCTGCAAACATTCCCACATCTGACATGCTCTGAAAGGAGCCTGAAGCCTTTCATTGACACTGTGGCGTGATGGAGCCGTGCCAAGCCAGCATGTAGCGCTGCCAGGATGCGTGATGGGAACTATGGCACCCAACAGCATCATTTGTTCGATTGGTTAACACACTGTTATTCAGCCATTCCCAGATTTGATGCATCAGATATATCAGTAAATTATGACATTTATTCATAAATACCATCCAGATGGGTCATGAATTGATCTGAATTCATCTGCAAAACTGAACAAGTTGGAAACACGTGCAATAAATACAAATCAATGTTGTATGGCTATATTAAAAGTAATCTAAACATTATGACTTCTGTATTGTAGGCTTGCAATGAATAATTAGCATCATTGTCTGTATAAATAGTTTATATGTTTAAATATAGAGAGGAATTTTTGTGGATGCAAATATATTATGCAATATTTTAGTCATAAACATTGTTCTTTTAAAAACACTTCATTCGTTTTCTAAGTAGTTAGGGTCTCTAATGATTATGTATGATGTCTACAAGTGAAGTTCATCAAATGAATACGTTTTTTAAAAAGTAAATTCTCGTTAAAGTATTTAAAAAAACATTCTTTATCATTTAATGAAGTTGGATTAAATTAATTTTGACAGGTAGAGTGGCAGCTGCTCTCAGTGGACACTCAGTCTAAAAATGTACTTGCATTGAGGTTTAGCATGTCCTGATTTTGTGTACTTTGACAACATATTTTGTTGACCCTGGAACAACATTTTAATCCAAAAAATCTTAAAAAGTCAAAAAGTCTTAACCATATCCAATAATCCCTAAAATCAGATCAAATGATAGATGAATGATACTGATGGACAAGCACTAAACACTGATTGTAAGTCTAAAATTCACAGAAACTATAAACTGGTCCTTGAAATCTGATTAGTTAATTAAAATGTTATTGTAGGGTTTTACTAAAATCTTGACAAAGGAACACATCAAACTCGGCAAAATCAGGTTCTACTTGAAGGCTATGAAAAAGACAATTTAGAATACATCTGGGGGAAAATAATTGGAATAATAATTGGAAAATGTTGAAATGTATTTTATTTTCATTCATTTTTAGTAATTCCAATCAAATGCACTGCGTATGCATACAAAACCAATGTGTTTGCATGACTTTCTCTAAAATCAATATGTTTTAGATGTTTGGCATCCTTGAGAAACAAAATAATATTTTACCTGCATCAAATAGCTAACAAATGAAATACATAAGCAATTAAATTTATTTTACAAAGAACAGTGTTATTAGCTTAACTTACCAGTTTTTTTCTTGTTCATGCTAATAATGGATTTGTTATGCCTTTCACAAGCCTTTTGGAGGGGTTTTTGTCTCTGCCTTGAACTCAAAAAAAAGGAATGTTATCTACCTTTAAATCGACAACTGTGGAAGATTTTTAAAGACTTTTGAAAATTTACATTACATTTGCATGCCAGTGTGGTTAATGGCATTACGGCATTTCTCTAGATGAACTCAGCACTTCTGTACCTCTTCATTATCTTTGAAGATCCTGTAGATTTCCATTCTTTAGATCTATAATTATCTTCCAACTGCAAAACCAGAGAATACATCATGCTCATAAGCAGAATTCATTGTTTATAACTAATAATACTAGACAACTCTTTGTGGCCTAACGAAGATATTACTGGGAAGGAAGCTTGGTGAGATGCGTAATATGTAAAAAAACAAAAGTGGTCAAAAAATAAATAAATAAGATAAAATAATAATAATGGAATGCCATTTTACACTAAACATATTTGAATTTCATTATAACCTCCATTATAACCTGTGTGCAGATGTGGATAACATGTGAGTCTTCAAACTTCAAAGGACCATAAATGATCAACATTAAGCAGGACTCTTAAACTTGGATGCTGCACATGGCTTAGCTCAACGAACGGCAAAGTCCCGCTTTCTGCTTCAAAACATTTCACTATTCATAATCATAATCTTTTTCACTATTCATAATCATTCCTTATCCCAGTGTCATTTCTCTTCAAGTATTGCTAAGATCAGCTGGTGGTACTGGTTGGTTATAGCTCCCAGTGTTTCAAGCCACTGTATGAATTCCAAATGTATCTTTATTCGGCTCATATGGACCACCTGCAGTTCATTCACTGACCGTCTGATGAATATTGCACACAAAATTGACAAGAGCTGCCAATTCAATTCAATCAGATTTACTGGCTTTGAACAGCTTTCAAGAGTTCAGTGCAGAAATCCACCTGGAAACAAAACCCTTTTTACTTTGGTACAATTTTGATATAGAACAAACACTTGAGGAAGTTAATAATTGCACTTGCCAAAGTTTGCCAGTTCAGAGGCATCAGATCTTTCAAAGAGACTGGGAACTGGGTCTTTTCCTGACAGTGGGTGATTCTTGGCTAGAATATAACCTGTGATGTGTGCCAGACTTTATGCCGACAGTCAAAAGTTTACACAATACTACTCTAAACGCTTTGGCATGGGTAGACAGCAATGAACCTGGAGAGCTAAGATCCTGCAGAATTTAGCTCCAACCCTAATCAAACACACCTGAACCAGCTAATGAAGGTGTTCAGGATTACTTGAAAATCACAGGCAGGTGTGTTGAAGCAGGGTTGGAACTGAAGTCAGGAAGGTAGGACTCCAAAAGCACTACCCTTGCTCCAGGGGAAAAAAAAATAGTCACACATTTTTGAAAAATAAATCTTCAAACAGACACTCGACAGCATGTCTACTCTGAATCTGTGAGCAGAAATGCCTACACTGCTTCTTCTTCTGAGAATTAATCTGTATTTTAAATGTGTTAAAAAGGTAGTAGTAGACTTACATTGCTGTGCATTCTTCTAACCATCTTCCAGGCCACCGGTCCTATTCAGGTTTGTGGCCATGTGCTGCCTATCTTAACATCTCAAGCTATAGGCAGGGAAACACCCTGGATGCACCCTGGCCTGTATGTCTCTAGATTGTGAAAGAAGCCTAAACACCTGGTCCACGGAAATGGAGAACATGCAAACTCCACACAGAAAAGCCTATTGGTTCGGCAGAACTAGGAACCTTTAAATGTGGGAGTGCTATTCACTGAGCTACCATGCTGGCCTAATTATATTTAAATATCAGGGGTTTTAACACCATGTAGCTCTAGGAGCTAGCAGCAGGGTGGTGCCTAGAGACAATTTAACTGCCAAACAACCAGTCATCTCAAGACCCACCCACCCTTAGTAACAAAAAAATACATCTCATTGCAAAGAGGAAACTGACAATGTGCCGACAGACAAGACGGTTTACTTGTGGTATGAAACAAGTCTCAGAACTCATTTTTAAAATTAAATTAAGACAATAACAATATAAAAGGTCTAACCAAACTTTAAGTTGGCTGTGAGGAAAAAAAAAAAAAAGTTTAAAAACTAGTTTTAAGGTTTTTATTTTAAAATTTAAAGTACAGGGTGGGCCATTTATATGGATACGCCTTAATAAATAAATAATAAAATGGCCACCATGGTCACCACTCATCTTGAAAAGTGTCACCCGTCACATATACTAATGTGCCACAAACAGGAAGTTCATATCACCAACCATTTCCATTTTATTAAGGTGTATCCATATAAATGGCCCACCCTGTAGTTTTAAAGACTGAAGAAGTTGTTGTTTAAATAGCCTTTCAAAAATGTGTCTTTCTCAAGCCAACTTAAATAATATTTCGTGGCTCTTTATTGTGTTGCGACAGATCACCGTATTGCCTCACTTAAAACATGAGAACCGAACATCTTTTCAAATTTCCTAATACCATGAAATGATTAATAAACATCAGAAAGTATTTTATTTTATTTTTTCAAGTTTAAGTCCACCAAAGTTAATCTTCTCTCCTGCCTGATCTGTGTTAGAAGGGTTACTGTGCATGCACATTTACATATTTTCAGAGCCAATAATATAACATAACAAAAAGAGCATGGCCTCATAGTTTTATCACTTCACATTGACTGTCTTATCGCAGTAAAGGACTTGTCACATTTTAACTAACAGGAAGTGTGGTTGTGAAGTGATGCAAGGTTAGCTGCAGTGAAAGCAGGTGAGCGAAAGTGATGCAGGCCATGCATGCAGCGCCGGACATGACAGGTTTTCTGGTACACAAAACAAGTACTTTAAAGGAATTCCTAGGTGTATTACCATTACTGTGTCAGCCAGTAACCTCAGCACATATTTATATTTAGTTATATATTTAGTTATATATTAAAAAAACTTTAATTCAGTCAATCTTGTACCCATACAACACTTGTGGACAACATGGATTTCTATTGAGAACAGCTGTACTTGTCATCCAAATGGTGAAAAGCAATGGTGGCATAGACCTATGTAGACACCCAGTTGGACCACTCCAGGCACGTAGATGCAGCCGACATCTGGTGAACTTGATGTCATTCTGTCATGATGCAGAGATGAGGAGGTGTGCAGATTCAAATGCAACATGTTTATTTAACAAGACGGAGTGAAACAGACAGGATGGATCGCCAGCAAACAGGGTTGACAGAGGCAGAGACAAACACATGGTCACAAGCGTAGCATAGGTCAGAATCACAAGGAACAGAGTCCAGTGGGTGAGACAAGGGCAATAATTCAAAAACAGGCGAGGTCGGCAACAGTAAATCCAATACACGGGGAAAACAGGAAAACAAAGACCGCGAGAATCCAAGAACGAGATAAACTTCAACTGACATACAAACAACGAACCGTGAATACACAAAGATATCCGGGGATTTAAATACACATGATGATTAGGCTACTGGGTAGTGACTTGAATGAAACAAGATGGAAGGAGACATTAGTGAGAAACCATAACGACGGACAAGATGGGGGAGACAAGAGTTTATTTGAAAAAGGTCCAGACATGAAAACAAAGACAGAAACACAAAGAGTTCGTTTGGCGATAGAGTGCCATCTAGCAGCCTGAGCTGGCACATCCAGCTTGATCATCACACATTCTGCATACTGTAGGTTCACAAAGAGCCATTAATACGTTGCATGCCATATTGTAGCATCTTTCAAATATTCAGAATATACTATGGTGAAGTCAAGACTGCTACAATATGCTGGTTGCTTATGTATAACGGCACATAGAAAGAGTTACTAATGAGGCATCTACGTATATGTCTATGAATGGCGGCACATAATATCCCACCTGATCTCACAGAGTTCTGTGTAATGTTCACAGACTCTTAACTCAAAATTCTGTGTTAGTATCACAGAATCGTCGTAAATTTTGTGATGGGCTCACGGAAAACATTACAATGTAAGCCAGTGACAGGTATCAGCCATGATTCACACAGGGATAACTGGATTAAAATATTGGGTAATGATATTGTCATTATTGGATATGAATTGGGGTGTGGTGATTTTTCACTGTAAATGGTCACAACAGTTTTATTTATATTACTTTATTTATACATTTATGAGCATGTAACCCAACACCTGACCCTAAACCTACCATCTGTTAATAAAACATAAGATAAACTCATGTCTTACTTGGCAAAATCACAACCATCGTCCGCCTTGACTCATCTATGCTGCAGCTGCTGCTTTTTGCACAAATTCAAAAAATGCCGCCAGGAGAATCTGTAAGTCAGCCTTGGTTGTACATTTCTATTGGCTCTTGTGTGTCTTGTGAGTGATCGCGTCATGCTGTTGTGAAATACTATTGGCTTTTGTATGTCTTGTGATCGATTGTGTCATTCTACCAGACGAGAATGTCTTTTCGATTGAGATGTGAGCACTTTAACAGCTGGATAATTTCAGCGACTAAAACCTTGTATTTTACTCTCTTCTTCGCATAAAGACTTTGAATCGCTTTAGAAAAACTTGAAATGCAACACAACTTGTTTCTAATATTTTTATAGAGCTTATGGTCAGTTTTTGCAATAAACACCAGTGACTGCGCTTATATTGTCTGTGTGTGTTTTATATTGTTCAGAAGTAGGTAGGTTTAGGGTAAAGGTGGGGTTAGGTCCTACAATGAAAGTATAGATGAAAATAAATCTGGTTATCCGTGCGTGGATCAGGGCTGATGCCTGATCTCTTCCATGAGCCCATGGCAGAATTTTTGGCGATTCCATGACTCTAACACAATAGATCAGAGTCTTGCCCAGATTCAGATAGCGTTGATTAATAAAGCAGAGCGCTTAACTTTGTGTGGGTAAACATACTTTGTAACCTACACTTACATTTCTCTGTTGGATCAATAATTCATTGCCAGCGATGATTCTTTCATGAGACTTGCTGCACATTATTCATGCTGGGCTGCAGAAAGTAGGACACATATAGAGTGAGTGAGCTAGTGCTGCTAGCATAAGGATGAGAGTATCGCTGGAAACTCACAGGCTTCAATCGAGGGGGAAGGGTGCACACTCCAAGACGTCTAAATTAGAGAGTTAGCAGGTTTGTGGTTGACACAAAGATCGAGCAGGGTAGCTGGAGAACCTTGGTGGCCTACATTCGCGGTACAACCTGATCCAGGAAGAGGAATTGACTGTGTGTGGGATGAAGACATCTCAGGTGTTGAATAAATGTTCAGGCAGCAGTTTTCTTTGCTGTCGTTAGCTCAAGGGCAGTGTGTGTTCAGGAAAGGTAACAGCGCACACATCGTGCTGTGAGAGGTGATTCTCGGGAGTGTATGATGGAAAGAGAAAGAGAGAGAGAGAGAGAGAGAGACCGAGTGATAGGATGTGATGTTTTTGGGCTGTAACAAGTGTCAGAAACCATCTGGTTTTAAAGTCGGTGGCGCAAGATGCTGGTGTGGAGAAATAATATATAGCAACCAAGAACCACAGCAGGGGCAAACATTTCTGCAGCATTTCTGGTTCCATTGACATTAAACAGATGACACAGGAAGACAGCCTAACAGAATGCATTGACATTCCAGAGGCATTATTTTGTTGGGGCCTCACAGAGACCGTGTAATTGTTGCTGTACAGTACGTAGTCTGAATTACAATAACCATGTGCTTATTGTTATGAATTTACTTTGTGTTCCTCTAGACCAGATGGCATGCCCACAGTCTGTTCACTGCCACCTTGTGCATATAACCAACACAGCATGGCAAGAGGTTGTGGAAAATCGCAAGCTCCAATCAGATTGGCAGACTCACTGTTTAATGGCATCAGTGGTTCCAGAAAGGTCTTTTAACGTCTTTGAAACCTCTTGACTGCACAAAAGATTGCTCATAGTCAATGTTCTTCAGACAAAGAAAAAAATCTGGTTCTTCATTGGAAGGTTCTTTAGTACAGTTGTTCTCAATTGCAGTCTAAATTGTGTTTATCTTTCTGATACTTCATTTTAAAGAGTATACAACGCGACATTTATCATTATGATTATTATTTATTTATTTTTGATTTTTTTTACTTTATTTAACCAGTGAACATACAAATACTTTTTATACATTTCGTCTGTGTTTTATTTACAAGTATTTTACTTTATTTATTTATTTATTTATGCCATCTATTATAACTATTAAAATATCTGTTATCAGTTTGTCTTCATGGGTTTTCAGGAGTCTTTTGTGCCTAAGTAGGTGGCCAATATACCAAATTATAACCGTTGTTAGCAATTAACAACAATTATACTGTACATCTAAGTATATCCATCCTTACACAGTAGGGATGCATTATATACAACATAGCATAGCATCACAATTTCCTGTTTTGAAACATGTAGCTATATTATAACCCAGTTCTTTATATAAAGTTCCATGTATATGTCCAGCTTTATCCACATGCATAAAGTATTCTTACATAGGGTGATATATACTATAGAGAATTTCAATAGCTAGATTGCTTGTATGTATGTAACTATAGTATTGTGCCATTGTAATAGTTGCAAAATCAACTATATGACATGAAGATAAGATATTATAAACATTCATGTCATGATTTTCTGTAAAGCTCCGTATAAACAGTGAGTATTGTGAAAATAGCAATGCAAATAAATTTGACTTTACGTTATGGCCTGAGTAAATACAATGTGGACCAGACTTCTGGTTATGTTATATAGTATTACTGAAGGTCCTACTGTCAGAACTTGAATCTTCATAGCTAGTAGTTTCTTTCAAAATCACATAATTGTACAGTGTATGAAGATGTGAGACACTTATGTTGTCTTTGTTTCAGCTGTTATAACGGATGGTTATATTCTAGTAGTCCATTTAGAGCTGAAAGGGCAGCAGGATGTACTGACCTTTCTTACACTAATGGTGATTTCTCTCTCTTTCTCTCTCTCTCTCTTTTACTCTCTCTCTCTGTCTGATAAACACTCAGTGGAGTGCAGCTGTTCCCAGGGGTTCAGAGTCCACAGGAAGTGCCCTTAGAAACGCGCTCTCTGCCAATGAAAGTGAAGAAATGTGTTTCACAGGTGAGAAACACTTGAGATTAGTCTGCCTGATTGTTGGGAAGAAACACAATGTTTAGAGTTTCCCATGTGTGGTGTAGTGTGGGCTATTGTTAGCACACCTGCACTTTGTTGTCAGGGAGTGTTGTTTTGTTCTTTTTCTCACCTCATTAATGGAAAGGATCAGGACGTTTTCATTCTTATCTATATTTCATGTGCTGTTATTGTGGTTCAGACACAGTTCAATAACATGGCACTGCATATCACATGTGTTCTGCGATAAAGTGTCCCATATCTGGTTTATGCTTACTATGACAATTTAATATTATGTTGCTTGTAAAGTAATCAATTATGAACAGTTGTTGGAGTGTGTGACAGAGAGTCAGCAGGCGTTTGATCCATTTGCAGGCTGTTTATTTAACAATCATGGTCAGACAGAAAGGCAGGTGCTAACAACAGAAACAAAGGCAAAGTCGGCTATGAGTGTGGGGTTCAGGATGTCTTGGGAGTTGACCCACGACCGTTCCTCAGGACCTTAACCCTCCCAGCTTATGAGGTATTGGAGAATTCGTCCCTGGCGGCGCGAGTCCAGGATTTCCTTGACCTGGTAGAACTCCTCTTCTTTGATGATGAGCTCCTGGTTGAGCCGCTCAGCCTGGCCGTTGGACTGCGGGTGGTAGCCCGACGTTAAGCTCACATGACGTTAAGCTCACATTAATGTTCATCTGCTTGCAGAAGGCTTGCCATAAGCAGGAGGTGAACTGAGGTCCTCAGTCAGTCACGATGTCCTCCGGGATGCCGTAGAACCGGAAGACCTGATCCATGAAGACCTTGGCTGTCTCCCAGGCCAAGGGGAGCTTGGGGAGTGGAACGAGGCGACAGGCTTTAGAGAAGCGGTCGATGATGGAGAGTTTCGTGGTAAATCCATTGGAAGGTGGTAGGTCCATCACGAAGTCCATCGCAATGTGCGACCAAGGTCTCTGTGGCACTGGTAGAGGATGTAGTAGCCCTGCTGGTCTTTCGTGTGAGGTCTTGCTAATGTTGCAGGTCACACAATGGCAAACAAACTGAATCTTGTCGGGAGTGAGGGTAGGCCACCAGAATTGGTTCCTGACTAGTTCAGCCGTGGCCTCCATACCGGGGTGACCAGCACTGGGTGAATCGTGTACAAGGTGAAGGAGTCTTTGGTGAACGGGCTCGGGCACGATGGTTTGATCAGGTGGGCACTCGGCGTGTGCAGGGTGCTGAGACTGGACCTCCGAAATCTCCGCCATGATGTCCCATCGTATGGGTGCCAGGATGCGTGGAGGAGAGATGATGTAGTCGGGTGGCCTCTGGTCCAAAGGAGCGTCGAACTGGCATGACAAGGCATCGGCTTTACCATTTTTGGAGCCTGGACGATATGTAATAGTGAAGTCGAAGCGGGGAAGAAGAGTGACCACATGGCTTGTCTGGCGTTACGTCTCTTGGCGGTGCGTATGTACTCCAGGTTTCTGTGGTCCGTGAGAACTATGAACGGTTGGGCGAAACCCTCCAGCCAGTGATGCCACTCCTCTGCCACTGCTGCTTTCATAGCTAGTAGCTCATGGTTTCCAACATCGTAGTTCCATTCTGCAGGGGTGAGTTTCCGCGAATAGAAGGCACGGGGGTAAAGTTTGGCAGGCTCGCCGTGTTTTTGTGAAAGTACAGCCCCAATGCCCCAATGCTGGTGCAGGCTGTTTATTTAACAATCATGGTCAGACAGAAAGGAAGTCGGGCAGGTGCTAACAACAGTAACAAAGGCAGAGCAAAACAGTACTGTAAAGCAGGCGTTGGGTCAGGGTATCGGGCAAGAATCCTAAACGGAAGTCCTGGCAGCGATCGGGGCAACAGGCAGGAATCAATGTCGAGATAAACCATCCAAATAGGTACACAGGTCAGTCCAAAGTAATCCATAGAGAGATCGCTCAGAGTTGTTAGCTAGAACAAAACTTAGTGTTGTTCATGATTCAGCGTTTGCCTTAAAAAGGCCAAAGCCTGCAAAAGCAGAGAGTTCATGTAAAAAGGGTCCGGGTGGCAACTAAAATTCCGGCAAAGGTTCCCGCTGACGGCGTTCGGACAGCGCCACAGTGGACCGCCCGGTAACAGAGTGTGACAGTATAATCTTATAATGAATATTTATTTATTTATTTTTAAGTTTGGTGGATTCTCCCTAAAGAAAACCTCCAATAAAACAATGTTCACAAGAACTTCAATAATAATATTAATATTAATAAAACGTATAGCACTATAATGTGGTGTTATGTAATTTTGGTGACTGAATGTGATTTTTTAAGTATTTTAGTGCATTTAAACTCATTCATGCCTCATACAATGTTACATTTTACCGTAGTTTACAATAGCAAACAGTTGTGATAATATTTCAAAATATTACTGTTTGACTTTAATCAAATATATTCCACCTTGGCAAGTATAAAATGCTTCTTCATTGACCTTTTGAACAATTGTTTTTATCTTTATAATCACTGTACTCACAATAAAGTTCCAATGACCACTGTTATTTAGTTTTACAGCATTTTACAGTGAAACCATTTGTATTATCTTCCCAAACATGGTACGGTCTACAAGATCTTAATAGTCCAACCTTGTTTGTGTGGAACATCATGTTTGCAGCGCCTCCCAGAAAACAAAGCCATAAAAACAAAGGAAGTATCAGTTTGTCATGATCAGATTACTCTTCTAACATTTACAAGATGATAACAATCGTCTCCATATCGACATGCACTCAGACAGTCTGATTACAGGGAGTATATTATATGATGAAATAATTATTTTCATAAACAAATTAGTCCCTTGAAAGGGATACGGTGGCATAGCAAAGTGGAGAGTTCACTTTTACTGTAACTGCCTGTCTATCTCATTACAAAATTATATATTTATATTTATAAACATATTATAAGTTAAAAGAGACTTTATCCACTCTGATAAGCCTATAAAGCTTATTTCTGCTTACCTTTTTTATTCTGTGATACACCAAAGCAATTTTCAATGCTCTTTGTAATCTTTTTTTTTTTTTTTTTTTGCCTGAGGACAAGTTCAAAGTTTTCTCCTAAAGCTCCATTTATCACCATGTCTACTTTAGAGGTCAGAGAGCCCTTCAGAAGAAAACACCCCTCCCCAATGATACACTGTGAGGTAATGGATGTTTTGAAGGCAAAAGTCGAACTCCCTGTCAAAGATTTCCAGAGGTATTTGTTAGATAAGAAGTCTGTGTGGTCATTAGCACATTACAGCGTGATGCAATCACACACCTGTGATGATAGACAGATTCAAAGAGCCGTATAACAAGCGCACTCTAGACAAGCTCTTTCAGGATCACTAGCATGTCTTTTCTTATGTATGGTTGTCTAATCATAAATCAGCTGTCCTGTTAAGATGCTTGATGAATACAGATCCTGACCTTTTTCATACGTGTCTATAGAAGTGCAGAGAGTCTGGTTATCATTTTCACGCCTCATTGGACTTCAAGTTGAAATTTCATCCCATTTCCATTCATTACAGAGCAACTGAAGCATTATAAACGGTCTGTACAAATTTTGCTGAGGCCAAAAAAATGAAACAATAAAATTAAATAAAATCAAATAAAAAATAAATAATAATAGTAATAATAATAATAATAATTCTGAAGTAAACTTATATAAAGACCTTCATTATTTAGTCATTTAAAAAAAAAATCATTGTCACTATACTCCCAATATATCTCCCAATAGTATGTCTAAAATAATATTTAAATGGTTTGCTCTTTCATTTTAAAACATAGAATTAAATGCAATACAGCGCAAATGTTTCTCAATTATATTTGATATTTACCTTTTAATATTTTTTTTCTGAAGAATCACGCAAAGATAATTAAGTAAACCAAAGCTGTTTTAGTTCAGCAAATATCTATTGTGAAAGGTTTACTAACAATATGAAAGTTGTTTATTTAATAATAATTTACTAATAATTTATGTAATAAATAATTATTTAATAAATCACAGGCAAAAAAAACAAAAAAACAGAAGTTATAGCAAAAGGCATTTCTTACTTACAGATTGTACAACAGATCTTTTGTTTGTTTGTTTTGATAATTTTGTGACTTTAGAAATCTATGCATGAAGTATGAAACAGTATAGGATTTATTGTGTTAAAAAACCTTCTTCTAACCCACTTCATAACCAAAAGATTAAATGTATAACTATAAGTCATCTAGGTTAACTCTTGTTAAACAACTACTGTTGTTTATCTAAAAAAAAACACCCAGCCCAACTTGTGGCATTCATTTGGACCAATGTTCAATGCCGCTCACAAACAATTACAAATACTGCCCTATAAAATAAAATAAAAAAATAAACCTTCATTTTCCATCCATATTGTTTAATGTCCAGCCTCAAATAAATAATTCCACGCACAATAAAGTCGATCTAATTTTCGGAGGCCTGCAGCTGAACTTTAGATGTGTGTAACAGGATTCGGCCGTCTGCGGCAGGCTAATCACCTCACTGTGGAAGCAGGCGGTCACATGGGGAGAAAATGCCTTTGATGTCCTGCGTGCGCATCAGGGTCAATTGGCATCACACTCCCACAATTCTCTGCTAGTCCAAATGGCAAAGCTGGTGAACACACAGCAATTCAGCCTTTCGCTTTTAATAAAGCTGTCAGAGATGACACAGCCGGCCGGGTTTGTGTGTGTGAGTGCGTAACTTCTTCCTCTCTCTCTCTCTCTCTCTCTCTATCTTTCTCTTTCTATCTCTCTCTCTCTATTCCTGCAATTGGGAAGAGGGGGATTATGGAGATGATTCTGTGCATTGTTATAGACTGGGGAGCATTGTCTTTTTTTCCTCACAGAGCAGTCTGCAGCTTTCGCCCGGTATCATAAATGCCTGCACTGATGAGCTGTCTCTTTGGGGTAAAAAAAACACCTAACAAAGCTATTTTAGCTCAGCTGTTAACTAGATGTGGCAGGCTTTGGCAGGAGGAAACCATGGCATTTTTTTCCAACTCTATTTCTTTCTGCCCTTTCAAGTTTTAATTGCCCTTGCCCTGCCAAGTGCAGCCAGATCCTGTGCCAGTGTCACAAAAATAGCAATTACACAGCATGTACATGGCATTTTGCATATCATTTTAAATAATCTGAGGGTTTTTTTTGTGTGTGTGTCTGTGTAGATGATAAAAATTGATGGGTTACAAAAATCACATAAAATGATGAAACAAATCATGACTTACTAAATATATAGTAAAAGATATGAGATATTATGTTTGACAAAATATTTAATTTTGGTCATATATATATATATATATATTTTTTTTAACTTTATTAAACATTGTTATACATTATTATCATTATTATTGCAAAACTTTGAAAAGTTTTTAGAATTTTGCTTAACTACGTTAGTTAACATAAATTGACAATAAAAAATCTTAAAATAATAAATCCAAATACTAAATTTTTTATCTATATGTATTGCTCATTGTTACATAATATTCAGTTAATTAATTAACTGAGATATTATTATTGTTGTTGTTGTCATCCATACTTACTATTAATATTGCTGCTACTACTGCTACAACAACAACCACAATAATAATAATACATCATTTGAAAACAATAATAACACATATTGTCATTTTTATTACATGTTATAAATAAATATAATGTATAAATAACTACAATACATTTTTCTATATTTCTAAATTGTTTAAATATGCAGTGTGGTGATTTAGTAAGCAGAAGTGCATACAACCATTTCAAACATAGTCATAATAATAAAAAGAAGGAAATTATAACATAACATTTGCTAGATTTTTTTTATGGTATTACTGAAGCAATTTTAAAAGTGTCTTGGGTTTAATAAAATAATATAAACATGATATAATTATAATGCAGTGTTAATAATACATTTATTACATAGTTATAAACAGTAATACCATCAATATGTTTACTGTTTATAGTCCCAACCAGTGGTGCTTCATAATCCATATGCCAGTAATGACATTGTAAGTATTGTGACAGGCTGAACCGTTATGCAAAGCAATGATGAATACTCTCATCAGCTAAGTCTCCTCATGTTTCTAAATCCCTGAGGTTCAATCAGTTTTGTGGGTCGTGTGATTAGAAGAGTCATACGCATGTTTAACCTCAACAGCCGCACACGCTTTCAACCTTTCAACCAAGGTTGTTTGTCTATACTGTAGCAGAAACAAACACAGACCAACCACAGTAACCAGGATTCAAGTGTTGGTGGTACCTAGGGGTAGAAGAGTCAGAAGCGTTGCGGTGTACTATTGGGATTTTTCTGAGTAAGACGTACAGTATTCACACACACTAACAGACGGGCTTGCCTTTTTAACAGCCCACTGGTCTCCTCCCCCTCTCTTTGGACTAAGAAGATTTGTGGTTCAGACAGCTGGGTATGGCAGTTCATGGCCCAAACCAACCCTCCTCAGCATTTACCAGCAACCCCAGACGCGTCTCTGAGTAATTATCAGTTGATAGATTGGGATAATATGCAAATATCTGCTCACATCTGTGATGAATGGACTTTATAGCTACATTTTGGAAATGTAATTTATAATGATGCAACAATTCCTGCACACACTGCACACACTGCACACGGAATTTCATAGTGTCTTTGCGACCAAATGCGTATGTGAGTCATATATGATTATTCACAGTCACTGGTTCAGAGATAACACACTGAGTGCTGTCTACATCTATTATTCATTCCCACTCTACACATGTTGTTTATGATGAGTTTAATTAAAGACAGAATGTCTTTGTGGCATTCTTTCAGAATAATGAAGCTCTGAATGACCCTTATATTAGATGTGTGCCTGGCAGTTTTGGGGATTTTCACCTTCGAACTAAAGCACTTATAAGTTAGACTACGTTACTACATATCGTATTTATTCATTCATTTTTATATTTTTGCAGGTGCATTGTTTATTGTCAGTAGTGTAGTGTCTGAAGAACTGCTCACACCAAAGTCACTGTCAATCTAGCAGGTTTTTGTTGATCAAAGCAAAGTCACGTGAACAAGTCACTTCAACGCTGAACCTATTGCGAAATCTGAAAAAAACTGAAATGAATGGATTTTACCTGCAAAATGTCACTAAGCCATGGTAAATGTTATGCACAACACTTGAGAAGACTGGAAATTCTGAGCATAACAACTTGATCTCATAAGAAAAATAAAAATAAAAAAATGTTCAATGTTGTGTGAATGCATATGATTTGGCTTGTACTAAAACATTTTATTTTGAGAATAAAAGTAAGCATTTGTAGATCTCTTTGGATAAAAGCTTCTGCTAAATGACTAAATGTAAATGCATGAAAGTCCACATTTAAACTTTACTTTCAGTAGAGGATAAAGATCATACACAATGTACAAATGCACTTATTCACCACCATTTCACCAAACATATATCGTTTCAAATTGCCGAGTGTGTTATCTGTAACTTAATGTTTAATGTGAAAATATGGCAATGGAAGAGATCAATAGACTTTAATAGATAGAACAGCTAACAGACACCAACCCAAACAAAAGCTGCCACAAAAATATGTATTTAAAGTTTATTCCAAAATAGATATACAATTTGTAAATGAAACAAATATTATTAGAATGATTTACCAATCCTTCAAATCCTTCTACTTTAAAATGTTGTTTAAATCAGTGTTTTGCTTATTTCTTTTATTTATTTTTTTTATGAAAATGGGGGTCACTGCTGAGATCAAAATGTTATGGAGACCAAAAGACTTCTCCGTGAACATTTTTCAAGGGGTTTGATGTTAGTCATGCACATTTGACATGTTGACCAACAGAAAGCTGTTGACCAAACGAATGCTTCACAGAGCATGCTATTGACTATAGATAGACCCATGTACTAAATAGAACAAATCTAACAGAACAAATATGCATCATGAGGTCATGTGGTTTGAGTAGTTTGATAGCATTGGTGTTTTATAACGTCATAGTAAGATCTCAGCAGAACCTCACCATGGGGGGTTAAGCCTTTCACCCACAATCCCTACAGCAAGTGGGATTTTGCAAATTGTATTTGATAGCACAGCACCCAGGGTTAACTTGTAATGAAGAATCAAGTTCTGCAATTAAATAATGAAAGTAAGCATTCAGAATTAGCATTTGAGATGGAAATAGTATCTTTGGATGCGAGTGAACTGCAGCTGGCAGTGGTGTCAAACAGAGACGTGGTGTAGCAGACGTCTGGTCTGTTTCTCCTCTGTAGCAGCTCGTATGCAGCTCACACACTCACCATATGCTTGAGTTTCACAGTGTTACCTCAGGAGCCTCCAACATGCTCAAGGACCAGCTTAAACATGTTACCATGGATTACTCTCAATATCTTTTTCAGTTTATATTGAGATGTAGGTAAAGACTCGCTCACTGGCTGTAGTAATCTCAAATTAAAGCAATGAATATTTAATTTTGCAAGGAAATTTTCGGTAGATTTTTGTTGTAAGGCTTATTAGCGATAAGGCAAGCATCACTATTACTCAGGGTTGTTTTCTCTAAGGAGAGACTGCCTTGAGCTCATTGCAGGGTTCAGGAACAAAAAAAAATATTGGAAACTATATGTACATATTAAGAAAATAATGATTTTAAAAGAATTTTTAAAGAAAGTATTTAAAACAGGAATTTGAATTTTTGTTCAGAAATGAAAATTGCGAAATATAAACTTAAATTCAAAATTGTGATTTGGAATTGTATACATTTAGAATTATGAGAGAAATGTGAGACTAAACTCAAAATTATTAGACATATATTATGAAATTGGAAGTTTGAAATAATATGGAATTTTAAAATGTAAACTTTGAATTGTGAGACATGAACTTGAAATTATTGTATTTAAACTTAAAACTGTAAATGTGAACTTGGAATTTTGAAATATAAACAGAATTGTGACATTTAAAATTAGAAATGTAAGATTAAACTCAAAATTGTGAGACAAATATTAGATAATAACTAGATTCTAATTCGAAATTATGAAATGCAAACAAAACATTTTAAGATTTATACTTTGAAATATTTACATTGAGATGTAAACTTAAAATTGTGAGAACTCTGATAAACTGAGATTTTTACCATTCCATGTTGGAAACTGCTGGAAATGCCTCTATAGTTTACTCTTAAGGTCTGATAATGTCAAGAATGCTAATATAGCCATGATTAAATAAAAGTTTAGATTTGCATGTACACTGTGAAAAGGCCCCTGTGTTCAGTAAGCCATATCTCAGCAATGCTTCAAAAACTGCTCATAACTGCATAGCAGTATTGAAAAATCATTTAGAACTCTGTAGCAACACCCTGGAAACCACAAACAGTCTAGCACAATGGCAGCAACTTTTACATGGTCAACCAACAATCTTGTTTCAGAGTAATTTCATGAAGTAATTCACTCAGTTTCATTTAAAGACTAAGTCACCCTTGGAAATGGGATGTTTTTGAAAGCTTCCAAACTGCTTTTGTTTTCATTGTTAGTGAAATCGTGTGTAACAATGAGGTGATCAATCACTGTTATTCTTCACTGTCACACTGTCAAGCTCTTTGAATAGAAGGGAGAAAAACTCTGGCAGTGGCCAGTGACCAGTGACTCATGTCTGGACAATACAGACACAATTGAAGTGAAATGCACAATTAGGAACTTCAGCGCCACTTGCCAAGTTTACAAAAGTAGGGAGTACAAATAGTAATCAGGGGTGCGTTTCCCGAACAACGATGTAACTCGCTGATTAACCACCATAGTACGATGCATTGTTTTGGAAATGAACTAGCTACACACGACTGTTTCCCGAACACGTTCACATCTCTGTTGCTCTAACCACATTAGTTCAACAACATAGGGCCATTGGTAATGACGTCACACACATGTGGCGGAGGAATAACTTACGCTATTTAACTAATTAGAGATCTCCAAGATGCTGCTGTATTGAACATGACACGTATTGACTCATTTATTATTTTTGTTCACTTTCATTTTGCTTTATTTGATCTTTGCATCATCGCGTGTTCCCTCTTACGTCATACTCCGAGGATCCCTTAATCAAAAATAGCGTTTAGAACGGACATGCAAAAATACACAATTAAAACGCATTTTATATTTAGATAGAATGTAAGATAAAGATAGTAATGTATGTTAGTTTGCTTCTTTTGCCCAAGAGAGTATTTATTAAAGCCCATATATCTTACTAACAAGAAACTATGCTTCAAACCACAGGCGTTTGTAACTTGACTGTGAACGTTCGTTTGAGCTATGCTTTCGGGAAACACAGAATCGTTGAACTACGCTGATAATGACAGAACTAGCGACCATAGTAGGCTAACAATGCCTTTGGGAAACACACCCCAAAATAGTATTGTCTGTTACTCACAAATTCAGAGTTCAGACTAGGTTTAGAGTTGACAAAACGAAATACATCAAAACAGGTTTTGATCAGGTTCAGCACGTTCACAACCAGTGCCAATTCAGAGTTTGATCCAGAGTTTATTAATGACTCTAAAGCACATGCAGTAAAATATGGAAAGCATTGGTTTGATTCGCTGCTCGTCTGAGAGATATAGTCAATTAAAACTAAAACAGAAGGAAGCAGTGCTCCAAAATGTTAACGGGTGCAGTGATGTTGGTTTTTAAAAAACACAATAGACCAACACCAGCAAATGTATTTGCTTCAGTCTTTAAGTCTTTGCTTTCAGAATTTATTTAATACACTAGTTTCACAATTTGAGTAAAATTACTAAAATAAATGCACTTTTTGAAGACATTCTAATTTATTGAGATTCACCTCTGTATAATCTCACAAAGAGTATAAAAGAAAACATATAAAAGCTATCCTGCACATTAATGGCTTTACTGAACAGAACATATGGAATTTTCATTTGATCATATGAGAGATTTAATACAAAATACTTGACTGCAAGAATGTAATCACAAAACATTTTTTGGTGTTTAAAATGGTTCTGTGAAATGTTCTCTTATGCTGAACCATATTATAGTTTGGATTTTGTCAGTCATGACTACCCACTGGCTTCTGAGTCACCCTCTGCATCCCACAATGCACCAGTGTGCTGCTCTCAGACTGTGCGCTGACTCTCAAATTGTTCCTCTTCCTGTACTTTTGTCCACGTCCTTGCTCTCTTTAATGCCAGAACACGATTATCAGTAGCGACAGCTCAGCTGTGTCTGCCCAAACTGAGCCTCCCCTCTGAGTGCAGTGGCAAAGTCCCTGCTGCTTCAGGATCACACAGGTCTGGGCTTCGCTGCAGTCCATGACAAGTCCAGTTCACTCTTTCATTTAGAAGTGGCAGCTTGTTCGTTTTAAACGAGCTATAACTAGACCTGCAGGAAATCTGTGCATGAAGTACTCAAAAAAAAGCTGTGCATTTTACCCAAACGCATAACCCATCTATTTCCAGTTGTTTTTCGTCATTTGTGTTGCTTGTTAAAACAAGCCTCGCTGATATTATTGGATATTTACATGTCTTGGCATATCCATTCCAGCACCACAAAAGATGCAGTTAAACACTGAAGGAAGGATTTAATACTCTGAAGTGATTTTGGCAGCTTATAAACAGCAGCAACCGCCTATCAATGACTCAGCGATGCATAGGTGTGCTCGGAAATCCAGTGTGAACACCTTAAATTAGACAGATTGTCTTTAATACATTTAATAGGTTTGGACCTTGTTTTTATTGCGCTCTGCTCCTTATCTAGACATTTAGTATCGATCCTGACCATGATTTTGTGATGTCACATGCAACAGAGACAATGGTGTTGTTATGGATAGGTTTGTATATGCCAACACTTTCCTCGCCTGATTTTGTTGACATCTAAAGACAAAGCCCTGGCTGTTGTTCTTCAGCTTGTCGTTTTGAACTCAGCTGGGTCTGATGTTGGCTGCTGAATTTCTCTGAGCGTCTGGTGAATGAGGACAAGCGCTGAGGAGCGTGGGATGTGTCGGGAGGGCACGGCACGGGGATATGTATAATCATGCAGATGAAAGAGATTGAGCTGCAGTCATTGAGCCACATTTATCTTGTGGGTGGAAGTGCTGCTTCGGCTTAAATTTGGATTTTAAGAATGCAGTGAAAAATTGAGTGATGGAAAAAAGGCCATGTGAGCTTAAATCACATTTGCTTTGTGAATAAAGTGTTGCTTTTGGAAACCTTCACAGTTTTATGTTGTGAAAGCTTGATGTTTTTGTCTTTCACAAAGTACATTAGCCAAATTATCAGACATTATTTAAAAAAAAATAAAATAAAGTTAATTATTTATAT
>JAUMHI010000051.1:1542709-1571238 GCA_032359435.1 Enteromius unitaeniatus
CATTTAATGTACATAGATGTACATGTAATGCAATATTATTGTCACATTTTTCCCACACATTATTCCAGCTGTTTATATTTTATTGAGATATATAGGCTATATATATATATATATATAGATAGATAGATAGATAGATAGATAGATCTAAATTGATGGAAGGATGGATAGATTCATCAACATATAAATAGATAGAATGTCTAATTAAAATTAATTTGACTTATAGAATTACAATGCATTATGCAAAATAAAATGTATGATTCTATGTTTACAGTACAGAATATACTGTGTTACTGTCTTCCATCTTTACCTTAATACATGCATATTATTGTATACAGGCCTAATAGAAAGTGTTGCTCGTATTAAGGAAATGGCAGCGTGATATCAATCCAACACAATCAAATAGCCATATAATATACGACTTACACAAAGTGCGCATAGCTGTCATTTTTTAGCACGATTCGTCTGACTTACACCTTCATTAGTCTGGATGAGTCTGGTGTCATGAGCAGTCATTGATGTCCATTGGAAAGCTGTGATCGTTTACTCCTCCTCCTCCTCCTCACGCTGTCGGCTGTGTGGGTGTCTGCCAGCTTCGCGAGTCTCCAACACGAGCGCTTCAACACTCACCGCTCTCCGCTCAAATGCGCTTTTATTCCTGCGTAACTCCTCATGTCCTCCGTAACTCTCTCAGGATCGTTTCGGTGCTGATGTGAGTCCAGTACTTTCATTCATTTGGCAAGTTTCTTCAGTCGATGAGCATGCGTTCACGGTGGAGTTACATCGCCTGGATTTGCGTCTTCAGCCTCGGCGCGTTCAGGACTTTCTGCATTCCCGGTAATGAAGGTAAGACGCGGGGTCTGGGAACGGTGTTGTTTGCTGGGATTGATGGTTGACACTCGCTGGATTTCGCCAGTGCAGTTCTGGAAATATAGGTTGAGCGAAGAACGAACGCTTTTCAGATCAAGAACCGTTTTTGGCTCCACACGGTTCTTGTGTTGCTATATGGTTCTTTGGAGACTAAAACCAAAGTTTTTAATGATAAATTAACGATTCCTTTGAGTTTAGGAGTTGTCTTTTTAATGATAAGAAAATAATTTGTTAGTAGTACTTAAAAATGTTCTAAAATGGCGAAACTGTTTGGTTATAAATAACACACATATAATAAAACACATATATTGCAAAACATACAGAGCAAGTATCCATGCATCAAAAACTTATCAGATCTTATCTAGAACGTTTTATAGGTATATAGGACTTGCACTGTTCAGAAATGTTCTCCACACAGCATTAAATATCATATGTGAAGCATTACATAATGTATTAGTTATAAAGCCAACAATGATTTCAAACCAAACCATTTAATGGAGCAGAAGCTCCAGTATAGATCTCCAAACATCTCAATTCATTATTGCACACTGAAAACATGAATTCATAGAGCATATTGTGAATCGCTTCATTGCCTTTGAACATGTTCACTGGATCCCTTTAAAGCTTTTATGAACGGTATTGTTCAGTAAGAACATCTATTCACAATCACAGATTAGATCAGAATAATATCACTATTCAATAAAGCTTAACCGTCAAGCTTTACAAGAGTCAATGGTCTATTAAATACCTGTTGTAGCATAATCTTTCAAGACACAGACATCAGAGGAAATGTGATGCCTATAATTATGATTTCTAAAGCGCACACAAACAAAGAAATATGATGAACTTCAATAAGGTGTTAAATGAAGCTTCAAAGATTCAATTCGGCAACTAAAATATATCTGACCACAATGGCACTTTTGGTAAAAAAACATGATATCTTTTTTTTTTTTGTGAGAGCTGAAGTGTACACGTGGGATGCTGCATTTGCATTAGAGGCGTAAAGACAAAGGGAACACAGACACGGCTTCATCAAAGTTCCCTAAATTTGCTTTGTAGTGGTCAGACAACAGCAGGCACCGACTTCAAATCATATTGCATATTTTACAGCTTTATTTCCCAGGATACAAAACTGCATTCCTGTGAAACCCTTTCAAGTTACTGGACGTTTTAACTGGCATACATAAAATAAAAAAAAAAAAGATTTCACCCGGTGATACCATGGGAAATGTCAACAAATTATCTGCGAGTAAAATCGATGTGTTCCAATTTATCACTCGAGCTGAAGTGCGCAGACTATAGAATATGTAAATATTCTAATGAGCAGAAGTCAGCATATGGATAGTGCAATGACAAGTGTGGGGATGAGTTGATTGATTGTACTCTGATGATGGCACAATAAAAATGAGAGCAGGATGGGGGAGGGCGCTCGGGTGCCTACACAGACTGGCACAATGGCCCAGCAGACGCACAAGGACAACGGCCACTCCAAAATCACAATAGCGACAACTCTGTAGAATCTCAACAAACCTGTCGATTCCGAGAACACGCGACTTGCCATCAACTGTAATCTGTAATGCACCTGCATATGAACATTTACAGTATTTGCAGTTACAGTACCATCAGACTGTTTAACCTTGAGTTTTCAGAAAGGCAATAAGTCAAAATATTTACTTTGAATACTGATATGTTTTTCTTTTTTCAGGTTTTAAAATGTATTTTCCCCCTCCTGAAGTTCGATTTCCACATATCGCACCTCTTTCGACGTTTGTATTTGCCTAAGGATGGACATAACCTCTCTTTTATCTAGTTCAGAACTGTATTTCTTCCTGCTAATTAGATTTATGCGATTCTCCCCAGGATATTTTTCAGTTTAAGTAGGACAATGTACATCAATGTCTGTCAGTCAAAAGCAACACATTTAGACCTCATTTAGAGACGTTTAAATAAGACACAAGCGGATCAAATGCGTTTAAGTGTTCCCACAAATCATTATCAAATTTGAGGTTACATAATATTTAGGATCAATAACCATTTTGTGCATCCACCTGGGAATGAAGTGCAAAAATGATCTCAAATAGGTACTTTATTTTCAGTTTTGATGAACTAGTTACCTTTTACATATTCTTTTTTAGCACCATTGTGGCATTTGTGTTGGTGACTTACTCATTAGCTTGTTGTTTTGATTCCCAAAATGATATTGCTATTGTGAGTCATCTCACACATGCTAAACAGTCTCGCCACACAACCTTTGATCAACACAAGGTCAAATTAAAATTCAGCCCTGATCAGACTGTGAATGTAAAGGTCATCTAATTAGCTGTGGCGGTACTCATTCGTAAAAGGTTCCAGCAGATAAAAAATATTCTGTGACCTACTCTGGGTATCAAACACTGGCACAATAATCTAGAAAGAATGGCTTTTTTTAATAGACATCTTACATAGAATGTGCACTCAATTTAACCAAGGGCAAAGATTATAGAACAGATATTATTCCATGTTATTTAATATTTTCTACAGGGTATTTTCAAAAGATTGTCTGCATTGTTCTGAAACGTTTAGATCAGTATCGCAACAAGCCCATTTGTTGTAATCTTATTCGTTTTTTGCAGGTGTTTAGATGCAAAATATTTTCTGACTGGGATTGATTTTCACTTTATTTACTAGACTTTATTTTATTTTACAAATTTTAAATACCATTTTTGACTGACATTTTTGCCATGTTACAATATAAAGAAATTGGAATCATCTAAAATATTATTCTTTAAGGATCATTCATATAGCTCAATATAGATCATACAGATCAATGCATATAGACATTTTATTAAACCTTCTATAAATCAGATGAAATATAATTAATAAAATGTGAAATATATAAAATTAAATGTGCTTTACTTATGGATGTCTATGAAAACAAACAGACTGAAACTATCCCTATTAAAATACTGCAGAAAAATAGTGCTCTGAAATGGTTAATCAAGACTATTCCCATCAAAAAAAGTTGTGTGTGTACTGTGTAAATGTATTATGTGAATATAAATACACACGGATACAGTATATATTGGAAAAATAATTTACATGTATATACATTTATACATTTATATTCTTACAAATATATTTCATACATGATATATATATATATATATATATATATATATATACAGTGATCCCTCGCTACTTCGCGGTTCGTTTATCGCGGATTCACGACTTCGCGGATTTTTTCTTTGGAGCCTTATTCAAGGGAAAATGTTGACTGCTGTATTCTGTAAACAAAAACTTTTATTTAGATTAATAGCGATCGATCAATATAATTACATTGTAACTACTCTATAATATTAGTTAACAACAACAATGTACATAGAATATAGTTAAACTTTGACTCAGGGATAGTTGCTTGTAACTGTGGAGAATTTACCATTATTACTACAGTAAGTGCATGTAACAAAGACACTGTGAAATAAAGTGCTACCGTAATCTGTGAAACAAACTAGATCTGAGCTAGACAATGTTATAGTAAAGAGCATCTAATGTAATCTGTGATCTGCATATCAGTACCTTTTCTATATTGCTTTTACAACTCCAGATCTTTGATTTGTGCCCATTTCTTGTTCCCCCGCAGTGAACTTGCTGGACTCTCGCTCTGTAATTGGTGACCTGGGGTGGGTCGCCTATCCGAAGAATGGGGTGAGTTCTACACATCTTCCTGTCTCTCAGCACTTTGAGTTAAGAGCCGGCTTAGGAGAACATCTCAAGGTCTCCGATTCCCTCGATGGCAGAAAAGACAGTTTCAAAGTGAAAAATAATAGAATGTGGAGAGCGCTGCACAGAGAGAGAGGGACTACGAGAGGTCAGAGACAAACAAAGAAGAAGGGAAAGCCCTTTTTTGTTCTAAACAAGGCTCAAAGACACACCAAACCTGCTGTTCTAATTTCTTTGTGACACTCAGAGTGTGATTCATTTCTGTCGAGCCAGCCGATTGGTAAACCCGCTGAACAATGTGTTGAATTTTAATGACAAATGGCCAACTTTATATAGGTATTTGTTTTTACGTTCCCTATTTCCAGCGAGAATACCAAAGTGAAGAAAGCTGAAGCTACATGAAATGGTTTGTCAGCAGGAAAGGAACATGTGTTGAGTATCTCGAGTGGTTTTGACAGGCTGACAGGAATAAACAGCTACAAACTTGAACAGAACATGAAACAAATATCCCAATATTGCTTCAGGTCTGTCAGTATCATGATTTCTTTTATACCCCAAAAAACAAGCAACGGCCTCAAGTTAACTCCTCATCATGACATCACCTGGTTTGCTGTTACAAGGAAAGTGAACTGACTAGGGCTGTGTGATATTCACAATCTCAATGTTCTTTTTCTCTCATATATTTACCATATGAACTAGCAATTGTTATGGCTATAAAGTCAGAATTCCAGGAAATAAGAAAAAAGGTCTGTTTTCTTACAATTTCAGGTTTAGATCTCACATTTCTAAGTATATAACTCACAATTGTGTGTTATAAAGTCAAAATTGTTAGATAAAAACTTGTAAATCTGAGAAAAAAATCTGATTTCATTCCTCAGAACTTACTATTTCTTAGTAATGCAAGTTAAAGTCTCGCAATCGTGACATTTTTGTCAAAAAAAAAATGTTGCATACAGTTAATATGACATTTGTGATCACACCCACATGCTAATATTTAGTGGAACTGTTTATTGTTTGATATTACTTAGAGCTGCATTCTGTAACTTTTTTTCGGTTAAAAATGATCCAATATTAATTTTTGAGCAAGTACATAACCAGCCAGTGTTTAAAACTATCGCCTTACTTTAGCCTAGATTAGACTTTACAGTAATTGAAATCTACATGCTAATACGCAATACTGATGTCATTAACATTGATAATTTGAGAATAAAATATAACGATAATGCTAATTTGCATGGTTTTATGTGATATTACCTAATTGATCCTTAAGGTCATTGCATGATTAGTCCTTTTTCTATTTATACTTTTTTTTCGTATTTGTCATGTTAATGCTTGTTACTGATGTGAAAAAGCAGAAAATCGAACGTTATCCAAACATTTTCAGACAAAAATTGTAAAAATGTTCAGACACAGTGTGCTATGGCCTTTAGATTAAATCATTACTGGTTGCGCGGATTATCATAATGTTTGTTTTTCCACACTTGGTCAGAACAAACGTGGCAAACTTACTTGTTATTTACTTGTACAGACGTGACAATATTCTGTGAAAATATTCTTATTTAGGTCATATATTCCAAGACGTAGGCTAGAATACATTGATTGTGAAGACACATCCAGACAGATGCGGTGACTGACAGGCAAACATACTCCTGACAGCCCACGCAAGGAAGAAAAGCAATCAGCTGTAATTTCAGGTTTTCAATAATTTATTTATTAATTTATTTTGCTTTCATAACTTGAATTATCGGTTCATTTTAACTGGATCCTAAAAGCTTCTTCAAACATTAAATTATTTTTTTTGCTTTTGTTTTTGCATATCAACAAAACCATAATGCAATTATTGCAGGCAGTACCGTTTGCACACTTTTAGGACTAACTCAGCTTTGGATTTTGATTAAAAAGTGTGTTTGCTTTGGGAGCATGCAAACATTGTGATTTCTCCATTCTCAGTATCAGCCTGCTCGTCCCAGGTGCTGTTTAGAGGCCTTTATTGTTATCTAGCATGGCCTGCATCCAGTGTTGACCGTGTGCAGTTATAGCTTAATTCAGTTTCCTGTTGTGATGGTAAAAAAAGAGCACTTGCATTGTACTTACCTGCACCTGCCCTCCAAAGCAACAATACAGGCCGACAATAGATGTTAAAGTCTCCAGGCACGCTGGATAACACCTGTTAAGGGAGATGATTATTCCTCCTTTCAGATGGAAATACACACATCTTTGCGTGATATTCTGAATATAACGTGAAATCTGGAGAGTGATGAATCAATGTCAGATACAGCAGAGGGCTTTTTACATCCTGCTCAGTGGCTATTGAGATTAAATGATTTTTGCTCTATTGTTAGATGTTCAAATTACTCAAGGGTGACACACGGCATCTGAGATTATGTCAGCAAGCCTGGGATGTTAACTAGCATTGCTATTATGCAAGACGTGTCGAGTTTTGATCAAACAGTTGATCTTAATGGCAGAGTGAATGAATTTAGCTATTAATATTTAGATTTTTTCAGTTAAGTCATTCAAATTTAAGTAAATTAAATTAATATTTTCCAATATATATGTATATAGATTGTTTCAAAACTGCTTTATATTATACGCAAGAACATATTGAATTAATTAGGGAACAAAGCCTACAGAACAAAGCCAATAATAGCATTATTAAGTAATTGAACCTTTGTTTTTATTTTATTACTTTATTTTGTTTAATGACACGACAAAGTTGAGGTAGTGAAATATCATGTGGTGTGACATCACAAACACTTTTTGTAAAGTGATTGTACAAAAGTCACGAACGTGCAGAAAGTGTGCCATATTATTTACATCACCGTACACACCGTACAGCTACAGACAGGGTTCCCACGTGAAGTGAAACAGTTACATCATTTTTTTTGTTTTTCCTTCTTCTTAATAAAGGTTGGAAAGTTCCCAGGAGATATCAGATTGATTATGTGAGTTAGGAAGGAGATGCTGGTTTCCGGGAGGCTTGGGATGTTTGTTATGCTGTTAGAGTCGACTGCACTCACAATCATATTAATTCAGCAGAGCGTCTGGAGTGTGAGATTTAGCAACAGCTCAGCAGTTTCAAGAGACTCAGTAAAGCTGGTCACTTACACTGCAAATGTGAAAAATGGTGGATTAACCCTCTTAATGTATCTAGGTATTGGTTAAGTTATTTGAGGTTTTAACATATGGCGAGAATCCTAAACCATTTTAGGATTACTGTGCATTCTTATATAATACCTCTTTAAAATAAGAGCTCAAACACTAGTTTCACTCTCTGTTTAATAGTGTCTCCATAACTTCTAAGTTAGCATTTTAACTGAGACTGAACTGAACTGACTGAGCTGCTCTCTATTGGCAGAAACCTTCCACAGATAGACATCCTCAAAACAATAACACAGGAGACAGGAGACAGTTGATGTTTAAACAATAGCATGTTTTAATTGGAGCATTCTGTAAAAACTTGTCATATCCAGACCTGACACAATATCACAAGTAATAAGAAGTCTTCCACCATTTTGGAGAGTACTTAAAAACGTTTTGGACATAATCAGCATTGTTTACATTCGGGGGAAAGTGTGCGCATGAACATAATATGCACATCATTGTATCCGCTTATGAGAAAGTATGCGTATGCGTTGTGATACTCTGTAAAATAGCAGAAGATGTAAGTATGGCTGAGTAAATTATGTTATTTCTGTTTTGCTTGCTGAAAACTGAAGTTGAGCCACTGATGGACTGTTTTACCGATGTATTTACTATGTTTCTGGATCTGGATCATTTTAGTTTTTGTTGAAGGGTCAGATATAAGTGTCTTAATTTGTGTTCTGAAGATGAAAGAAGGTCTTAAATATTTGGAACGACACAAGGGTGATTAAATAGGACAGATTTTTCCTTTTGGAGGGAACTAACCCTTTAATGTTATTTATTTATTTACTTATATTGACAATAATTTGCTTATATTGACGTATACTCTGACATTGTATTCTACAATAGACAAAATCTTTAGAGTTAATTAGCAAAAATGATAATGGCACTTAAAAGAAAAGAAAAAAAACAACTGATTGTCATGCGTTATTCTCCACATATAGCATGATATGAACCCTAAACACGATTTATCAAAAAAGTTGTTATTGTCCACTTTTAAGGCTTGGCGAGTTAACGTTTTACTGCAGAAGCAAACAAGCGCCCTTGTGGTTTTTGAACAAAAAGTCCATTTTAACGTATCAGCACGCTTTGTTCAGGTCAGGTGACAAGGCTACTTTCACTTTGAAAAGAAATGGTAGCTGAGAGGAGTTTTTTCAAAGCTAATTATAAGTGATCAAGGATGAAAAACAACTTCTTTCTTAAGTTATCAGTTTTTGCAAATGAACAGATCACCCCAAAATGGGGTTTCTCTCATAATTTACTCACCCTCTTGTTGACCTTCTTTTTCCTGTGAGACATAAGAGAACATATTTTGAAGAATGTGTTCAACCAAACAATTGTTGGGCTCCATTGACTTCCACAATATGGACAAAATGCTCTGCTATGGAACAGGGACCAGTGATTGTTTGGTTGCACACAAATATCTTCTAGATTATTCTGAGATTGCCTTCTTTACAACAGTTTTAGAAGATGTAGTAGCAAAAAATTGTTCTCTAAAATGCTAAGTAGGCAGCTCACTAGATGTTGGAAAAGAGCTGCTAAATAACAAGAGTTTAAATTCTTGTTTGCATGTCGGTTAACGCAAATGGGTCAAATACAGGTTTTTGAAGACTCAAAGGCTTTTGGATCTACAATCAGCAATCTGTACTGGCAGGTACATCACAAAACACCAGCGATTATCTTTTCTACCCGGTTTGTTTGTTTTCAACCCTGGCTTCATGCTGCTTTAACCGCTGTCAGAGCAGGCCAGATTTGCCAAGTCAACGAAGCGGTTTACAGGAGCTCAGCTAAATCCGGGCTTTGTGCAGGCCTAGGGCACCTCTGGCTCACATCGCTGTCTCTTACCAAAGGGGTAAAACGCATTGACGTGATGCTCAACAGAGAAGCCGCTCCACCCACCCTGAAAAGTCACATTCACATGTCCCACCACACTCTCACGCAAAGACATTCAGCCAGAATCATAGCAGGGAGCTGTTTTCAACCCTGTCTGTCAGTCACATTTGGCACTGCCCCCTCTGGACCCTGGGCGGCAATGACAGGGATGGCTGGGTGATGGTGATTGGTGGGTAATGATGGGTTATTTTTTGAAAGGCAGTGGGTCGTACTTGCTTGTTCTCTGCGGTGCAGCGCCAGTAATAATCCAAGGAGGAAGTGCTCTGGGAGCTGGGGTTTATGGGTAAATGCATGCTTATGGCACACACTAACTCACACTGGGAGAATTGAGGGTTTTAGGGGCAGAAAGCATTGGTAAATAAGTGTGCTGGGATAGTGGAGGGAAGGATTTAGATGGAGGGAATGAGAAAATGGAGAGGGTCTCAGTAGGGGATGGTAAGAATGAGAGTTTGAGTGATGATGGTTCACAGAAATGTGTATGCGGAAAGGCCTGAAATGTGAACGAGGAAAGAGAAAAAATAATGGTATGGTTATTTTTTATATGGTGTGTTAGACTATTTCTGACACTAAATAATATATACTGCATATGGACACCACTGACTGGTGTTTTTAAAGGGATAGTCCATACAAATATGAAAATCATGCCATTGGTTACCGACTGTCATGTCCTTGCAAACACATTTGTAAAGACATTTGTTTATTGTTAGATTTGAATGAATTATGTTTACAATGACTTTTTGAAATGTCAAAGTTTTGGTTACCTACACTGTAAACAAAATCCATAAAATTTACGGTAAAAAAATGGCAGCTGTGGTTGCCAGAATAAAACCATGAAAAATACGGTAACGATATTTTTAGTTTTACAGTTTTATGTTAAATTTACAGTTAAATACCGTGATTTCTAATAATAAACCATAATAACTGATATAATGTACTAAACGTATAAATTATATTATATACCAACCTATTAAAGTAGTGAAATCTATTTCTACCTTGGAAATACACTGATAACTACCAAATGCAGGTAGTGATGAGAAAGTCACATGGTGAACCAAAGCTCATCACAAGTAGCTTTTAAATAGTTACATATATAGAAGGTGCTCAGTGTCATTCACACAAGCACTAAACACCATCATGGTAAGAATAATTCAACTCAAATGTGACCCTGGACAAAAAAAACAGTCATAAGTGTTAATTTTCAGAAATTAAGAATTATGATCTGAAAGCTGAATAAATAAGCGTTCCTTTGATGATTTAGATGGATAGGACAATATTTGACCGAGATACAAATAAATGAAAATCTGGAATCTGAGGGTACAGAAAAATCTAAATGCTGAGAAAATCATCTTTAAAGTTGTCCAAATTAGATCTTATCAATGCATATTACTAATCAAAAATTATGTTTTAATATATTTTTAGCAAGAAATTGACTAAATAGCTTCATGGAACATGTCTTTACTTACTATCCTAAGAATTTTTGGCAAAAAAAGAAAAATCTATAATTTTGACCTATACTATGTATTTTTGGCTATTGCTACAAACATACCCCAGCGACTTAAGACTGGTTTTGTGGTCCAGGGTCACAATAAACATTCATTTAACAAACTTACATGTAAAATACAACCCTAATAAACCTCTCTGATAAAAAAAATAATAAGAAGAAACATAGTTATTTAAAAGAAAAAGCATCAAATTCAAACAAAATGTAAAATTCAATGCAGGGAATTCTGGCAATGTCAGTTTATGGTATGGGGTTTCCCTGTAAATTCAACAGTAATTTACCATTAATCATTTAACAGAATTAGTCATGGTCTAATGGATAGAGAATTGGACCTGTGACATGAAGGTTGCATGTTTGAGTCCCAGTGGCTGTGAACATCCAGCGCTCTCTTAACTCTTGAGACCACGACTGAGGTGAGACCCTTGAGCAAGGCACTGAACCCCCAATTGCTCCCTGGGTGCTGCAGTATTGGCTGCCCACTGCTCCGGGTGTGTGTTCACTGCTGTGTGTGTGTGTGTGCACTTTGAATGGATTAAATGCCGAGCACAAATTCCTAGTACAGCTCACCATACTTGGCCACAAGTAACTTCACCTTCACCTAAATTAAAAAAAATAAATAAATGCCTGCCACCTCCATGTCATGTCATTTATGTTTTTTTTTTTTTTTTCATGAAACACAAGGGGTGTTTAGTAGACTATTAATTCTACTAATTCCCATACAATACATACAATACATTGATCAGAGAACTTTGAAACAGAGGTCAAATATTGAGGTTACATAACTCAAGCGGAGTTTTAGTTAAATGCACCACCTGGCTTTAAGCTATTTTGAGGTCAATCCCGGCCTGTTAACCTCAGCTTGATTAAACAGCTCTAATTGGATTTGTTCCCTCACCCAAGAACTGGACCACTGTCAGACCCGTCTAAAAGTATTGTAGTTAATAAAAAAGGTTATTGCGACTTTTTATCCCACAATTCTGACTTTCTTTCTCAGAATTCCGTAATACAAACTCACAATACTTCTTTTTTATCTCAAAATTGTGAGATATAGACTTGCGACTGCAAGTTATAAAGTCCGCTTACGCTGAATTAAAGTGACAGTGCGTTGTCCTTGATCTAGATTCAGGTGTAGTTGCAAATAGTGATTAATCCTGATTAATCCACTGAAAATCCTGATTAATTTGATAAAAAATTGTAATCATTTGACAGCCCTACTTTATATACAATTCAGACTTTTTCTTCTCAGAATTGCGAGATATAAACTCACAGCTGGGAATTATAAAGTCAGAATTGTGAGATATAAGCTCGTAATTCTGAGAACATATCAGTCTTTTTCACAATCAAAGTATCTTACAATTCTGAGATTGTGTCAGAAAAGTCAGAATTGCAGAATTTTTATTTTTATTTTAATATTTGATTATTTTTAAGCAGGCTTCCATAAGTTAAGGTGGAATTCAGCAAAATAATTACCCACCTTATTTTTACCATATGGCCATTTTTACCTTTAATATGCAAAATATCCAGTTTTATTTGAGTTTTTATTTATTTTACCTGTATAAAGAGAGTTTGTTATGTTGCTTGATATTGCAAAATGGTATTTATTATATTTCCATTTATTATTGTAATCAAGACCATACTAGTTTGTAGCACAAATCGTTTTACCGTTTACTGTACTTTATTTCCCTGAACTCATGCTAATACATTGTTGCTTTAGAAAAGTTAAAATAATGAGAGAAAAGTTTTGATAGCACCACAAATCCAGTTTCCCTCAGTAATAATTGTACTATTTCCTATGATATATTTTTAAAAGACTGCATCGTATACATCGCTCATAGAGAAGCTATTGCCATGATGCATTGCAACGATCTATAGGAAACAAATCCAAGATGGTGGGTAAGGTCAGAAAAAGTGTTAATTAACATGCATTTCTTTCAGTCCTGAAACATGCTCTTAAAATAGTTCAGCATAGTTACAAATGTTTGTGTATTTGTGTGCTTTAATGCTAATTGCAGAGTAAATATGTCAGTTTAGCAACATGCTAAATCAAACATTGTTGGAAACAACAAATTGAGTCTTTGTGAGAGGTTTGCTATTTGTATTTTTCAAAACGTTCCGAAGAAATTAATTTTCAGATTCGTGCTGTATGTAACAAACAATGGGTTATTGATTGTCAGATTTTTGATAAATGGTCTACATTAGCATGCACTAGCATACCCGGGCCACCAGATATACCAAGCTGATGTCCAGGTGTGCCATTTCAATCTTTGGCTTGATATGATTCATGTTATCACTACACAGATGTGACACACATCCTCGTGCAATATCCCATCTCAATGTGGTGTGCGTAATGAAAGCCTTTTTGAATTATCTATTCGTCTTCATCCATGTGTCAGAAATGTTGTCGTCCCAGAGTGCCTGGTATTAGTAATGCATTTTCACATGAGAGGTTGTAACGAATATCCAAACGCCCTTGGATATCTGCATGATCCAAATTTGCACAGGCCCATTTTCATTTCAAATGGCGACTTTCTCTAGATTGCTGCTTTGCCAATGCAATTTACCAGATCATGGTCACACTGACTCATATTGAAGAAATCTGGTCCTGATGCATCACCACGGGGCCTTTTGCTAAATTTGATCACCTCGAGAAAAATTCATATGGTAATATGGACATTTGGCTGATTGGAATGAAATTAAAATGTGCCATGAATGTCCTTCGATTGTTGAGCTTTAAGAAGAGAAAAGGAACAAGCGGTAATGGTACAGGAAAATGGATTTATTGTTCAGTTTTTCAAATGAGATGTGCTTACGATGTGACTTTGAATCTCATGTTGGGATTTTATGAAAAATGCAAATGAGTGCGTATAAATTTCATCAGTGCATCTTAAAAAAATTAAATAAAAATGGAATCTGTTGACTTACATATCACCTGCAATCCACTTGTTGTAATTTTAACTATAGCACATTTCATATGAATATATATTTAAATTTACCAAATTGTAACTTCATCTTTACAAATGTGCAATTACAAAATATACCATTTTAATTTACCATATATGCGTGACAGTGCATCCAGCATTCAATATATATATTTTACTATATGGCAATAGAGAATAGCATTATGAATTTTGAAATTGCATTTTAATTATACTTTTACATATTTAATTGACATGTTTTTTTTCTAATTATAAATTATAATTATTAATTATTTCTAAATATAAAGTTAAGTGACTGAAAGCATTAGATTCAGTTCACATAGTGTATATCCTTATAAAGTATATTATTTTTATATTAAGTATACTAAAGTGTTTATCACAGCATCATATGGAATAAATGGCATTTTTCATGTGTTTTGCTATACATTTTGAAGCAGTTATGACTAAAAATACTGCACTCTGTCTCTTTCAATGTCTCTTAAATTAAAGTAATTACATAACAGATAATAATAAATCCAAAAAATACAAACATATAGTCTACCCCATTTTCCGGCAGTGCTGCAGTTCTACATTTATGTTCTTACAATCCACCTACGAGGCCGTGCTTTGATATATCGATCTGCTATTGGTCACACAGTTTCACATAATATTAATTCACAGGTCAAAGGTCACCAGTCCTTTAGAGCTCAGCAAAATGCAAAACGACTTTGAATGAGCGTGCCTTTCCGCTCTCTTGCATTCTCATGCGTGTGAATGAAAATCATTGGAACGAAAAGTTCACTGTGACTACACCTTAAGTCATACTAAGTATAGGCAATGTGTTGTCAGTGTGTGAACTGCAAGACTCAGACTGTTAGCACACACAGAATGACTCCCGGCGGTCCAGACTTCAGTTCCTCTACTGTCCACACAGCTCACAATCGCTCACTTTCAGAGAACATCAGGCAGAGGTAATATGAGGCCTCGGGAGGGTCTCTCTGGTCATTGACTGTGCGTTTGAAGAACGCTGAAGGGCCACTTGGGCCCTTGGGGTGCATTCTGAGGTCTTGCTTTGTTAACTGCCATGTTACAAGCCTCCTGACTGCGTAGATTATAGCTGGCAGATTGTTTTTCCAATCTCTGCCACCTGATGTATTGTTATTGAGCTTCTCTGTGGACAGCAAAGCATACAGGCAAATTTTGTTAGATGTGGTAGTCGTGGTGTGTGAATGTGCCACAATGTGCTTTAAGGGTTGTCGTACTATTATGTTTTAGTACGCACAAAGAACATTTCATAACATGCTTATACAGTAGCGTTTTATGGAATTTTACTGGCAAAATGTTTGTGGTTGTGTGTGTTTTCCTCTACCAAGACTTTCTTCTATTTAATCTTATATGTATCGATTTTATTGTTTTATTGTCTCAAACTAAGACTTTTCCTGAAAACAAAACAAAACAAACATAAAAAACATAAATCTCTACGCTCAACCATGCAATTATTTGATTCAATTATTTACATTTTATTAAAAAAATATTTTTTTTTGCTAAACTGACAATCAAAGTAAACAGCACTTGTAAATAAAATAGAAAATTAAAAATAAATTCCAATAAATCCAATAAAGGTGAATTATACATATATATATATATATATATATATATATATAGAGAGAGAGAGAGAGAGAGAGAGAGAGAGAGAGAGAGAGAGAGAGAGATACAAAATGACTTTTAACATTATTACAAATGGCACCTTGATCCCATAATTGTATAAAAAAATATATAATAATTTGCTTTCTTTTCTGGTCTTTCAAATAAATTGAATTAACCAATAAGCGTATATGTTTTCAGGATTAGCCCAGCACCAAAAATCTAGTTCCACTAATATTGCATCAGCCACTGAATATATTTTAATAAATAATTCCCAGAATGTACTTGACCCAAATGACACGTCCATGAAGTCCACTAGACCACAGGGTGTAGCATTTGTCATTTCATGATTCAGATGGGCGAGCGCACCCTTAGCGGGCATAATAAAAACGTGCCCTCGGTGCACCCCTCTGCCAAGCACGCACTGTCAAACAGTCATTACATCACCTAAATGTGGACCTATGTTTGGGACGGGGCTACTGTCCACTTCTACTCCTGCAAGGAGTACTCCCAGCAGTTGACATTTTGGATGGCATTTTTTCTAATCTCAGCCTTAGACATCACACCCACGGACAGACGTCTGATGCAAATGGCACACACAATTGGGGTGTACTGTTTTGCCTGGATATCACGATGCCGAAGCCCACCAAGAAAATAATGGCAATGTTTTTAAAATTTTCTCCCAAAATGCCATTATTGTGTTGGCAAAATGCATTTTTTTGTCGAAAATGGTGTCCCTGCTAATGAGCCAATGATCATTATATTCAGAAGAGTTTGATTTGGGAAACATACTAAATGTTTGGGGTACACCGGGTCTAGGACTGTGAACCACTTCTATGCAGGTAGAGGTTTTAGTGTTGTCAACTCAGTAATTTTCCCCCAGATTACTTTTACACTGTTGCTGTGGGTTAAAGTGATCTAACCCTGCTATTTTAATGTAGAGGGTTCCCCACAGGAGGGGAAATCACAACCTAGGCTCATTCGAAATACATGCCAATAAATACATTTTTGCAGCACCATTATTACTTGCTGCATGTTTTGTGGCAGTTTCAAAGTGATACGTCCATTTAGTGTTGCTAAAACAAAAGTTCAATACGTGAATCTGGCACATATGCTATGTTGATGTTACACATATTTCTGTGTTCGCATTAGGTTGCTTTAGGTACGTATTGCGGTGGTTCATAATTCAAATATTTATAGTGTCACTAAAAGTTAATGCTATATCCTCTACAGCAAACCCAACCCTAAACCTACATGATAGTGATAGTGTTAACACTCGTTAACAAAGGTGGTACAAAAGCACATTTGTTGATGCAGTGCAGATCTGAGCTGTTTTGTTTAACCATTGATTCACATCGGTGCTCTTCAACATCATATCATGTGAGCTACCAGGCACACTTACTGAGTTAGAAAACTCATACATATGAACCTGATATGTGACACTAACCTTCAAATATATCCATTTTCAGATGTCACAGCATGTTGAAATTGGTTTGAATTCACAATATAACACAACTTTATAAATCAAAACTTTGGCCCTGCAAGCCATACTTCGTGTGCAAAGAAATAAAAGTTGTGAGAGTTTTACTCTATCTGATGTTCATTTCAACTGGAAACTGCAGTGATTTATATGTATAAGTAAGTTTTTGGAGTTTCACAGAATGTGGGTAGAGAAACGGATTTCCAGTGATTAGCTGGTTTTATTTCCCAGACCTGTCAACCTGTCAGTATGTCCGCCCTGGGTTGTTTCATCAAGTGTCCAGTGCAAACGCAGGTATCAAATAGGGGTCATTGTGAATGCGCACTGAACTGTCCTCGCAAACAAAAGTCATAAAAAACGAATGAAAAAATAACTCTTTTTGATCTACCTTTTCTCTCCTTGTTCTTTAGTGGGAAGAAATCGGAGAGGTGGACGAGAACTATGCACCCATCCACACTTACCAAGTGTGTAAGGTGATGGAGCACAACCAGAACAACTGGTTGCAGACAAACTTCATACTAAACCAAGGTGCCCAGCGAGTGTTCGTGGAGCTCAAGTTCACTCTACGGGACTGCAACAGTCTCCCAGGAGGACTGGGCACATGCAAGGAGACTTTCAACGTCTACTATTACGAAACCAGCGACGATGAGAGGAGGAATATTCGGGAAAGCCAGTACACAAAGATAGACACCATCGCGGCTGATGAGAGCTTCACGGAGCTTGATCTGGGAGACAGAGTATTGAAGCTCAACACGGAAGTTCGGGATCTGGGTCCGTTGACCAAGAAAGGCTTCTACCTGGCTTTCCAAGACCTGGGCGCATGTATCGCGCTCGTGTCCGTCCGTGTCTTCTACAAAAAGTGCCCTTTTGTTGTTAGGAATTTGGCCCTCTTCCCGGATACTATAACTGGGGCAGATTCCTCCCAGCTTCTGGAGGTTTCAGGGATCTGCGTCAACAACTCAGTGGCTGATGAACTTCCCAGAATGCACTGCAGTGCGGAGGGGGAGTGGCTGGTGCCCATTGGGAGGTGCATGTGCCAGGCGGGCCATGAGGAAGTTAATGGCTCCTGTCAAGGTTGGTGAACATCTTCATTATTATGCAAATGTGAGCACTGCCGATGCCGCACATGTGTGACGTATCCCCTTGAACTGCATCTCTGAATGTCACACACGCTGATGAGAACCTGACCTCTTTGTGTGGCGTGGGCAGACTGTGACATTCATTTCACAATCTGGTAATTTTATGGCTTGCATTTCTCATGTATTATGGCAGACGGAGTTTATATTTGAGATGTTTATAATGGTTGTGTGCATATTTAAGGTGCTTAGAGCACTTGGCGGGTATTTAAGATACTTTCTCAAGATGGTTAAAAGGATTTACGTGACTGAGAGGCGGCATTAAAGATGGAGGAAATGGTATAAGTGGTTTGTTAGTGTAACTGCATTCAGAAAGTTTAAGAATGACACGCAGATGATTCTCTTGAGTTAAAAAGTACAATGAATCTAACTGGATGGCAGCCCACTTTATGCCGGATATTGTAGAGTTTATTGTTTTGAATAGCACCATTTACTTACACTGCAACACACATGCATTCTGAAAGTCTGAAAGTTATGTGAAGTGTATCCAAAATGTTTGTGCCTCACTCATGTTCTGAAAGGAAATGTCTTCGAGATTTGACAGGAAAGTTTTGTTTTAGATACTGTAGGTGGACTCAGATTGTTCCAGGAAACTCCACCAAAATCAAACCATAATGGTACAGTTAATATTAGCAAACTTTGTTTGCTTCCACCTGTGTAAATTAGTGGCATTCTTTGTGTTTATGAAAACATATTGTTGCCTGGCTGCAATGACCAAAAAATTCTCAAATTTGACTGATGTATTGCAATACATCAATGAAATAGTTGCTTGATTGAATGAATGAACGGATAGAAGCCAGTAATGAATGAACAATGTACTGAAATATTATAATAATAAAATAACAAAATAACATATCATGGAAGAAATTAGTCTTGATTTGATTTGTTGTTGCCAATTATCGTTGATGGCTGATATACAGTATATGACTTGTATAATGGTAGTATGAGTATGAAAATTCAGTGACAAAAAGTAAAATGTATATATAAAAAAAGAAGAAGAAAAAAAAAAAACGTTTGGGTTAGTTCACACAAAAATTAATATCTTAATTTATCTTCGGAACACAAATTAAGATATTTTTAATATCAGGGAGCCATATGACACTCCATAGACAGGAATACAACTGAAATGTGACATCAGTGGATCCACCTTAGTTCTGCGATGCTATGAGAATTTTAAGAAAACAAAAATAACATCATATACTCAACCATTGTTGTCCTATGACTTACGTCTTCCACCATTTTAGAGACTATTACTGTGAAAGCATACATGTGCGTGCTTTCACTCAGTTGTAAACAAGACCGATTATGTCAAATTTGTTAAAGCTTGCGTATACGGTGCGTTGAGCATGGCGGAAGACGTAAGTCACGGGGGAAGAGGAAATGATGTCATTTTTGTTTTATTTGCACAAAAAAGTATTCTCGTAGCATCGCAAAAGTGAAGTTGATCTACTGATGTCACTTGGACTGTTTTACCAATGTTTTTACTACATTTCTGGATCTGTCTATGGAAGGACAGATGGCTTTCTGCTATCATCAAAAATATTTTAGTTTGTATCTTATTGGTGAATTAACCGATTTAACTGGTGAATTCTCTTACATGTTCTTGTTGCCCTCAAATCTAGATCTTTGTAAATACTTAATTTTTTTAAAGAGTTTTTCCTCGGAAGCATCCGGTAAATATAAAACGGTTCTGCATTCTGACTTTAGTTTCTGCATGTGCACCACCACAGTCTTTGATCGTCGATTGTACTAAATATAAAAATTTAAATTCTCTTTGAACTATGCTTTTGCTTTCTGCATCATCCTTCCTGTACGGCTAACACATGGATAATAGATCTTACTTAGTGGTGTCTTGTTTCATCTCAGAAACCTCAGAGGGCAGTTATTCTTCAGTTAGGTTATGGCTTAAATGATATATCTCTATTAGTAAATAGCTTATTTTTTCATGCTGTTCTTTTGACAGACCTAATACATGACTTCTCAATATAATAATATAACGCACGTTGCATGGATTATAATACATTAATATTTATTTATCTAACTTTTTTTTTTGTGCATGAGACGTTCATGACTTTTTTGATGGCTTTACCCAACCCCCATCCACACCGCTGGAGCCCAGAGGATATAATGATGGTTTGGATAGAGGAGACAGGAAGTGATTGAGGGGTCCACGCTCCAGCGGTGGAAGAGGGCAGTGTGTCCTGTGAATGAAACAGTGCCTTCATCCTCCTCCTCCTCTCTTCAGATTGCTTCCTTTGTCTGCTGCCAGAGTTGGCGCTTTGCGATAAGGATTCTTTTTGAGCGCAGTGTGATATTTCTGTGTGAATTAATTTCCATTTAGCTGTCCCGAGGGAATGTCCGGTGCCTGTGCAATGTAAGCTTTACAGGGAGTCGGTAGGTTTCCAAGCAGACCGGGCGACAAAGTGTCAGAAACGCTTTCGGGGCTTTTGTCTGGAGAACGGGCTGCAAAAAATTGCACAATGAGCACCGGAGCTGTGGGTGTGGGTGTGCAGTGCTGTTTCTATTCAAATGTTTCATGCAGACAATTATAAAATTAATGTAAACATGACAGTCACCTGAGATAAAGAGGAAAGGGGCTGTCTGGCTGCTCTTTAGGGAGATACGCTGGATACATTTAGTTTGCCAAATAAATAGGACATTTTATCAGAGCAGAATAGAAATAAAGCAGAGGCTGATGGCTTCGATGAGAGTTTGTACCTCTTGCAATTAGAATACAATAGATCTTACGAGTTAAATTACAACAGCTTGTACAATTACCCTTAGGGAAAGGCCTTAAGGCCCGTTTATACCAAGAACGCTAACTGTAGTGATAACTATGTTAGCCTTTACATCTACGGACATGTTGTTACATCATTCCTCTATGCAGTTATTTTTAATGTGGTAGTGTCTGCTCTTCTTTTAGGTTGTGATCACATTAGTGAGATTGATTGTCAAAAGTGTTACGATCACAATCAAACCTTTGAAGAGAAATTTTGTGCAAATAATATGGTTTCCGAATTAAATAACTGAATTTTGTCTGAATACTCCCCAACAGCGTTAAAAGTTACTGCACCTTTAAGTTTAATTTATTCGTTGTTTCTCCATTTTGTCGGGCTGGGATGATATATCAATGCAGAATCGATTCTGGGTCAATTCTGAGATTTTTAGAATGCAATTCCTACATTTTTCATGCTTTTATGATGCAAGATTGATGTAAACACAGTCCACTGTGAACACCCTTGTAATTTGCTTCTACTTGTGAATTTTATGAATGATTATTTTAGGGTGCCAGTGTGTGTAAGGTAGAGCTGCATGATAAATCGTTTTAGCATCGTCATTGCGATATACTCATGTGTGGTAGTCACATCGTGGCAGCCACGATACAGGGGGAAATAATAATAAAAAAAATGTGTGTGTCTGATTTAAAAATGTACTTTCTATATTTCAGAAATTTCTATTCACAGATCTATATTTGTCTAATATAAAGTAATTAACTTATATTTAAGAGTTCTTTAAAAACTACAAAGCACAAGTAGCTTCACCTACTTTCGCATGAAGAAATGAGTGCGAGACGGGAGAAAAGCGCCGAAATGGAAGATTTGGTTGCAAACGCAACGTCGGTCGTATGGAATTTTGTATACAAAAAGTATGATGCTGACCAAAAACGTGCTTTGTCGGGAGTGCCTGGCAGTTGTTGCCACAACTTGCGGAAACACTACGAATTTGTTTGAACATTTAAGTCGGCACCACAAACTAGTTTTGTATGATGAATGCAAAGCCAGATCAGATTGCCGACCATAGCAAAAAAACTATTTCGGATGCGTATGCCAGTGTGAAGCCTTACGAGAAGGGCATAAAGATGTCACTGATGCTATTACATTTCAACTTGCAAAAGACATGGTACCAATAAACACAGTCACCAAGCAGGGTTTTACAAACAAGATCCGTTCGCTTGACAAGCGTTATGTTATGCCGTCACACAGTTATTTTATTTCAGGGTTTTGATTGTACTTACATGACCCCACTTACATGTCTGACCAACATGTACAGTAAGCACCCATTTTTTTTCTTTTTATGCATTTATTTTTAAATATTTTTTAGAGGTCTATGTTAAAGAGATAATAGATAACCAAAATTATAGACCAGCAGAAAAAAAACAACACTACAGCAACAATCTGACCCGATCTTGAGCTGATTCATTAGCACACCACCTGCTTCACATTATTAATAATAGTTATAGCAGATTTGACTGGCAGATGTGCGACACAATTTCTGCATTTTCAGGAAACAGAATAGTGCTAATTGTTTCTTCAACAATGCTTCATTACCATAGTTTTGTATTTTTGCTCTCATAGACTATGAGCAGTTCAGTTTATCTGCCTGGAGTGTCTATACCACCTTTTTTCTAAGTAACGAAAAAAATACTTATCTAGACTAAGAAAACACTATGTTTAAACTTAAACATAATACACCTAAAATGTTTAGATTGAATCCAGAGTTGTAATGTTGTCATGTCCTCATAAAATAATCAATGCATGTCAAAGATTAATAAAGCATTGGAGATGGAAGGGAAAGGAATCTGCTGTGTCGATGTAGCCATATCACATATGGCTGAACTGAGAATCATTCATATCATTTGCACCAAATGAAATGCCAATGCATATCTCATACAAATGAACAGCAGTGGACATATCAAACTAGTCCTGCCAGGTCTGTGAAGGTGTGAGTGAAGTACAGGATGGGACAGTGTTTGGCTCTCTGTGGGATTGAGTCGGCTTTCTGGGCCGGAAGCTTTCTGAAAGAGCTGGATCTCCAATGATCTCCCTTTATTTTCATTCCTGTCAGCCGTTACTGCTGCAGATGTCAAACTCGATCTGGTCACTCACTACATACCAAGGGACTGAGCTACTGTGGAAATGTACCAAAGACACAGATATTTTGGAAAGCACATCATGCTAACAGCATGGAGAGACCAGAACTGGCGGCTGAGTTTTGTCGAAATGCAAAGGGTGTTATCTATCTACTGTATGTACACATATATATATATATATGTGTGTGTGTGTGTGTGTGTGTGTGTGTGTTTATATATATATATATATATACAGTAAGGTCAATAAGTATTTTTATAGAATACATTTTAATAAAAAAAACAATTAGTACAACTTACAAATTAAGATAATATTTACTTATTCACTTCATTTTCAAAGTCTGAAATGTTTAGTTTAACATTCAGTGCATGTTTAATTAAGTCATTTGTAAGTATTTGTGCTTTGCGCCTGTAGTGTGAATATTCTTCAAAACATATTTAGTGAGAATACATAGAATAACATTTAGTAGACAAGGCCTTTTATCATTTTAATAATCTATTTTTAGTACTTTTTGGAGCTTGACAGCCTTAAGTCATTTTATATGCATATTTTTGCTTAATGGAAGAGTAGCAGGAACATTTTGCTAAACGTCTTTTGTGTTGAATGGAGGAATGTAAGTCATATGTGTTTGAAATGGCCTCTTGGCAAGAAAATCATCACATCATTTCTATTTTGGATAAATTATTCTTCCTATTTTTCACATCAGCTGACAATTTCACTATCATTTGTGGCTTGTGATATAATACAAATATAGAAACCGAATTAGTGATTGATTGATTTCTATCCACTGTTCATAAAGGGCTTGCTTCTTCAGTAGGATGGTAATTTTATAGTGATTGACTACATTTTCCTGTGCCGTCAGTATGAGAATTTAATAGGATTTTTTTATGGGCTCATTTGTAAGCCGTTCTACCTGTGATTTCCCCCACTGCTGCAGATTGCAGTGCAGAAATGTCTCTCAAAGTGGTATGCCGGCTCTTCTTGAGAGTCAGGAGATGACAGCTTCATCCAGAAAGTCTTCTCACCCCGTCTGTGGGCCCCGCTGGCGAAAGAAGCCCAGCTTCACACACACAAGTGAAAATGACACAGCCTGCACGGTCCACACTCACTGCTGCGTGTGAAGCTGCCCGGGTTGTGTTTAATGCAGGATTTTCTTCTGCACAGCACCATGCTACATGTTACTTAACAGTCTTGTTAGTCGAAGCTGAGTTTCACGGTTGCAGGTTTTTCACAGGTCAGAAGTGTCTAACATGTCCCTGGTTTGATTTGTATTATTTTTAGATGGCAGTTGTGTGTGGGATAAGCGTTTCTGATGCGATTATGTGTGGGTGAACATTGATCTGAGCAGACTGAAATGTGGTATGTAGGTTGTTCTTGAGCAAACTAGGTCTGCATTGACGCTAAAGAAATGCAAGGTCTTTGGAGGTTATTTTGAGTTGCAAAGCAAGCACATGTTTTGCCTTAATTAAATGCACTGAGAAGCTATTGCTGTTACATACCGATATATGTTTAATTGACATTTGTTGTTATTTTTTATAATAACATCACCAGAATATTATTAATTTCATTTAACTTAATTTTATTTAAAATAAAATAATAATATATCAATTAATTAAAATTAAAATTAAAATTAAAATTAAAATTAAAATTTAATTTAATTTAATTTAATTTAATTTAATTTAATTTAATTTAATTTAACTTAATTTAATTTAATTTAATTATGTTAACTTATTTCATTAATCAACCTAGTACCGACATTTTATTTTGTTTAAGGATGTTTAACATTTTTTTTTATTTATTATATGTTTATAATTTATTTATTATATATTTATATGGATACTTTTTATGCAATATGCAGAATTATGAACATGCAATTTACCATTTTGTAAGTTCTAACTTAGATAATGTATGGAAAAAAAACACAGGGCTAAAAACTGTTTGACAAATTGATATGTGCCAATGCCAACGTCAAAAAAATGTGTGGTATTATTTGTATTTAGCACTGTATCTCGTTTCTGATGTCCTTGATCAGAATAGATCTGCGACCTGTTTTGCAGGGTGGCAATCCACTAGTTGAAAATGACTGAATTAGATAAAATTACAGAAATGTTGCAATTATGCATAATTATGTCCAATTTTGTCCCTGTTATATTTCCTTTCAATACCTGCAACACCTGCACACAACTCCTTTATTCCTTTTACAAGCAGCGTGCTACAGTTTCTGAATGCTAATCACTGCTTTTGAACATGTTTTGGGGGTGTTTTATCAAAACGTATAATGAAAACCTAAATCAAAAGCTCACCGTTTGTTAATCCATCCAAATGTTGGGAAAACATTTCTATTTTAGCTTTTACCAAACGCTGTAGGTCCTTATGGTGCATTTTATGCACGTCAGAATATTAAAGTTGGAATATAGATCAGAAGATGACTTATAAAATAACTCCACTCCACTGCTAGCATTTGTATAAAATGATCATTTACTGTGTTTTCCACACCTTTCTTTGCAAACATCTGCTAAACAGGATTTACTGTCATGCAAACCTTGACCAGTTATTACAAGTTATTTGCTTAAACGGTCAAATTAAACTGCAGGGTTGTTGTGGTTTCATACACCCCTTTTTGATATTTTCATAGTTTAAGATCAAACAATGTTTCCTTGTTGTCATATATCCAATCAGAAGCGGTCAATTTAGAATGTAAGACTTTAATGGAATGCAACATTAACCTGTTTATTTTTATTTGGTAGATTTTAGCAGGGCTTAGTTTGAACCGGTTTGCACCAAAAATGGAGAGCAATGTTTTTTGCAATAAAAAGTGTAGCATTACATCCTATCTAAACGCTTTTCATCTCACAATGAATGACAAAACCCAACGATGGCATTTCTGATGCGTTTTCAGGCTTGCCTATAGCGGGCATCAGTTAGAGATGACATGCTGTGAGTATTAGCAGGCGTCCAACTCGATGTCATTGACATAATGGAATTTAGATAGCAGATTTGCTATGCCATAAATCAGCTTCAGTCCGGCCCGCTATTCAAACACAGCATTGAGGAAAAATACACAAGTTTGGCCTCCACAATAGCCGAGCACAAAGACCAACACTAGCCGCTGTTTGCATATTGTGATTTGAATGTATTGGTTTATAGAGGAGTTTACTTACAGGACGTTTAACACAGGAAAAGGATGTTTATTGGTGGTGCTCAATAGCCATCTGGGGTACCATTGTTGCGCTTTACTTCACTGTCTGTTTGTTTTACAATGCATTCTTGGAAAAGCAAGTTTATGTTTTCTGACTTTTTTTTTTTTTGACATGTTGATGTTAGCATAGATTTCAGCTAGAGACAGAAATCTTAAGGAATTTAGCGATTAAATGCTTTAAAACATTTTTATTTTAGTTATGCAGATATTAAGGGAACAACATATTTGATCATTTTATTTTCAACTGAATGTGTCTCCAGAGAGAAAACAGAACTGCTTGTGCACGTGCAAATAGGTAGAATAAAGGCTTTTCGCACTGAGCGTGAAAAAATGAAACGAATATCGGACATGGTGGCACGCTGGAAAATAACAACAGAATCTTATGAACGTTTCCACATAGAATGCCACCAAAAATGTTTATTTATTACATTTTTCTTTCCAGTCCGACAAATGTTCTCAGTTTTACAGAGTGAAAACACAGGCCGTCCACCTTTAAGCATTACATCACCTGTCTAGAACAACTGCTGTTGCCCAAAAGGTTGATGTGGTGGCACTAAAAGATCAGAAGACTGAATTGAGCACAAGCATAAAAACACAGAAGTAGAGAACCTTAGAGTCAGAATTTTCGTTATTAAAAAATGCCAGTTGTACCTCAATTTATATTTAAGATGTATTCTTGTAAACATTGTAGATAGTTTGTGTTTCTGGTGTAGAACCATACTTAATTGAATGCTGTGTATTAATGTTAAATGCATTGTTGGTCTGCGCCACCTAGCATGCAGGCATAAATTAGCAGAAGGCGATTTATCATTTTATGTTTATTGCAATTTACATGGCTCTAAGTGTGAATACTAATATGTGCCTATAGGTACATATTATGAATGTGCTCTTTAAATAAGAAAAAATACTGTGCCATTGACTTTAGATCAGTTATTAGTTGGTCAATGGTGCAGTCTATTTCAGTTGTCTCAAAAGAGTCTCACGAACTTTTGTGCTAATTCATACATATTCGTACGACCTTACTCGTACATTTTTTATATGCTTTGTCTAAACCCCAGTGACAGGTAGGTTTAGGTGTAGGTAATTTGAACGATTTTATATGAATTGGCAACTCATAAAATACGTAGCAAAAATTGTATGAATTCATACAAGTGAGGTTGGACGGATTTGTACGAATTAGCCACCTTGTAAAATATGTTCGAACTACCGTGAGACTGGGCTGGGCTGTCTTAAATACACAATACACATTCTATTGGCACAATCCTACAGTACATACCATTATGCAACAGGTTGTTCTATTCTAACATCAATGTACGCTTTACCAAATGCATGTCAAAGACTCACTTCCTGTTTTAATTAGCATCAAATCTTTTTGTCAGGGCATTTATCAACCGCTTTCATCATAATGATCTCCAACCAATTAGTTTTCGTTAACCTACTCTGCGTTTTATAGCGAGCATCATTATTGGTTTCAATTATTGGACATATCTAATATCAACGCTTGTTTGAAACACTTTTTTTTCCTCCTCTGGTAAATATAAAGGCTTATTAATCAACAGTTCTTGTCTCTATTAAAGGCACACATATTGAGATCCTCGCAGCTTGTTAATTGCCGGGCCCACCACTGTTTGCTGCATATTAATTACCTATTAGCCTTGTGCACAGCGCATTATGACTTTGGCTAGACTCCCTTCGGGGTGAGCAGTGATCATCCCTGAATCGTCAATGAGACCCTGCAGTCGAGCATGTCCAAATCACATCACATTCAAGTCAAGGCCAAAGTGCACCAGAATGATTTCCACATTTCATGGCCAGCGTTTTGCTTGAAGGGTTTGCAAGATAATATTTAGCATCTGCCGTAGTTCGGTGAGTTGTTGTTTGGGTTAGATACAGTGTGATGTTGCTTTGGAAAATCCATAAGTACGTAAGTAAATAAATTAATATATCTGCATTAGATTAAATATGCCTCCTACACTTTTTTTTCCCCTGTCCACTGTATCTTCTTGGGCCAGCCATGGTTATTGTACTTACTAGTTAGTTACATATAAAACATTGTTCTTATGTAAAATGAGAATTAACGGAAACATAGCTACTATACTATGATATTGTAACAGTTCGGCTCGCTGCAGAGTGTGTGAGAGCGCGCTCTCAGCGGAGCAAAGGAGCGACGGACACAGAGCTGA
>JAUMHI010000051.1:1578970-1598056 GCA_032359435.1 Enteromius unitaeniatus
CAGTCAGTAGGAAAAATATTGAAACTCTTTGGTCATTTTGAGCATGATGCTAACGGTCTAATCAGATATAATGATCTATTCTAAGCTACAGCTAAAAGTGCTACCGCCAGACCCAGAGATCAGCTGAATGGATTCAAAAACTGTAAAGCTCAGCTATTTAACTCTAGGTGAGTTGAAAGATGAGCTTATTTTATTATTTTTTTTTAAAGTGGCGTAATTAAATTACGAACGGGACTGAGACTTGCAGATCCATTCGCAGGGCTTTATTTAAAGATATGGTCAAACAGGCAGGGTCGAGACAACTGCAAACAGGAATTGTAGAGGCAAAGCACAAGAATAGTCCAGTGACAGAGGTAGCTTGCATTTTATGAACCACCAAACTCCATGGTTTAAGCTAAAAATCATCTTTGCTCTACTTAAAAAAAAAAATGGATGGCTTGGGATAAGAAAATGAACAACAAATTATATTTTACAAAAAGCTATATTTTTGGTGTAATGTTTCTAATTTTGTCATTATATACTTTATTATCTTGCAGAGCCACCTTCGGCCCCACGTAATGCTATTTCCAACGTGAACGAGACTAGTGTCTTCTTGGAGTGGAGCGCCCCGGAGGAGACAGGCGGTCGGAAGGATGTTCGATACAACATTGTTTGCAGTAAGATCAGCACAGAGTCGGGCCAGTACGAGCCGTGTGGAAGTCATGTGCGATATCTGCCTCAGCGGATGGGTCTGAAGAACAGCTCCATCATGGTCATGGATCTCCTGGCTCACACCAACTACACCTTTGAGGTGGAGGCTGTGAACGGGGTGTCGGAGCTAACTGCCCCTTTGAGGCAGTATGTCTCACTCAATGTCACCACCAACCAGGCCGGTGAGTAGATTCTTCCCTCGGGAATTGCTTGCTAAAACTTAGCATGACAAAGTTGATGTCATGAATCATGTAATTCATGAAATGCGAGACATTTAGAAGAGTGAAACTGAATATTTGTTGCAAAATAAGGTACGATGGGGCTTCAATTGATCTTTTGATTTGACTGGATAAGGAAAAGTGTCTTTGCAGATGTAGTCCATAATGAGGCTCAAAGCAGTTTTCGTCTTTCGTTTTGTTTTATATTTTAAATTCCTTAGGGAAAATGTGAGTATGGAGCTCAAATGATCATCTGTTGACCCCTGTGAAAATGAATCGCTTTTAATCTTACTAAATATATATTTGTAGTGTTAATTTTCTTTCATCAGTATAATAATAAACTTGAATTGTAGATATAATCAAAAAAAAAAAAAATAATGCAAATATACTTCTTTGCATGCTCAAGTAAACTCTCAAAAAGTGCAGTTTGAATACTGTCAAATTAAAAATGTTACTTTCAAGTACACTTTTAATCCTTATATTTGAATAAAATTCTTATTGTATATGGCACTTTCCTATGGGTTGACTAACGTACTATACATTTTTATTGGACAAAGCTGCAACTTCATCTTAATAAATGTGTAATTATAAAATATATTTAACAGTACACATCAACCATCTATCAAAGACAATATGATATGTGAAATATGTATTAAATATATTGAAGTCCTACAGAAATTCAGTTGGATATAATGAATATTCAAACAATTGCCCCAGTTTAGTTTACACTTAAATTTACAATTATTTAAAGTCATATGGTTTCTGTAATATATTTTAAGCTCTTGAATTATTATAGAACCATGCTCCCACGGAGAGAGAAAAAAAAACAAACAAACATTTTTTGGAAGCCAATAAAGACCTGTTATTTTGCAGAACTAGTTTAGATATTAAACTATATTAAAAATGATTTATCTTTTCAGCATGATAATATTGGTTAATGTTATTTTTCCCCACTCACATCTTGTTCATATTATTAGAAAAGGAAAATTATTTCAGAGATGGTGGAAGTAATTAGATTTTAGGAAAGCTCATGAAAACAAACATTTTAATTTAGAATAATGTGCATCATAATGCTACAGTGAAATAGGAAAAATTCTAATTAAGTAAAATTGTATTGCATATTGGCTTTAAAAAATGACATGTGATATGTGACTTAAATAAGAGTGGGGTTGTGACAAGGGCCATACTCAGACAAGCGTTGTAGACCCAAGTGCAACTTTATTGTAACACAGCGTAGTCAAAACAGGCAAGGTCCAAATACCAGCAAACAGATATGTCCAAGGACAAGACAGAATCGTAAACCAGTATCAAAGCGTTCAAAAAGCACAGGTAACAGTACAGGGTCAAAATCCAAGAGAGCAATCCAAAGTAACAAATCAAACAAGACAATGAAAAAAGGCAAGGCTATGGCAAAGGCAATGTAAAAGGTAAAGACAATGGCAATAAAACAGGATAAATACAGAAAACGCTTGTTACTATAGAAGCATATGTGTAGCAAAATTGAAAATGACAATGCAATATTTAAAAGGACATTGCAATATTCAAAATGATTTTCATTACCCCACATGTGCAAAATTTGGTGCAGAAGGAAAATGAAAATGAAATCATATTATTTATGATTTATTATTTATTTATGATTACAACAGTAATCTTAATATGTAAATTGCATATTCATTTTAATGCTGTATAATTTGCAAAATGATCATTATGCTAATAACATAGTAATAACATTGTAGTAATATTGTAACAATCACCCATATGATTCAATCATGTTTTTTGTATCAAGTTACAATATGTCACATTTACTCTTTTTTACATATCTTCTTGAACTGAAGAATTGTATTGTTTTGTTAAGGTTCTGGATAACAGAAATGAACCGACCATGCTACTGGGTGCATAGCATTTGTCAGAGAGTTTCTTATTTTCATTATTGAATGTTATGACAAATACTGAAAATGCACATTTATAGTTTTGAAAAGGTATAAATTAGAATGTATATATACACATTCTAGTGTATAATTAATATATTAATGTGATATATGTAACATGTCCAAGCAGAAATAGTAGCAAAATTTAGGACACTTCATCATGACGCCGTTGGATATTTGTAGCAAAATTCAATGCATCTTTGAAAATGCATTCCGAGCTGACCACGCTGACTCCCGCTTAAATGGCCGCCAAACAGGAAGTTGCCAGAGAGGAAGCATTGGGAGCTGTGACAGTCAGTGCAGAGAGGAGAGCTCCCTTTGCTGGCTTGGTGTTACAGGGGTGAACTGGCCCTAAACCCTTTTCAATTTAGTGTCACCTTTTTCTGACTGCTATTGACTTTTTATTAAGCTAATGATGACCCTAATGGACACTGAAGTGTAATCTGCTTTTTCTGAAAGAGGGTCTGTAATTATTGGGGATTGGCCAGAGACGGGGGGTAGGGACTTTTCTGTGTGTGTGTGTGGTGGCAGTGTTAATGTTGATAAGGCCCCTTAGAAATGAATGGTTTTGCGTGAGGCGAGTGCAGGTTGCAGTGAATGCTGAGCGCTCTGTCGGCGCGGTCGGGATAATCCGCTTGGTCGATGTGTCGAGTAGCGGTCATGTTTTATGTGAACTGGATGGCTGGAGGCTAAGCGAGAGGTTTGGCTGGAGTTCTGAGACTAGACGTGCTCACAAAGGTGCTTGACTGTCTGAAGGTGATGAGCTATTGAAATATTGAGGGGGAATACAGGCTTCCTCTGTGTCGACTGACTGAAAATCACTTTTCCATTATCTTGCTTTTGTCTTCCCTCGTTTGAAGCACAACTCCATTTGAGGTTATTTTGTAGGCCAGCATTCAAAGCAAATGGATTCTGAGACATTCCTACAATGCAGTACAATTGCATTCATGGCTTAATTCATCGGTTAAAATATTACACTGACATCTTTTATGGAAGATGGAAATCATATTAGATAGTTTTCTTTAAAACCGTCTCATAATTAATAAATCCTTACCCTAACCATAGTAAGTACATATAGTTAATTAATATTACTCACTACTTAAATGTATAATTGCACTATAACAAAGACATCGTACAATAAAGTATAATCAATTTTTATATAAATCATTTTAGATTAAAAATATGCTTTTGTTTTAGACAAATAAGAAGTAGAAATGTGGCCTTCACAACTACTGTAACTGAAATAAGTTTAAGTTAAGCTACTAATACTATTACTACTCCTAAATACATACATATTTAAATATAAAAATAAAATATTTTGATGGATTCTGAGACTTCATACTATTAGTTGATCTGTATCTCTATATTACAGTATGTTTAATATAATATTTCGACAGTCCACTTTTGTTCTACTAACAGTTAGTTGACATGTAGTTGAGTTATTTATAGTTAGTAGAATGTCTAAAGTTTATAAAGTTTAATTTAAATATTTGCATCATACCCAAGATCATTATGCTAATAACATAGTAATAACATTGTAGTAATATTGTAACAATCACCCATATGATTCAATCATGTTTTTTGTATCAAGTTACAATATGTCACATTTACTCTTTTTTACATATCTTCTTGAACTGAAGAATTGTATTGTTTTGTTAAGGTTCTGGATAACAGAAATGAACCGACCATGCTACTGGGTGCATAGCATTTGTCAGAGAGTTTCTTATTTTCATTATTGAATGTTATGACAATCAAAGCAATGCTAAACAGCCCTAACCCTTACTTCAACTGACTAGTGACCTATAAATCAATATTGAAATAAGGAAGAGTCGATTCAGCTTACAGAGCCAGAGCACTGCAAAGCAATAAGAGACACGGGTGCTGCAGGTGCCGTCAGGCTAAGAACATTTATTTTCACTTTGCGTAATCCATTATCCTAAACTCTCAGGCCTTTTTTTGCAACCTTTAAAAACGGGTTCTGCATTCTAATTTAGGGAGAAATATTTAACACAATATTTGTGCCTATTTCCATGCCGATGCATCTGTCACAAAAGAGCAGCAGATGCGGTTATGTGGCGTACAGAAACAGTCTAAGGGTGCTAATTTATTTCACTGGGCCTGTGAGGCTACAGTATTTTCCCCCTGAAGAGACAACTTCAACATCTGCTCAGCTCATTAAGTTACTCTCAAATCAACAGAGGAATTATGCTCTTTAAAACACTATTAATTATGACAAGCAAAATGATAATTTTTGCAGCACAGGGCGAGCCGCCACGCATAGTCAACAAAGCTTGTGTGCGAAACGCTAGCTCGCTAATGCACATCTTTACAAAGATGTCGATGACATAAATTCTGTTTTTACTTCACAAGTGCTGGGATTTTTAGAAACGGGAGCAGATTGTACAGGTCGATCAAATACGCACTAATTTCTAGCGTTTTTGAGCGGGATTTAAAAAAAAGAAACTGAATAGTTTGCAGGTGCAAGTGATTAGCGCGTAGCATTGGCGTGCCTCTCAAGTGCTTTCCCTGATAAATGTCGACAGACGCATGAGTGGAGGCATTTGCGGAGCTCTTTTTTGCCAAATTATTTTGTGAGCTTTGACTATTTTCTCATTGACAGCTGAGTGCATGACGTGTCTGTCTGAAAAGAGTTGTGACACTAAGTATTCTCAAAGCCTCTCAGCAAAGCTCTTCTGGCATGCGGCTGTGAGCACTTGTGCTTTACTAAACTCACTTCCGGCGGTGGATTGTTTGAGTCTCTGCAGATGGTGACCCAAACTATTTTACAACAAATGTTTTAGTCGCAAACTAAAAGTACAGATTTAACTAACTTTCAATTGTGTGGGAGTCGTTTTTGAAACGGTAGCTTTCCAGTGATGTTCATATTACTAATCGTTTTTTGTTTTACATACAACTTTAGAGCTGTTTACCACGTAGAAGAATTAATAAATCAGCATTTTCGTAGATCTGTTTGATCTGACGATGTTGACAATACTGTACACAAACTTTTCATAAAATAAAGAATAAAACACTTTAAGTACATCATTTTTGTGTAAACATACCATTATAAATTTCTGTTTGTTCTAATAAATTATTTTGTTTGTCCAGATCATGCAAAAAAAGCAAAAATGATTCAGAAATCTTTCTTGCAGCAAAGCAGCATATTAGAATGATTTTTAAAGAATCGTGTGACTATGAAGATTGGAGTAAAGATTCTGACAATGAGCAGAAATAAATACATATTACACTAGAAAAAAGCTATTTTAAATTGCAATACTCTTTCCCAATAGGTTACATAATTTTGATCAAATAAATGCAGCCTTGCTGAGCAATATTTCAAAACCCCAACTTCTGAATGAACTGTGATAATACTGGTTAAGTAAATATGTCGGCATTGTCTTAAATCTGTCTATCCAGATGTTATGCATCCGGGTAGATACGTTTGGCAAATAGTTTCAGATTGTGTTTGGTAGCTCATAGTTCTCAGGCCAGGCCTCTGGCTGGCACAGACGTCTGTTGGCAGGAGTTATATCTCAGGCCTAGATTTGGCCGATGGGCCGTTCGACTCTGCCAGGGGTTTTTCATCTTGCTTCTCGGCAGGGATCCCCAAACAACACTTGTTTACAAACACACGGTCTGTTGAGATCCTGGTGCTGGCAGTCATTTGGGGCCGGAGAGAAGGAGATGACCTTTCTTACCCAGATGAAAACCATGGCCCGGCATGCTAACTTCAATTAAATCACATGCAAATATTTGCTTGGAAGATTTCGCCTACACAAAACCCAATGCTGCCTGCAGTCAGATGCAGATTTTTGATGCTGCTCACGCTAAGCTGGATTCTTGTTGACAGCTGCGATTAACTAAGCTGAAGCGGCTTGGGTTGTGTGAAAAAAAAAAGACTAAAATAGTTCACTACATGAGTTTAGTGTGGAAGTAGTGACATTTCATGCTGTTTCTTTGGCTGGCGCAGATACTGTATCAAGCGTTTTCGAGCCTGAAGATTCTCACACTAGATAAAGGCAACACTTCCCATTTGGAGGCATTAATCAGAGTGCGATCATCACACTTCCTATGATACACTTCCCAGAGAAGGCTGCCGTTCCATCTGTTAATGAACTGAGAGGTGGCGCTTTGGCGGGACCTTTGCACCGTGAGCTGTCACTTGTGATGAGACTGTCGAAGGCTTTATTACCTTTGCATTTATTCTCTGACTGTTTTGTTTCGTGACTCTTGTGTTCGGATTTACTCGCAGTGGTCTTTTGGAAACGATCCAGTTCAAACTGTAAAATACACAATATCTGGTTTTATCACATTAGACGGTCCAAAATGTATTCCGCAAAGAACGCTAGATGAAATTTCTCACTGAACTAAAAATAGGACTGTGAAATTTCACACAGAGGATGGTTTCACTGCTTTTGTGCTGTCGTATAAGTCTGTACCAAATCTGCACACATTTTTACATTTTCTTTGATAGTTTTAAGGGAATATCTTTTGAATTAGATGCTAAATGGATTTTTGTATACATTTTTCTAGCCTTATTTCAGCTACATGTATTTTTCAAAAACATATTAACAACGCATCAGTGGTGGTTTTTGGCATGGCCCATGGGGGGCGGCACAAGAACTAATTGGGGGGGGGGTTCAATTATCTATCATAGCCTACCTGTGACTATGACGTTTAAATAGCCTAGTTTCAAATCTAGCACACATAAAAACAAGGTATGTGCTTATGCGTGCGCAGAAAACCATTCTCGCAAGCATTTCTGCACTGTGAGAACACTATGTAACACTAACATGTGCAAAAAAGTGCTCTCGCGAGGAGGGCGCTAAGCAGGGCTCGTGCGACCTTCTCTGCTCTCTCAGCTGCTCAACCCCTGCTCGCTCGACAAGTACACTTTTGAGACTTTGGAGGCGGGGATCAAATGTCAGATCGCTCTTGTGATTGGTCATTTTCAACACATACCGCTTATCATGGCTTTAGGAACAGTGTGTTTGTGTGTGTGTGTGTTTTTTTATTAATAATTAACAGGCGCTAAGAGGAGGTCTCGTCCAGGGAGTAATTCCATGTAGAACCATCACTGCTATGCATAACAAATATATATATATATATATATATATATATTATATATAGAGAGAGATAGATAGATAGATAAAGATAATTTGTTTGTTTTTACATCCATCTCAGCAGAAATACCCAGAAATATCAGAGCAAAACATCACAAGGGCCTTAAATCACTCAAACCCCAGAGGGTAAAATTAGGTTTGATCTTATAGAACGTGTAATGTCATTTTGCAATAAAATACAGTTGAATTAAATATTTTTGGAAGTGAAAAATAATATGTGTGACCATAATGATGTTTGTGTTTATGACTACTTGGCTACTTGTGATAAATTTTCCTTCATGACTTTATTATTATTATTATTATCATCTTTTCATTTAAGGTGGAATTCTTTTTTTTTTTTTTTTTATAAAGATTTACAATAAATTCAGTTAGCAAGCCCTAACAATGTGAATATATTCAGAAAGCATTAATTCATAATAGTTAAAGTTAATTCCAACAGTAATGCATTTTTATCATCAATTTCATATTTTTTACTGTAGTTTGACACACTTTCAATTATCTATAAACTGATTTTTTTTCATTAGTTTGTTTGTACATTTCTAGCAACCACATATTTATTTATTTATTTCTCACTTGTTCCAAACCTATATTGAATATTTTTAATCATAAATATGTCTCTTAATTTGTATGAGTTGCTTTTATGATGTCTTTATGTACTTTTTGAAGCTCAAATATTTTGGGTTTTGGGTTTAAAATGCATACAGTATCATAAATATCTTTAATCTGATTTGAAGGACATGAGTGTGAATAAATAGTGAATTATAGTTACCCTTTTAAACATCAGCAGAAAATCCAACAAACTGAAAGAGAAACTCAAGCCACATCTAAGGACCACATTACCATAGAAATTTAGACACATATATACCATGCATTCAGATTCTGTGTAAATCTGACGTTCTGTGGGAAAAGATTTAGCATGGGCCTCTTATGTTTGTGCTATTTGACATATATTCTCACTATGTCACACAGCATGACTATTTTGTTTGATGGATCCCCTGCTGATGTTTTTGTTTCTTGCCATCACAAATATAGATTCCCTGTGCTGACCTTAAGGATTATTGAGAATCAATAACTTAAAGGGCCGCGTCTCTCGTCTGACTGAAAGTCAAACATTTAACAGGCTGCCAGACCGTTTAAGTGGCCTATCTAACCTCCACAATACCTCTCTTCTCCTGCAGGCCTGAAGATCAGGTTGCCAAGTATACCGTTTCAGGCTTTTAAGATAGGAATGATTACAGTTTTGTCTGAGCAGAAAGGATACAGTTACTCTTTGTTTGGGAAAGAGAGGAAGGGGGAAAAAAAGACTTTGCTTTCCTATCATGGGCTTCTATTGAGCTATTGGATCAGCGCCTGAGGGATCGTCCGGAGAACTTAAATGCGATTTATCTCGTGGACACAGTCCGACACTTCTGTTGAGGAATATAAAGACGGGTTTGATTTCAGTGCTCCACGTATAGAGAGATAGGGGCTTTTTATGTGTGTTCTCATATTAGTGACACCAAACACAGCCATATGGGAGGAAAACTGAGAAGCAGAAGAGGAAGAATTCAGAAAAAAGAATTTGAATTTAAACGTTTTTTTTTTTTTTTGTAGAATTCCTACAGTGCAATATAGGAACTAGCAACAGTCTGTCTCAAATTTATATAATATAATATCCCAAATAGTATTTGCACTTTACCCACAGTAGCCAAGTATATGCAAATTATGGCATAAGATGTTAAAAAAAAAAAAAAAAAATCAAAGAATCAAATTTGTACTTAAGTTTAACATCTTGAATGAAGTCTGAATGGTTTATATGTACAATTTGGACTGATCTGGTTCTTAAGTGAGTCATTGATCCAATAAATTTGCTACTTAAAATGTTCTTTGAAGCTGTTTTTTTTCTGTTAGACGACTTGTATGGACTATGTTTACAATATAGTTCTGATAGTTTTTGTTAGTTTTTTTTGTTTTAAGTTTACATAATTTTTGCACACACTCAGATTGTCACGTTGTCAGAGTTCACTGATCCCAGCTCAGCCGTCTTCACGCTCTCCTAGTGACCTAATTAGTAATTGATCAAACCTGTGTTCAATCAAGGACCTGGCATAAAATCTGTGAAGATGGCTGAGATCGAGGTAACAACCCTTCATACTTCCCTTATGCCTTCACCTCTGTATGCTGTGTTCAGTTTGTAAGAGAATTCAAGGACCTGATTATCTTATCCTGAGCCACAGCCCAAGTATACAGAGTTCACGCTGCAAGTGCCACAGGCTGAGTCCACACTGTCAGAGCCCAAGTATACCAAGTTCACATTACCAGAGCCACAGCCCAAGTATACCGAGTTCACGCCGCAAGAGCTACAGTCCAAGGATTCCAAGTTCATGTTGCACGAGTCACCACAGCTGAGGGCTGCCCAGGAGTCACCATAGCCAAAGGCTCCAGATCTACCATGGCCTGCTAAGGCTCCTGATCCGCAAGAATGGGTCAGGTCTTCAATGCCCCCTGGAGGCATCCTGTGACAAGGCCCTGTACGGGTTCCAGGACGCCCCCCCTCTCACTCTATGGATGATGTCTTGAGGTGCGAGGATGCACCTTCCAGGAGGGGGAGGTGGTGTCACGCTGTCAGAGTTCACTGATCCCAGCTTAGCTGTCTTCACTCTCTCCTAGTGACCTGTGTTCAATCAAGGACCTGGCATAAAAGCTGTGAACACCAGAGAGAAGACGGCTGAGATTGAAGTAACAACCCTTCATACTTCCCTTATGCTTTCACCTCTGTGTTCAGTTTGTCAGAGAATTCAACGACCTGATCATCGTATCCTGTGACTCTACCGTGCCTGCTCTTACCTGCTTAGTCTACTGCGCCTACCTGCCAAGTGACTAAGGAAATTCAAAGGATCTAAGCTCACGTCCGCTCACCAGTCCACTTACCTGCACTGATCCAGTTAGACTTTCAGCGATTGTTGAGCTCCAACGTCATGTGAGATTTTGCTTCTCTATTACCTCGATGAACTCTCCTGTCTCCTCAGAGCTCTGTCTGCCCTCCACCAACCAGCTCACCATCACCTACAAGCGATAGGAGGAAATAAAAAGAGGAGTTAGCGATCCAGGGATCCCGGAGGAATCACTGGAGGATTTAAAAGCGATCTGGAGATCGCTAGTGCTTTGTTTGAACAGTCTTACCCTGCAGACTGCCTTGTTTACCTTTCAATAAACTGTTACACTTTACCTCCGTTGTCCAGAACCCTGCTTGGCTGAGCGTTACACTGATGTTGTTAGGCTTATTTTTTATTTATTTTTTTATTTTATTTTTTTACACCCTACTATTGTATACGTGTTTGCAGTATGTGAACTTAATTGAACCGAACTGATCTAAACTAAATGTAGTTTTATAAAACCAATTTTGGGAGGAGTGCACACAGGTAATCATTACTGATCTCCACTTCTTCAATCTTCCACTTTTTTTCCACTCTCATCTCCCTATCAAATCACTAGCCTCGCTGTATAAATAACCAGATCTCCTTCCTTCCGTATCTTTAACTCCATATCCCACCTCCTCCCCAGCTCCTCCTTACTTCACCAGGGGAGCACTCAGGGTTAGGATCTGGCTGTCCGCCTCGTTTCCCTCCCTAGCCCTTAGGGCTGTTCACCCTAGGGCTCGGCAGCCTTCCTAACCCTGAGTATTCTCTCTGGGCAGCACACCAAACAAGCTTCGCTTATCTTAATTACCAGCAAGTACGAACTCGTGAAACTAAATGAATGTAACTTTTAAAAAAATATGTATATTTAAATATATAGTTGTATTCAAAACCATTGTACTTTTTACATTCTGATTCATTCTTTTATTAGAAATTGAATTGGTTTGTGTGTTTGCCTGCTTTGTGTTATAGCATTTTATTGCAAACAGATATTAAAGGTTTAATTCCTCCCAAAATGAAAATTCTGTCTTTAAATACTTTTCATGTCGTTCCAAACCCATAAGACCTTCGTTTATCTTCGGAACACAAATTAAGATATTGTTGATATCAGAGAACCATCTGACCCTCCATAGACCGCAACACAGCTGAAATGATCCCAGATCCAGAAATGTAGTTAAAACATCAGTAAAACAGTCCATGTGACATCAATGACTCAACCTTTTTTTTCACAAAGAAAAAAAACCAAACATAATTTACTCAAGCATTTTTCTCCCGTCACTTACATCTTCCTCCATTTTAGAAAGTATCGAAACACATGTGTACGCTTTCATCTAGGCATAAATACAGTAACCGCAGAATATCTCTAATACGCTAAAGCTTGCATATGCTTTTCGATACTCTCTAAAATGGCAAAAGACGTAAGTAAAATGGTTGATTAAATTATGTTTTTTTTTTTTCTTTGCGCAAAACTGACATTGAGCCACTGATGTCTGTTTTACCGATGTTTTTTCACTACCCTTCTGAATCTGTGATCATTTCTGTGTTGCTGTCTATGGAGAGTGTGATGGCTCTGATTTGACATGAGGGTGAGTGATTAATGACATCATTTTAATTTTGGGGTGAACTAACCCTTTAAATATAGACAAGTCAGGTTATACATTACAGAGATTATAGAAGTACAAAAACTCAGCATAATGTAGCCAGTGAAGCGTGAGCTTTATTTAGCAATATAAAGACACTATTTCAACATCCCTCTTGCCACGTAGAGTTTAAACTCCACTGTAATACAATTCTGTGAATATTTAACAAAGTCATTATAAGTAATATCATTCATACTCTTTTATGGACAAATGATATGGACTATAAAACAATTTCATACTTGTTGAGAGTGATGTCATGTCTGGGACTTTATGGGAAGGAGGTAAATCAGGACAGATTTCACCATGCATTTCTCATCTGTGATAATTAGGTTGCACAAACATTAAAGCATGTCATTGCCCGAATCCACATTCAAAGCGTTTTCTCAAAGCTATCGAATAGTTAAGATGAAAGGCATTCTCTCTGATTGTCTCTGCCACTGAAGTGTAGAATATTTCATATTTCTGAATGGCTTTTTACTCTGAACTTTATGAAACTCACTCAAGCAATTAGCACAATATGATATCTTCATTTAATTAGGAATTGCTGAGGGGCTGGACTTATCAAATATAAGTCTGAAGTATATAGACTTGGAATCCTTCAAATAACAATTACAGCACATTGCATCAGGGCTTCACTGCATCACACAAGAAAATACATTTTCTGCTTGATTTGAGGTGAAAAGTAAGGTGAGATGTAACTGTTTTGTTCCCAGCTCCGTCTCCTATAACCGTGGTGAAGAAAGGCAAAACGGCGAAGAATAGCATCGCAGTGTCCTGGCAAGAACCCGACCGACCCAACGGCATCATCCTGGAGTATGAGATCAAGTATTTCGAGAAGGTAAATACTGCATGGCTGTAAACATTCCCAGGTTGCATTTCACCCCAAATTCACAAGAAACAAAAAAGGCAAATTGTATTATGCTTGAAAAGATACACTAAAAGTCAAACATCAGTTCCACCAGGACAGCATTTCTTTGAAAAGAAACCTGTAAAATTGTTAGATTTTAGTGCACATTAAAGTAGCTGTTAAAATGCTTGTAAAAATATCATTTATTCCTGTTATCAAAGCTGAATTTTCAGCATCATTACTCCAGTGTCTTCAGCGTCACATGACCCTCTGTAAATAATTGTAATTTGCTGCTCAATAATAATTTCTGATAATTATCAAGGTTGAAAACTTCTTAATGTTTACATTGATATGAATAATACATTATATATTATTATATAATAATATTTATTGAAAGATACATTTAATGTTTTGCTGAATAAAGTGACAGTAGTTTCATTATCAGGAATTATAAATATAATTATAAAATTCTAAACGATTATAAATAAGGTTTTTAATCTAGATTAACATCTTGTAAGGTAGAGCTAGTTCAGTAGGCCTGGAAATGGCATGTAATTCAGTCACTATTTCATATTCATTCTGTTTTTCTGACAACAGAAACCATTAAAAATATCAGTGAAAACTGTTATATTGAGAATAAGGGTGCATTTAATAACATTATGTGACCACAGAGAAGCAAGATAATATTGCACACTGACGTAATGAATATGCAAATTGATATTGAAGTTCATGTTTCAAAGTTTACAGATAGATGGCTAATGTGTGTGCCATTGATATGTTCAGTGTTCATGTAAACGGTTTGATAAACACTTCTGGCACTTTTTTTGAGCCTCTTAATTAGTTTTGTTTTTTATGTAAATGATTCAATAAATACCGTACCATGCCATTCATACCGAGGTATTACCGTACCGTGAAATTTTGATACCGTTACATCCCTATTAATAAATGCTCTATAAGCATCATGAGGTTGAGTCCTGTATTGAAGTGACGTTACAGCAGCAGGGTCTCAGTCGACCACCCCCCTGGCAACAAAGCTCACAAAGCCGGAAACTAAATCCCCTCTCTGATCACGGCTCTGATTGCTCCTCACCTTGCAGCATTTGCCGCTTGCTTTGTTGAACCATTTAAAGACAGAATACGTCTGAAAACGAGCCTCGGCTCCTCATGACCTCAGTGTTTTGGAGCGTTCTGTGAAACACTGATACGATGCACTTAGAAAACGAAAACGCCATGAAGACCTGCGGCCGCTCGAATGAAAGCTAATGGACAGAGCACTTAACACAGAGCTTTAAAACAAAGCCAATGAAGGCCGTGAAACCGATCTTCACTGGCCACAGCACACACACTTTGCCGTTCTCTCATGGGACGGAAGGCCTTAATCCTCTGACCGTTTTTGTCTTCTCTTGTCTTTTGGTGGCTCTGTAGGATCAGGAAACAAGCTACACCATCATCAAGTCAAAGGAGACGGATGTTTTGGTGGACGGCCTTAAACCTTCCTCAGTGTACATCTTTCAAATCAGAGCACGTACCTCCGCAGGCTACGGAGGCTTCAGTCGCCGCTTTGAGTTTGAAACAAGCCCTTACTGTACGTGAAATATGATGAAATAATCTCTCTCTCTCTTTCTTTCTCTCTCTCAGTTAGAAAAATTTAATTGTAAAGTAACTAATGTTGTCAAACAATTAATTCATTAGTTTTTTTTTCTTTTACATTTTGTATATATGTGCACAGTGTTATAACATATATTTACATAATACATTTACACAGTGCACACTCATATATTATAAGTTTTTTTTTTAATTATTAATCTGTGACCTTTGATACACTATATATATATATATATATATATATATATGTAGTATACTATATGTGTGTGTATGTATATATGTATATATGTGTGTGTGTGTTTGTGTGTGTAAATGTTTAACCAATTGGAACTGGTTGTTTTTCGGCATTATTGGTCATAAAGTCTGTTATGTAGAGATTAAACACTATACATGTATGTATAGGTTATAGGATATAATATGACTTTACGTGAATTGAGCAATTTATTTATTTATTTTTTTAATGTACAATATCCTTAAAAAGTAAACCAGTCATAAGCGTTTTTTGTTTAGTTTCTTTTTTGTATATATATATATATATATATTTGAAGGCTTTTCATTGATGTATGGTTTATTAGGATCAGAATATTTGTTCAAGATACAACTATTATCAAAATATTGAGACAATCACCTGTAAAGTTATCCACATGAAGTCCCTAGCAATGCGTATTACGTTTTGATATATTTATGGTAGGAATTTTACAAAATATATTCATGGAACATGATTTTTATTTAATATCCTAATGACTTTTGGCATAAAAGAAAAATCTATGATTATTTTTTTTTTTACAAATATGCCCATGCTACTTATGGCTGGCTTATGAGTTATGGCTGGATACTTATGACCCATTTTAGCAACTTTGTTCAATTCAAAATTCTTTTGTTAAAAAAAAAGTGTTTGATTAATTGGGAGATCATGGAGAATTATGTGTCTCTAACATGGATTATTATGTAGTTTTATATAATGCTTAGCATTTGTGACTCAAAAGATCGCATTAACTGGAACTTTTGTAAAACGTTTTCATTGTGTGCACATCTATAACCGTAAAATGAACTAATAATGAATGTCACACTTGACACTAATTTCTAAGCAAGAAGTAAAGTAGTGACTGCGATGAACTCTGTCCCAGCAGTAGCGGCCTCCAGTGATCAGGGTCAGGTGCCCATCATCGCTGTCGCTGTTACTGTGGCCATCATCCTCATCGCATTGGTCACAGGCTTCCTGATGAGTGGCAGGTAAGAACACGTCATAACACAATCCATGTGGCTATTAAAAGATCCATTTCAGAACAATCCACAGTGAATCATTTTACAATTTGCTATAAATTATTTGATTTGGTTTGTTAAAAGTAGGACTGCTAAAGCTAGTCAAACTAATAATGAAAATAATCAGCACTGATTATCAGTTAAACAGGTTTTAACACTGTGCACAGAAAATCCAGTCTGTCATTTGACTTTCCAGTACATTTCTATTGGCAAAACGCATTTGGAAAAGCGGAGCTTGCAGGAAAAGTGCATGACCCAAGCTGTTATAAACATGATGAGACATGCTTTATATCAGGTGCTTCAAACAAACGCATAAGTATTTAGTAGAGCTTGCCCGTCAGGTGTTTTGACAGATAAGTGTGACGTTTGATGCATTTGAGACTTAATTTCCTCAGAACATAACTTACATCTTAATGTTTGGTCCTTGTCTTCAAATGTTAGAAAGTCACGTGCATATTTCAGTTTTGCATAAAAGATTGTACAAACAGCCAGGGAGCATCCATTAAACTTCACTAAAGGAGCAGAGATTAAGCATGAAACTAAACAAAAATAACAATAAAAATGTAAATAAATAAATATTGTTGTATTAAATACGTATTTTACACATTAAAAGTATGTTTACAGTACTATAGCATGTTGATGATGAAATAATAAATTAATTAATTAGTTAATTCATCAATAAGGCTTTTTTAAAACAGGATTATCAAATTAATCATCAGTTATATCTAATTACACGTTATTATAATAAAGCAAAGAATAAATCCAGTCAAAGTGTTAAAAATTTACAAATTGTACAAATCTGATTTAAGTTGTCATCGTAAAGAATATTACTGGAAGATTCTGAAATTGTGAATTGTGCTGATTAATAACTGTGATATTTGCCTAAAGCTAACCACATCATATACAGACATTTCTACTAAAGTTCACATAATGAGAAACATAGGAGGGAATAAAAGGCATTTGCATAATTATCTATACATTACAAAATTATTAAATGTCTGTAATTGTAGCTTTTAAAATGCATTGTATAAGTGTTTGTATAGCTTTATGTACATCCATGTGATTACATTTAACATATATAAATCAATTCATCTGTCAGTATTAGTCAAACATATTAAGCTATAGTTAAAGACCATGCATATCTACATCTCTGATCACTGGGCTCAGTTCTATAGTAGGGAAAATATGTGCCTCGCTTTTTAATGTAAACAGCATTGGGAGATTTGTTTGCATGATCACAAAACACAATGGCAAAACAAGATGAGGAGCCAACAACCATATCCTTTTTCATACACACTGTCCTATTTAGCATTTCAGGCACAACATTTTAAAATGAAACAGTAATGCATGCTATTGTCCTCGCTGGCTAGAGGAAACAAACTGAGACGTGGTCTGTCTATCTATAATAAACAGTCTGCAATTTACTGGAATTACGCTGGGAGTGCAGTAGGTGCAGATATAAACCTGTTTTCATGTTCGTTTGTTTTTTTGTATTTTTAGTAGAATAGATGAACTATTGAGTTTAAAATGAAAAGAGCGATTGTCTGTAAAATTCATTTCCTGCGTCCAAGGAATACATTCATAACCATAAGCCATAATGACAAAACATCCCCACGTTCTTTATTTTTGTATTTGTTTACTTACTTGTTGTCTTACTTATTTGTTTGTTTCACACATGTAATATGCAATTGTTTGACTAAACAGCAAAACATCTCAGTCCTACTTCTGAAGAACATACCCTGTAAGCATAAGCACTGAAATCCATAAACATTTAATGTTTTTATGTTTTTATAACATAAACTTTACTACATTATTACAACATTATAACTACATCCTTACAGTGCACTTTTTAAATGTGTGTTAAGAACATAATGAAAGTGTCTCTATTAAAGCAACATGTCCTCCAACTAATATGCCCGTATGGGTCGTTTCTACAATAGCTGTGAGATACGACCCATCAGAGCGTATGCTACAATTGCACCCCTATCGGCAACAGAACATTTGCATATTAATGTTTTGTACTGTGTTATCAGCCATGTGATTCAGGATTGGTATAGCTCAGTTTGTAGAGAGATGCATTATAAGATTAGATGTGATCATGCGATCATGGGTTCGAACACGTTTTCACGAAACCCTATAAATCATGATTTTGCACAATATTTGTAACGGGTAGGTTTAGGAGTGGGTTTGTGTGGTCATTCGGACAAATTAAACCTAGTAATAATCGCTGTGAGATCAGTGTAACAACAGACGCACTATGACACTGTCGTTATTTTTTACCGCTTACCTTTAAAACGTAAATATAGATCTAAAAATAAGGTACTTGCAGAAACGACTCATAGAGTCGTTTTTGGTGGAGGACAGGCAGATTAAAGTCCTCATGAATTCAAAATTCAGTTTTTTACTTTAGTATTCCTTTTCTGATGATGTCAGTTTGATGTCAACTTTATTATATATAATGAAGGTTGATGATTAATTCATTTAATATACAGTGATCCCTCGCTACTTTGCGGTTCATTTATCGCGGATTCACGACTTCGCGGATTTTTTCTTTGGAGCCTTATTCAAGGGAAATTCGCCGATTCACTGTATTTTTCACCGGTTCGCGGTACAGTAACAATCTTTATTTTTTTATATACTTTAATATTCTAACTATGTAAAGGGAGGGTTTTAAAAGTCTGAATACTGAATACGTATCTGTTAAATAAATACTGTAAATATGGTGTCCCTACTTTTTCGGATTTTCACCTATCGCGGCCAGGTCTGGAACGCATCTACGCGATAAACGAGGGATCACTGTACTGTAAAGTGGAATTTAGCATCAGTACTCCACTTATTTATATATATATATATATATATATATATATATATATAT
>JAUMHI010000051.1:1608192-1623361 GCA_032359435.1 Enteromius unitaeniatus
TGTTACACGTTTGTACTTTCATTACCAAAAAGTGTTGTTACCAATGTCCTGTTACACATTTGTACTTACACACACCAATCTAAGGGTTGTTACATGTGTGAAGTTACAGAAATATTACAGCTGTAGATACTATGTACCGCTGTGTACTTACACTGTGATAACATACTACATACACATCTAGTTTCTATGGAAGTACACAGGTATTAGGGACACTTAATATAAAATGGGACCAATATATTTATTAAAATAATCCCAGGTGCCAGATTCACAAATAAAAAGTGCTCTTTTATTTAATTTTATTTTGCTTCAAAACCAGTGAAATTTGGTCAGAGCAAGACAATTTATTCCACATTGAGAACTAATTATTGTTGAGACCTGAAAATGAAGCTGTCGTGTTCTGAAAGAGGATAATTAGAGGTTTGGTGGTGTCTGTCATAATTAGCATAGCATGGCGCTCTTTGTCGTCTGTTTCTTGTTTTGGTGTGTCAAAGTAACACTGAGGGAAACGTTTTATGTGCTGTGTGAACTGTCAGCAAAGTAAATTAAGACATGTCTTCTCAGTGCTGTCAGAGACGGAGAGCGTTAACACCAGGACAGTCAATTAGCGATTAGCATGCAGCAGCCATCCACAGACCTAATGCTTCCTGTCACATTTCACAGCCTGACACCATTCTGTCCCAGTGATAACCACCCGTTAAGATGCTCTGACAAGACGGATTTCTGATGTGAGATTTCATCAAGCTGTTTGTCTTGCAGGGAGGAAAGATTCCCATCAGGTGGACGGCTCCGGAGGCCATCGCCTACAGGAAGTTCACTTCAGCCAGTGATGTGTGGAGCTACGGCATTGTGATGTGGGAAGTGATGTCATACGGCGAGAGACCATACTGGGAGATGAGCAATCAAGACGTAAGTCGATACGAGCCCAAAATTCGATAAAATTTCGCAAACAAAAATAGTTGTAGTAAGTTGTCTAGTTGTCTTTTCGAGCAACAGATTGCAGTGCTTTGTTACTGAATGAATCAACACAAGCGGTGACTGATTCAGTGGCTCATTCATAGTCACTTGCTTCATTTCTGAATGAATTAAATTGGCCATTTGAACAAATCAGCCGTATGCATATCTGAATTACTTGTTTATTAAGACAGCTACTTGGTGCCACCTACTGGTGGTTTTTGTTTATTACTGAGTATTGTTTATTTAAAAAAAAGTAATTTACATACGTAAATATAATTGCCTAATCGATTTTTTTCTCATTTAACACAACAGTGATCTTTAGCAGGTGATTTCTTAGCCAATAATTAAAGCGCAATTTCTTTGAATTTAAAATTTAGTCATTTGCAAAAGTTAATATAGCCAGTGATGGTATAGCATGCTTTTTTTTTTAAACGAGTCAGTCTCTGAGCAGCGGTGAAGCCAAAGTGCAGTTTTCCCCTGCAGTCTTTTAACACTACACCACAATAATTGCTTCCTATGGCCGTTTTAAGCACTCGCATGCTCTCTTATATTTGCCTTAGGGGAAATGAGAGCGGTAGAATGCTGATGTCTATAAATAGATCAGGAAGTGAGGGTAAAATCTGAGCTGAGCTGACATATCGAACACCATCAGCTGGGGAAATCCATGCAGATTTTGGGGTTGAGTTGGGGCTGGATAAACTCTTTGTCCCACTGCGGTACATCTGCCTGCGGTCCAGTCAAAGGTCACCTGCTTAGCGGCAGAACAGGAACACATGGGATGCTGGGTAATGGATATTTGGGTTGAAAATGTGAGTTTCAGGTTTTGGCCACAAGAATTTTACTCTATGATTTTCTGCACTCAAAGAGCATCAGCTCTCTGTAGACAGAAATCTGCCGGCGTAATGGAGTTTGGCTCAGGCATAGAGTTTCTTTAAAGACATTCAGTACAGTAGCTTTTACCAGAAGCTAACGTCATCTATCGTTTGCTTGTCTCTGTTTAAATACAAACATGATCTCACTGGATAGACACTGATTCATACAGCAAATAATAACATATGAACAGCTTAGAAAGTGTAAACCAGGTATATTACACTACAACCAAAACTATTAAAAAATGGAATAAAAAAAATGTGTACATACTTACAATATGTAAGTTTTCACTGTTAAGAGAGCACGCATTCAGAACAAATAAACTAAGATGTAGTCTGATGATGCTGTTCCTGAGCGTGGAATCATGGGAGTTGTTGTCTTCATTCTAACAGTAGGGCTGTCAAAACTAAAAACAACATTCTATTTTAATTTTGAATTATATTTCATAATTTCAGTTAAGGGAAAATTAGCTTTTGGCTACTAATGTCCTGAGGTATGTATTTTATCTTACATTGATGTCACATGGCTTTCTAAACATGCATCTCGGTTTGGCTTCAGTTTGTCGGTAAACAGCATCTTCTCCACACTAATGCTCTCATTTTCCGCAAAATTTGGAATGAACAACGCGGCAGCAATGCATCTAGTGGGTTCAGCTGGATAGGCTAACAAAAGCATTCAAATGCAATGACACGTCCAACCCAGACTCACTGGAAATATGTGCCTCTACATACATGTCTGCGACCCCATAATTATACCTTACTGCACTGCTGTTTTGTCGAACCGTTTTACATGGAATATGAACCGGTGCTTTTCAGAGATCGATGGCTCTGTGTATTAACTGCAGCTCCATTTGAAAACAGCTGATAACTGCACCTTTAAAGATTTGATAATGTCGTAGTATGAAGCAGGGTGATCATCAAAACTTTCAGAGCGGAAAAAGATGCCGCTGAACGAGTGTGACACATTGCTCGAAAGCAGCAGAGCTTTTTAATTATAAAAAGTTAGACTGGCGCTCCGGTTTGTGTGTGACATAAAGCAGCACTCTTATCACCAGTGGTGGAAAGAGCACTTCAGATTTGTACTCAATTGCAACTACTATAACAGTACATGCTGAAATAATACTCAATTACAAGTAGAAGTACTGGTGTCAAAACAGTACTTAAGTAAAAGTACAAATTACTCTTCTCAAAAAGTACTAGTTACTTTTCAAAAAACGAAAAAGGTTTCCGTATGTAAAAATGTTTTCTGACTTATGTTTTAGTGCACGGTTGGATAGTAGGGATTAAGAATACCTCACTGCTTCTGGGTCCTAACGCTCTGCCAGACACTCTAAGAAAACACTAAACGGTGCTAATATATACATCCACAATGTCATATAATTTTGAAAAATTATAATCCTTATACTGAAATACTAGATGGCCATGGCCAGACAGCAACGTTTTTTTTATTATTGTTTTTTCCAGTGTATTTTCCAGTACCACTGGAAAAACAAATACATAATGTATACTGCCATGTAGGTATTTTAATATCTCAATATATGTCGTTCATGTAGTTTGCTCATTCTGTGTTTTTGTATCTTTAAAATTGGGGACTATTGTATCCTAGTCAGGTCGTCGCCGCTGTAGAGTAACACATACCTGCATGAATCGCCATAGACATAAACTTGGAGAAGTAGCTCTGGTTAGAATGTTTTCTTTTTAGATATGGTTTAGATATCACTGCTTTTATTGGTCCGTTTACGATGGGATATCTTTATTGGCTACTGAAATGCATCAAAGGTTTGAATATCGATTAAAAATGTGGGCATACTCGGTTAACGGACTATGATCTAAAAGTATATTATTTTGCTAAATCTGTACTTACGTACAAGTAAAAGTACAGTACACTCAAAAAGGTATGCTACTCTGTGCATCAACTGTCATATTAAATACCTGTCAACTAACTAACATATTATATAAGCGCCTTTGGTGATTCCATGTTTTCTACAAAACAAGACCGGAAATTGAGGGTGTGTGAAGTCACTGGCAGCTGAGCAGGGACAAGCCACAATACAAAATTACAGTTTATCTGAGTTTAAATGTTCTTAGAAACATTTAGGATGGTGTAAATACACAAGTCAGTAAAATATTTAACACTGTTCTGGTGATTTTGGAATATTTTAATGAAACAAAAAGATTATATATTGTGCCTTTAACACACTTAAAAAAGCAAAATAGTAATATAAATACTAAAAATTGCCCAATAGTTACTATTTATTTTTTCATTTTTTTTTTAGAATTCTCTTCTGCTCACTACGGCTGCGTTTATTCAATAAAAATACAGTGAAAACAGTAGTACGAAATATCATTACGCTTTAAACTAACGTTTTTTGTTGTTTTTTTACTTCAACATACAGTATTGTACAATGTACTTTATTCCTGTGATCAAAGCTCAATGCTCCAGCCATCAGTTTCACATGATCCTTCAGAAATCATTCTAATATGCTTATCATTTTGATTATATTGATGTTAATAACAGTTGTAATGCACCATATTTATGTGGAAAAGGTGTTTTTTTTTTTCTCTTCTCAGTATTCATTGATAAACAAAAGGTCAAAAGAACGGTCTTTGATTGAAAAATTTATAAATACATAATAAAAGCTATACCTAAAAAATTTTTTTAATAATAATAAAAAAATTCAGCAGTTTTTATGTATCGGTGTTATGTATCAGAACAAATTAAAATCTAAATGTTAGAGACAAATACCTTTAAATGTTAATGCAGTAAAATATTACACATCACAGGAATCTTTTTAACTATTATTAAAGCACTCCAGCCTCAGATATTGAAAAATCACACAATACACAGCGAACAGCCGCCTCTCTGTCTTTTGTTATGTAGATGCGCATGTCATATGTCAGCGTATGAGATGACAAGTATATTTGCAGGCAGAGATGAAACACAAGGCGATGCCTAAGTTTTCCCAGCATATCCCAGAAGGAGGTGCACATAGCAGTCACGGTTTTATCAAGCACGACTGACCTTTTTTCCTTCTTTACAGTTGCCAGTGACGGCTTCATCTGCGCCTCACATCTCATTCTGTGCTCCATCATTAATCTGTTTCACACACGCTTGGGAAGAAGGAGTTATTTGATGTTTTATTTAGCGGTTTCTTGAGGGTTCCCCTCAGATCTCGGCTTCCTCTGCTCAGCTAGACACTGGTGTGTTTTTCTGGCTCTGTCTGTATGTCAGTTGGTCTCCTTCTCTGTCTGTGTTTTCTCTCTCCGAGTGTTTTCCACGAGGGATTGCTTTCTGAGCTGCTGCTGCTCTTTGTGATGTGGGAGTGAGGGGGATTTTAGAGAGATGCTCTTTGTTGGTTCACGGCTCTGATTTCTGTTGGCAGTTTTTGAATCGCAGAAAAAGTAAAACTGATCTAATAGACATATCGCATTCTCCCTGTAAGGCAAACAAGACATCTTCATAAATTATATATATATATATATATATATATATATATATAGCTGTCAACTGATACCCTACAAAAAAACACATGCTATATACCAGTCGAAATATGATTTATGTTCTCAACAGTGCTGCATTTATTTAAACGGAAAGGCAGTAAAAACAGTAAAATTGCAAAACATTAATTTTCGAAATCAGTATATGCTGATTTGCTTAAACATTTCATTATTGATGTTGAAAATTGTATAGCTGCTTAGTGTTTCTATAGCAATTCTTTTAATGTATGTACTTATTTAAAAATTATATATAAATAATTTATTGTATATAAAGTTTATAGTATATAAAATCTATATGTAGGCCTATATTTTTATTATATATTATATGTTTTAATAATATTTAATTTAGTATTGATAAAACTAATGTTACATTTAAAAACTATATATATATATATATATATATATATATATAAACTTCAATGTTCAGTTTAATTAAAAGAAAATTAGCAATTTGCTAAATTAAGGCATTTATTAATATTATAAATTAATATAAATAAACATAAATGTATGGCAATTATATATATATATATATATATATATGTATACAGTATATATCTAAGTAATTATGAAAGTATTCATATATACATACATAAGGATACGTGTGCATATATGTATACTTATTTACTATATTATACATTTTAATAATGTTTTGCTTTGTGCTATATTACTGTTTACAGTTATATTTTATTTTAAGGTGTACCTGTTACAGTGTAATTATACATTTAAGTTCTGAATAATATTAATTAACTACATGTACTCACTATATGTTTATGATTAGGATTAGCGTTTGGCATGGGGTTACCTGCATGTAATGCATAATTTACTGTTATTAAAATAGTAAGTACATGTAACGACATCTTAAAATAAAGTGTTATCCTGTTTACTATATTAATATGAATAATGTTGTAATTGTACTCTACCAAGCATTGCATTGCATCTAAACAAGTCTGTTTTGATGTGGCAGTTCATTTAGAGCTGCTAGTAGACGACGAGGTCAGGGTTTGAATTCACCAGCTGCTCTTAACAGCAATTCATGAAGCAGAACAATCCGTGTTCGGACACTGAAGGCACATCATATATTTATGGTGGAACATGATGTAAAATGCCTGCAATCTCTTCTGTTGTCTCAGGTGATAAAGGCAGTGGAAGAGAACTACAGGCTGCCGGGACCCATGGACTGTCCGACCGCCCTCTATCATCTCATGATGGACTGCTGGCAGAAAGACAGGAACAGCCGGCCCAAATTCGAGGAGATTGTCAGCTTACTGGACAAACTCATCCGCAATCCCAGCAGCCTGAAGGGTCTAGTTAACCCATCCAACAGGTAGACACACCATGCAGTTGCTATAGTTTTTTTTTTCCTTATTCCATTGTTCTCGTTCTTTACTGTTCCTATTAGAGTGTATGCTAATTAAGCTGTTATTTACAGCATGTGATTAACATCGACTGTGAGATCGCAAATAATGTGACATCTGTGAAGCATTGATAACTAGGGGTTAACCACCCTGCTACATGGCTGTCACAGGAAATCAAGCTTTAATGACACTGGTGACAAATACGCACTCATATTTTGTGATTTAATGTCGCGTTAAACAGAAGTGACAGTGTGCAAATGACTTCCAATTACTGTGATTATACGTATCGAATACATTTGCGCTCTGTATTCTTACATGTTGGAATCATCCATTATCTGTAATTGTGTTATACAATTATGTCCAGGTTTAATGTGAAATTGATTTGGAGTCTGGGAATGTGTTGGGAGCTGCGTTATTGCACTGCAAATTTCTTTATTTGCCATGGAGGATAATATTAGCAAAAGTGGCCAAGAGATCACTGATGATATTAATATGTATAGTCAATGCAACGAAAGCAAGATTATAAGCTGAGTTCCATACAGATATTTACATATACAGATGTTAGATGTTATTTATTTTTACATCACACTTTAGGACACATTCATATGTCACTTACACACACACACACACACACACACACACACAAGGCTTCAAAAATCTGAGACCCCAGTTAATAAAAATACTTAAAATAATTGGAATTCAAACATCAATTCTCATATTTCCATGTATTTCATGACGTTTGTATAATAACATTGTAATAACAAAGCTGTTGCATTAAAATAGCATGTTAATACAGTATAATAACATAGTTGTAACAGAATTATAACAGTTATTATTACATGATGATTAAATGAAACAATTTTGAGGGGGAAAAGCTTGAAGCTTGTTAGAATGTGCACATTTTGGTGTATTATTCTTTGAGTCAGCTCAGATCCGTGAACATTTTTATTATCTAGCCTTCACCTAGAACTGTAATGTCAGCTCTATACATTCATTCATTCACCACTGTACCTGTCTCTCCCACAGAGTGTCCAATTTATTAGTGGAGCATGGCAGCCCTGAGGGCTGTGTATTCAGATCGGTGGAGGAGTGGTTAGAGGCCATAAAAATGGGTCGATACACTGAGCTTTTCATGGAAAGTGGATACACTTCTCTGGAAGTCGTCACTCAAATGACCTTGGAGTAAGTCATCTGTTGTTGAGGTCATTGAGCCTGTTTGCCTTTCACGTACTTGAGAAATTACTGTCTTTATAGTGTACTGAGAAGGTTTTGATTTGGATGCACTTTCTGTTAATTGCTACAGTTTATGATGCTAAAGAGATGAACTGTAATTTAGGCTAATTGTTTCCACAATTGAAATGTATCTTTATGTTCTTTCAGAATAGACCGTACTAATAAAGACATAATTAAGGGTAGAGTTTAACACTAATTGAAGTTTTTAGAACTAATAGTCTTTTCCGTACAAAATAAATGAATGGAGAGTCGGGAGGGTGACCTTCATTTGTGAGGAAAACACAAACTTTTGCATGTCTTGCTCTAAATATAATTTGGGACGTCATGTTTTTTTTTTATTCTAAATCTTTCATTATTAGAAGTTCCAATTTAACAATTAAGGTTTACTTACTCCAGGTTGTTTAATCATTGTAAGTGATAGCTATAAAAATCACTGATTTATTGTTCTTTTGCAGAGATCTTAGGAGGGTTGGAGTCACTTTGGCTGGACATCAGAAAAAGATCCTTAACAGCATTCAGGAGATGCGAGTCCAAATGATGAATGCCACTATGCCCATCTGAGAGCGGCCTCAGAGGAACCTCCAGCAGTAGCCTAGCACTTTCTACAGACACTTATTTATTGAACGGAACTATTTAATGAAAATTTGATGAAAAAAAAACAAAAAATGGCTGGATAGATGGACAAACGGTTACTGTTTCGTTTGTGAAAAGCTTCCAAACTAAAGCAACAGGAGCAACGTGACTGAAATGTTGAGTGGTTGTTTGGAAAAGTGTGGCACATCTCCAGGCAGGACTACTGACTTGGGATCAGGTGTCTCTGGGCTGAATGTATAGCATTTTTCCATGACCTCATTCAACAATATTATTACCTCCGGAAGAGACTGCAGTGGGTTTCAGCTCGGAAGTTCTTTTCTTTTTCACAACAAGTTCACTTGAGGCGAATTTAAACAGTAAGACTGAAGTCATATCATGGGCCCGAGGAAACATATGGCAGTGTTAAACAAAGCAATAGTAGATTTTGAGCTTGATGTTAATTTTACTTCCTTCTGAATTGTTGCTTCCTTATTTCAATAAGAGGACAAAGCAATGGACAGGATCGTTTTCCTTTTGCACAATATCGGTGTCGTGAAGGGCGGAGGAAATGTATTTGATTTTTTGAAAATGTGACACGTTTCAAAACCACCAATTTATTTTAGTTCCACTGATGTTTTGGTGTTTTATGTGTAAATATTGTACAGTTGCGTAGTTGAAGTGGAGCTCAAATGCATCCATCCATGTTCATGTGAGGTTGATATACTTTAGTGCACAGGTGGGCTAACATACTATGTATATTCAGTCCGGTCAATAAATGTTTATATTGCCTCTCAGTGCTTCTTTAGATAGAAAATTAACAATTGATTTACCGTTAGTGTGTGATCTCTACTGTATTCTGCTACTCATATTATTGCCTTGCTCAGTTTTCACAGCTAGGTGGATGTTAAAGTCAACATGAAATCAGAATGGACCCTATTTTGCTTTCCTAATTTTGGGTTTTATTGTGCATAAACTATAATTGTTTTCATTTGAAATTTTTAACTTGCTCCATATATGAAACAACTTTCTTTTCCGGCTGATGCAAAAATATCCATTTAGGATCTGGATACAGTGAAATACATCATATTATGGAAGTAAAATAGGTTGTGAATATCATTTCATGTTGGCTTTAAGTTGGTTCAGTATGTCTGCAAAATAAGAGAAAATAAGTTAAAGTTCAATGTCCCACATCTGTCGATTACTGTAGGCAATAATTTTGACTTGTCCCTCAGTGTACAGACAACCACTGAATTATGTATATTTACAGTAAAAAGACAGATAGATCAGGAAGTAAACAGGATTATTTCACCCAAAAATTAAAGACGTGTACAAAATGTACTCACCTTGAGCCATTCAATTTGCTAATGAGTTTGTTTCATCATAAGATTTGTAGAAATGCGTCATTGCATCACATGCTCTACAGTGAATGGGTGTCGTCAGAACGAGAGTCCAAACAACTGATAAAAACGTCCAATAATGCACAAAAAAGGTGTGTTTGTAAGAAAAAAATCATTAAGAACGCTGCTTCTATGATAATGCTTTTCTGCTGCATCGGAAGAAAAATTCTGACGGCACCCATTTACTGCAGAGGATCCGTTATTGAGCAAGTGATATGATGCTACATTTCTGCAAATCAGAAACAAACTCATCTAGATCTTGGATGTGCTAAGGATTAGGACATTTTCAACAAATATTAATTTTTGGGTGAATTATTTTTACTGTAAAAATCATCTCTGGTTGGAAATCTTATCAACATAATAAAACATTTTGCATCAGCAAAAGCATTGCACATCGTAGAGGATGACGATAATATAGTTAACCTAGCATGCTAATGTTTTCAGTTGTCTATGTTCTTTTCTGACTTCTCAAATACAAGAAGAAGTGGTGTTTTATAGTCTCCCAAACCCATCGTCTTCCATTTATATGTGCACTGAGGTACAAGTTAAAAAATATTGTCTGTGGTAAACAACAACATGCCACACATGCATTATAGATACTACTTAGTGTTTTTTTTTTTTTTTTTTTTTAAATAAAAGAACATGTTGAATGTTAAGACTCATAGTCAGAAACAAATCACTCAAAACCAAAAGCCAGACATTAGGCCATATCTCCATAAATATTGCAGCACATTATTATGCTATTAAAACTACTAAAACGCCACAAGATTGTATTAATAAGTTCTCAAGTATGTCACATATTTTCTCGAAACCTTATACAATTGCTTACAACTATGGTTGGTGTAAGTATTTTAGTCCACTATGCTAGATTGTATTTTATTATTATTATCTTTTCAACATTTTAATTACTTGAAATTTGTCTTAGCAAATAGTTTAATGCTCCTCAATTAGTCAACTGAAAAGCACTCAAGTGCCTGTGATTATGTAAGTACATTATAAAAAAACATAAATATAATTTAGGAGCTTATCAGATATTCATTGCTCAGAATTAATAACAGTCCAAAATCCTAATGATAGTGATTACAAATATTCAGTTAATCTAAATCACCACTGTTTTTTTTTGTTTGTTTGTTTTTTTGTAATTAGCATTTGATAATTATTACAATGAATGTTACTTTAATATACTTTTACGCAATGCATACCCTTCATTTGGTATTTTGCACTGAAATTCACTTTGTAAAAAATGGGTTTAAGTTTGAATTTATGTGCTTTAAGCCCATTTTATTTTCAAAATGATAGATTAAACAGACTTTTAATGGAACCAACCCACACGCCATGCTTTAATATTGCAAAATCCCTGAGCGTTTTCAGATTTGTTGCTGTTGTTTATTGTAGTGATATTTGTTCATAGCCATTGATCATATCTGCCAGAAAGAAAAGCTAGATTGATTATGGTTTGCTCTATTATCAGGCTGATTACTCAGAATATACAAATCTGGAAGACTAAGTTATAATCTGAAACATAGAAGAGTTATGCCTTTCGTTGACATTTATGAATGTGGTTACGCAAAATACATCTATTTCACACATGGAAATGTCAAACGTAGCTGCAAATAAGTACCTTACAGTGATTCTTAATAACAGTAAGCCAACAGTTTATACTATTTGTTCTTTGTTAAATTAGCCAACCCCCCTCCAAAAAAACATCTACAAATATTATGCTGATTTGATTTTTTTCTTTATTTTTTTGCATAAAACACATGTTGAGTGCATCAAATTATTTCCAAACATTTATAGTAGTACAAAATATGCATGGTGTTGGTAAGCTGCGTATTACAAATGCATTTTATCAACAGAATGACTATGTTGTTTGAATCTTTTATCATATTTGGTCCAATTAAGAGCGGGGAAAGAAGGAAAAGCACAGAAAAAAAGAAGAAGTAAAAAAAGTAGTTTCTATGTATTAACCGTTCGTCTATTACCTTCTGCTGTGTGTTTTGTTGTGTAAATGTCTTTTGTAGTGTAATATATTAAATTTTATATTTTTTTGGAATAAACTGGAGAGAAACCCAATATTGCTGAGTTCTCTATGCAATGCAACATTGCAATCCTAAATTAACCTCAGAGCAGAACTGAAGAAACCTGGAATAATTGTTTTCTATGGCTGGTTTTCTTTTTTAGGTCGACTGCTGTAATGGTGGAGCAACAGTTTGAATCTTGCTGAGCGAGTTAGTCACAGTTTGCTAAACTGTAGACATGCTTATCTGGCTGCTGAATAATAACACGTTCAGTTTAATGGCACATTTTGAAAGCGACTCTATGGCCCCCTTGAGTCCCAAGATTCTTTAAATAACAGAAACAATATGGCTGCATGTTTACAATGCAATGCGTTTGTTTTTGAGGCCTTATAAAAAGAGCACTTAATTGCACTGAATTCATGTTTTTAACTCACCTAAGTAGACATTTAAAAAAGTACATTTTATAATAATAATGAATAATTTAAATATTTACTTTAACATACCATTTTTCATCATGCTTTAAAGAAGTACACTGACTAACATAAGCACATGTAGAGTACATTATTTTAGTTCAACATAAATGCTTTTCAGTCCACTAAACTATACACTTGAACCATCTTTCAAAGAAAAAAATAATTATGTTACATGTAAGTAGGTAAAAAAAGCACTTTAAAGTTCAACTAATTGCATTTATTATAAATATAAACTATATTGCTGTTGATAAAAAAAAAAAAACATTACATTCAGTTCACACTCAAGTATATTCTGTTAAATTATGACTTCCATGATAAGCCCACTCTTTCTAAAAATATGACTGACAGACGCATCAATCTATAAAGTTATGCATTTGCTATAATCTGTAATAGTAATAATACTTTTACAATAATACTTTTATTCTTGCATGAATCTACATGAATAACTTTTAGCTATTTTTAGCTATTAACAAGACTGTCCCCATTGCCGCAGACGCATCTGAATCACTTAATTAAAATTCTCTGAGTGTGTATAATTACAACAGTGCATTATGAATAAAGTACATATGGCTGTTGTAAAGCTTCATTCTGTCAAAAATGGGCATTATGTGCTACTCTACTTTAAGTGCTCTACATCTAAAACATGACCACTATGTTTTTTAAAAGATTTGAAAGATTCATAGCTAATATTCAGATGTAGTGATTGGATGAGACATTGTTTATGTACAATTGTTTTGCCAAACTTCTTTTTTGCTGATATCCAATCTGTGCTTTCCAGAATTCCAATTTTCATTGTTTAACTCATTATTTACACAAGTTATTAGGGTAAACAAAAGCCACCAACGTTGACCCCGAGACTACATTCCATCAAGTGCTTTATTAGTCCCTTTCATCACTTGCTACCTTAAACTTCCAATAAATGTAGGCTACTATATATTTTAATATCACCTCTTTTGTATTTCACACCAATCCAGTTGTTTGTTGTGACACAAAATCTCATCTAACCACTGCGCTCCTTTGGGAAATCACATAAACATCGCCTTGGGTGTTAATTATCAATCCATGTTTCTCATCCTCAAGGGCATCGTCATATATCAAATATCGAAATGGCCAAAGATTCCATATCAGCAATACAAGAAACCCCTCTGCACCGCTCATCTGCGAGTGCAGCCTTGCCTCACGTCATATTTGATTGTTCCTTTGATGGTTCATTGCTTGCGGCGCGGGCTGTCTGTGCTAATGTTAGAGGTGCGAGTCCCTGGACAGTGTCTTTGACTGGTAATGCAATTTTCATGTATAGAGGTGCCACTAGACCCACAATCCCTTGGGTCATTTAGGAATCATTTGGATTTTAATCATTATGAATGACCTTCATCAGAGTGTCCCCAGTCCTGGCAGATTGGGGGGTTTATATGACACGTTTTTACTTAATGCGTATTTTAACAGTCTTTGTATCAGTGGGTCTGCTCTATAAAGCCTTTATCGGCCCACTTTATATTAAGTGGCCTTAACTACTGTGTTAATCATTTGGTACAATGCACTTACATACATGTTTTTACATTGTACTTATATTTTAAAAATACTTTAATGTAGTCACATCTGTTATTAATTTCTGTCTTTTTAATTCCTTACACCTTAACCCACTCTTAAACCTACCCATACCACCAAACCTGTGCCTAACCTTAACCATATCCCACCTTAATAGCAAAAGAAGTGTTTTGCAAAACATTATTATTACAATAAGTACACTTATGTTTGCAAAATGGAAACATTTCTAAAAACAAGATACATATATCCAATTTTTTCTTTAAGACAGAGGTAAGCCCATGGTAGATGCTTCCGGTTTGTTAGATGTTATAGGCAAGTGATGAGGAGAATAATAAAGTTCAGTAAATGGTAAAACTGTTTGCTCTACAAACCAGTGTGTTCATAATTATGATTATACAATAAAACAAAATGAACAGCTAAAAATAGCTGGACATGTATGAAACCGGAAACCCGACCCATAGAATTTACAAACAAATGCATCTGGAGACACAGCAGTCACACTAGAGCAAGTTTCCACACGAATAATAGTAAAAGAAAAACATTTTCAATTAATAAATTATCAATTATTGATGTGCTTTTTGGCACAATAACCATGTTATGACCTTTCACCGCAAGCCGTGTTTTGCAAACAAATGCATTTTAATGCTTGCATCTAAAAACCAGCTCCATATATATTGCTTTTCTGATGTAGTAAACTTGCTCGGTAGCACACCTGGTATGGAGTTACACTTGCGAATGTTAAGTGTTCGAGTATTAGTCGCAAAAGAGTTTCAATAAAATAGCTTAAATTTGTAGAAAAAAAGTGTTCCGTTACAGATTTGCACAAAGCTTTTCTGATTAATCAGTAAATGAAGCAACTATTGCAAAATGACTGCGTTTCCATTAACTTATGCAATGCAACCAAAACATTTTATATATCACATAAATCACATATCGCAGCCATCACACTAGTCATGATTTTTAATCACAGGAGATCTAGGCGTGTATCACCGATTGATACACCGAAAGCTGCTTCTAGGATATTTCTGAAATCTATAAATATGAATACAAGCATTGACCATATTTTCCATTCGCAATTTAAATTTGTGAAATTTGAAGGGTAATGGAAACCCAGTTAATGGCATGGTTGATTTAGCAAATGCATTTTTATCTCACATTTACTTTTGTTCAGCACCATTAACACTAGCACTCCCAGGATTTTCTGACCCCCTCAGCCCTACCAGAGGTGGGTCAAATGATCCCTTGGTTTTA
>JAUMHI010000051.1:1640558-1657608 GCA_032359435.1 Enteromius unitaeniatus
CACCAGTTAGTATTTGGTGCGCACCAGATACAGAAAAAAAAAAAAAAAATCACCTATGTCCCTTTAGGGGCTCCGTAGTATTGACTTCTACAATTTTATATAATTTATTTGTACATTTTAACCATTTTTATTATTCATCATGACCTACTGTAACTAAGGGCAAGTTTAACCATTCAAAATTAATTCATAGTTTATTGCTATCATGACATCCCTTCAATTCAGGCCTACACACAATTCATATAATTATATAGTATAAATCAGATGTGCATATTTTAACGCGTTAACTGATTTATTAACTTAATATTAAAATTCATACATTTTCATAATTTATTCACATAATTCATAATCTAGAATAATCATGTAATGTTGTAAAAAACAGGAATACGAACAGTACATTTCATGGAAGGAACAGAGAGTTAGGATAAGGTTCTTGACTCAGATAGGGTGTCATCCTACCCTTTTTCAGAATTTTCAATTTTGTCCTCTATGAACTAAATTACAACATCCCTGCTAAACCTAATAAACAAGCACTGTTCTTAGAGGGCTTCGTCTTAACTACTATTTTTGTTGGCGTGAAAAAAAGGCCAAATAGTGGCTCAAATCTAAGCTACTCAAGATTAACATATGGTTTTTTGACCTGCCAGGTAACACATACCAGTGGCATGGATCCACCACATCAGCATGGATTTACCTTGTGAAGAGAGCAAGGCAATCTATTAGAGCATTTGAACATCTCCACAGCCTGCCCAGGAGGTTTATTGAATGAACAAATGAATCAGTCAAGTCCTTCTAAGAATGCCAAGATATTTTCAGACATCATTATATGAGCAGAAAATTTTCTCTGGCATCAAAACGCATAAGCTCATCCAGCCCCACAGGAAGTGGATATGACACTTTGGGTCATAGAGGCTGGCCGCAGCCTCGCTTTTTTGCAATAGGTAGCTAGGAGGCAGGAGAGGATAGTGAAGGGAAAACCTGAAGTGACACATGTTGATTGGCCGAGACGCGCCTGGGTGCCGGCACTCATGCATATTGATGCGGGACAAAAGGCCAAACTTGTCAGCGCTGCAGTTGAGACACTGCCGGCCACGGTGATGGTACTGGGATCCCTGATGACACCCTCAATGGGCACATGCTCACATGGGCAGGCTGACATTTTCTCACAATGATGCAGAGGTAATAGAAATGTAAATAAAGACGGCATAACAGAAGAAAGCAGGCTGAAGAAGCCTTTCAGCACACAGTGCAATTACCCCTCCTCGATAGGCTTTTTCTTTCTCTGTTTGCCCGCAATTGAAACGGTAACTTATTTTCCCTCCCCTCTGGCCTTAGGGAGAAAAATAGCTCTATTTGTCTCCAATTGACACGCCGTAGAATAAAGATAGCGTTAATGTTTAAGGTTGTGTGCTTGCGCTGAGCGTGAGGACATGCTGCAAGTGCCACTGCTTTCACCAAGGGAAAAAAAAATAAGTTTGGAACGTAAATTATATATTTAAAGGTCAACCAAGATTTCAGCTCAGAATGTTTTGTTTTGGTTCACTTGAACTCAAACTAATATGTTATTCATTCTTGATGTTTTGTTTCCTTTAAAATATTATACATACATACAAATAATCTCTTTTTTTCGGGCTACTTTAATTTATTCTGGGCTACACACTGAAGAGTGCCTGTCCGAAGGGCTACCAGGGAGTTCGCCATTTTGCGAGCCCTGGTCCTTCTTGTATATGGAAATGTCGACTTACAGACTGATATCTTGCTCTGGTTGTCTTTACTTGGCAGCATCTTCACCCCTCTGGACTTCAGTTCTGTCATCTTCTTCACTGGAAGTCAAAAGCATTATAACATGTTTATTTGAGAACAAGAAGGATTAGAAAAAGCTGAAAAAGCATAATCATAGGCCAGATGCTTGCTAGGCATTACAAATCATGAACCGCATTGTAATTACAATTACAGTCTTTTAAAGAAGCTGTCATTCTTGTGCAAAAAAAGCCTATTGTGTGTGAACAAAGCGCAGCATGTTTGTTGAAAAAGCGACAAAATAATGCCAGCACGCATTCATATGCGCACACACACTCAAGTCAGTCATTGTCTTCTGTTGCATTGTTTCAAAGCTTCGGCACTTAAATGCTCTCAAAAGAAAATCAGCATTTTGGTAAGCATTTGTAATGGAGATATATACCATTCACAATCAGCTGTTTCTGCCAAATCAAATACTGACAAGTCAATTAAAATCAAGAAAAAATGATTACATTATATTTGCAAGAAATCTTTTTTGCGTTATTGTTTTATTTATTTTTTTGTTGACTAACAAATTATTTTTGCCATAATAAATGAATGTAATATATATATATATATATATATATATATAATTTATTTGTATTATTATTATTATTATATTATTTATAAAAACATAAAATGCCTTTTATTTTCAAGTCATGCAAAAAAAAATTATAAATGACCAAAGTAGTATAGAATTGGTGACAAGTTAATCAAATTGACAGATTGACATATGTTGCCAAAAAATACCAAAACATCAAAATGTATTATAGATCAACATTTCGTTACTACTGGCTGTATTTGGGACACTAACTGTAAAACTCTAAAACTATGAGAATTTCTTTCTATAAAATCACTTTACTCTCTCTCTCTTAAAGGAGCTTGTTATGTAAAGAGTGTCTTCTCATTGGATGTTACTCATTTCACTAAAGGTTGAGAAAGGGAAGGGAGGTAAAATAAAAGGAAAGAGGTCAGCGTGAAATCTAATTAAGAGCTTAGCTCCCCCTTTTTCTCCTTCTGATACTCTAAAAGTATTTATTTATCAAACCAGCCCTGTAATCCCATCCCATCGCTCTGATCTGCTTATGCAGGAGGTGAAATTCCTGCAGATTCCGTCTTTGTTTCCAGTAGCTGAGCTCACTAATCCTGTTCTTCTGCTCATCTCCTTTGAGTGGTGACGTTTGAACTTGAGTGTAATGAGAGTGGCGCAAGTAATTCAGCTGGTGTGTGTGTATATATGTATCTCTGCGTGTCAGGAGTTGGGGGTATTTATGACCTTTAACTGACTTAACACTTAACCAAGATGATTCAAATAATACGACTTTAATTCTAACTGCAGACAGGGGAAAACTGCAGGGCACACAATGACTACTGAGAGTAAGTGCGGTAGACCTACAGTGAAACTCTGCACTTTTTTAGGTTTTATGAACTGATTATTAGAGAAAAATGTTAATTTGACACTAAAACAAATATCTTGTATGTGCAAACATACTTGGCAATAAAGCTCATTCGGATTTCTGATTCTGAGAAGAAAAAAAAACGTGTATAAAACAGATACATAAATATCGTAAAGTTTATGTATTAAATATCGCACTCATGTTTTAAATTTAATGTATGGATAAAATTATAATTGCAACGCATGGAATATGCATAGATTGTTTTTATCTGTTATAAGGGACATAAGAGAACATAAGGATAAAAAGCTGAAAGACCACATTTGTATTGGATTATTAAATTGGTTTAAATATATATATATATATATATATATATACAATAATTATATAAATAAAGTGTTATATATTATGTACACAATTGTTTAGATAACATTAATTTAATAAAAAAACAAACCACAAAACAAAAAAACAAACTTGCAAAGAGCAGGACATGTTGTAAATAAAGTCTGGCATATCTCTAGCCTTTCGCTTTCTCCATCTCTCCCATTTCAGTCTCTTCAGTCTTGACAGCTAGAACCCTTGAGTTGTTTCGATGTCTTGTTACATAGACATAAGTAAAGGCACCGGTCCCACGACAGCCCATCTCTTACCTTGATACTGAGCACTGAAGCCTTTCAGTTTGTGGTTTCCATCGGATGTGAAGTGGAGTCTTAGCCAGTTCTTGCTGCTGATGATGGGTGATGGCAGGTTTGGACCAGTAAACCTGTAATATTGAAGAGAAGACAGGATTTATGGAGTGTAGTTCACTTTCTTTTCTCTTTCTCAGTGGAACACTAAAGCAAAGCATGCAATTACAAAGAACCAAGGCTTTCAAGCTTCAACAAAGCACCATAAAAGTGGTCCAAGTGAGTCATGTGCTATATTCCAAAAAATCTGAAACCATTCGATAACTTGGCGTGATGAACAGACCCCAATTGCACGTCTTTTTTCAAAGTTTGAAAACTATAGGCGCTACATCTAGCGACCATCACAGTTCTCAGAACTTCTCCTGTTGTGCTTTTTACCGAAACAAAGTCATTAGGGTTTAAAACAACAAAATGCTCATGTATTTCATTTTCACAGAAACTATTGTTTTAACCTTCAAAAAAAAGAAAAAAAAACATCTAGCAAGCATATTTCAAAACCACATGGAGTAAATTTAAAACTGCGGAAGTAAACCAACACATCAACAAAACAAGCATACACAGTGCTCAGCAACAGACATAAAACACACCAGTTTCAAAGTAATTAAGCCCACTGTTGCAGAATTACAACATCACTTTTAACAATTCTAAAAAAAGGCCAGCAAATGTTTTTTTTTCTCAAAACCACATTTACATATTTAATGGCTTCTATTGTTTGTACTCATGATGCTATTGGATGGAAAAAGTTTTTATAGGTCTGGTCATCTTGCCGTGAACTTACTCTACTTGCAAACTTCGCATTGAGCTGATCTCCTGTTTTTGCACACCTGGATTTGTCAAGAATTAAGTAAGTAAAATCTCTAAAATATTTTTTGTGTGTTTATTACAATGTCTAGAACATATACATATTTAGTTATTTTAGAAAACATTGATCAACCCGGCCCCCCTCAGCTGATCAGACACCCAAGCTCTCTATTGGCAAATAAAAAACAGAGCACCTCATTTAAACACTGTTTTCATCTGCTTGCTTTGCTGCTTCCCTTTGTATGCTGCTAACAACCCACCCTCTTCCTCATCACCTTCTGTTTCTTGTGTCTGACCTAAAAAAAAATTCATTCTGTTGTCATTGTTGCATGCTCTGTTCCGGGGTTTATGCTATTTTACTCTTCTTAAAATAGGAGGGTTGCCCCTGAAATAGCTGCTCCTTCCCTGTTTTGGCATTCATGGAGCTCGTGGAAAGAACAGGGAACTTGGAACAGAGCCATATACCACCAAATGTTACTTTATTATTACGCAAATAAAAAATTGACTAAAGTTTGTCTTTGATTTTTCTTTTTTGACTTAAGAGTTCCTGACTGAAATGGCTTTTTTTGCTTTCATCTGGACTGATGAAGCCTTGTGTCCCGATCAAAAGCTACTGGTGCAACCAGTGTGTTTTTCAATGAAAAACTACTTTTGTGTGAGAATAACATCATTCGTATTCCTTCTTATGCCGATTTCTTGAAAATTGCAGGGAAATTCACAAAGGAGCAGTCTGTAGAAGGTTTTTTTTTTTTTTTTGGCGAACAGAAAAGGTCAAAATAAGTTCATTGCATCAGCTTAAACTTTTGACAAAAAGAATAAGCAATCCGCCAGAGTTCTGGAGGATAGCATATGATATTCATTTGCAGAAGTGCCCTATAGGGGGCCCTCAAGAGACAGTGCTTTGGTAGAAATGCCTGAGGAAACATAAGTAAAAGAAATACAGCAAAAGTCTGCAGAAAACATCTTCATTATTTCTTGCCTGTTTACACCAATTACTGTAACAAATGATGACATTTTACTTTTACAGAACTAGTTCGCTCAAAAAAAATAAAAAAGTAATATTTTACTTGCTTTGATGTCATTCCAGAACCACAGTACTTCCTTTCTTCTGTGAAACATTAAAAAAGAAGTTAGACATAATGTTTAAGCTTCTGTTTTCCATAGGATAAACGTGGAGCAGATTATGTTAGGCTCTGGAAAAATCCACCTTGAAAGAACCTTAACCCTCTGGGGTCTGAGGTGATTTTGAGAGCAAAACAATTGAATTACCCCATGATTTACTCAATGTAAGAAAGCGATGCGTTTTTGTAAAAAAACATATCCATATTTAACATTGTATTAACAGTACTAGCTTGCTTCCACTAACTGATGGACGCACATTCACAATTAAGTGCTGTTGCTCCAGATGGCACAGGATTTCAGCGTAGTTTAAGATCTAGTGAAAATCTAAATTTGTGGAAACTAGCATTTGTTTGGAGAACCAAAGGAAGCAAAGTTTTCTAACTTTAGTAAAGTAAGACTTCTTCTAATATATCCAAAAAAAAACTTAAATTAACCTTAAAAACACAAAATAAAAACTGAAAGGTTCTTGTTTCTTCAGTGCCTTCACAAACTAATTTCAAAACCACATTATGTAACTTTTTTTTTAGAGTGCACTTTCTAAGAGTGTACTCACAGGCACGTTTGCCTTGAACTGCACCCAAAAGATACTAAGGATGGCCGCACACTAAAAGATTTTAAAGCAGATTTGCCCCCCAGAAGGATCAGGAGGTGTGGTCTGATTCAAGGCTTGTTGCAAGTTTTTGTCCAAAACAATCCTGTATTGTGTGATGTCAATATGATTCTGTACAGTATCTGTGTCTTTATGAAATCATTTCTATTATTATCAAGTGTGTGGTCTTGCCGTCTGTTCGAATCATCTAGTGTGTGCATTCAGAGGACTATAAGGCTTAAAATTGGTTGAACTGTCTTTGTGTCTGTGGTCTCCCATGGTTTTCCATCATTTAAGATTTGAGATTAAGCCATAGCATAGTTTTGTGTAAGTCATTTTCAATATTCAAACTAATGGGGAAATTTTTCAGTTTATAAAACAATTTGAAAGCCACTATGGATAGCAACATTATTAGTGAATTACTGCACAGTCCTACAGACTACTTTTATGGTGCGCTTGTCTTATTGTCTTTTTATGTTTTTTTGTCTTTTTTGAGCTAGTCAATACACTATCCAATACACCAAAAAAAAAATTTGTTTTTTAATTGGGTCAAAATGATGTTATAATGTAGAACATAATGACAAGGGTCTCCTATGTCAGGTTTCTTTGCTCAACTTTTTGCTCACGATTATAACAAACTTTATAAACTGAGGAGGAGGGCAGAGAATGTAGGCTATCCACTTTTGCATGGATGTGGTCTGCTCTGAATTGTGGGTAATAAGATACACTACAGATACCCTAGAGCGACACATCAGCAGCATGTCTAAATCTACAGTCATTTGCATCTTGAGTGCTGCCAGACGTGTTCTCTATGGTGTGGTCTTAACTCATGAATACAGAGCAAGTGTAAAAATGCTTGTTTGCATCAATTAGACTGCTGCCATTATGGATTTGGATTATGACTCATGAGTAGTTGAAGGAAAAATAATAAACAGATAATTAGAAGAAAACTATACAGATTCATTTTTCCAGGTCCCAGCACAGAGCCTTGTGGTACACCTCCATTATGGGAGGTGGTTATGTTAACAAGGATGCTAAAGACAGCAAAAGGCTGCATTTTTAGTACACCTCTTGAGGTCAGGGGTGTGTGGTTTACTCGCACAGCTCTGCCTGGCCTCAGAAAAATATGTACCTTTTTTTTTTATATATATATTTTTATCATTTTTATATACGTTACTGCACATTTCGCTGCAGTTTCAAAGAGAAATGTCCACTGAGGAGCTAAAACATAGGTCCAATACGTGAACCATTGCACATTTTTGTTATGTTGACATAGGTAAGTACTCTTGTGTTTTTTTTTTTCAGTTACATATTATGACAGTTCCAAATTCAAATATCCCAACACAGTCTCACGAGCAATTCATACGAGGTGCCAAATTTGTGCCAATTCGTACTGATTCATACAACCTCACTCGTACAATTTCGTACGATTTCGTACGATTTGTCTAAAACCACGTGATAAGTAGGTTTAGGGTCGGGGTTATGTTTAGGTCATACGTACAAATACATACGAATTGGCGCCTCTTAAAATACGTACGATTTAGAATAATCGAGGTAGGTCGTACAAATTCGTATGAATTAGCCACCTCGTAAAATATGTACGACTTGGCGTGAGATCAGGTTGAATATCCAGGGACTCATGTTGGAAATATACCCTACACCAGATCCAGTTCTTAATCTACTCGATAGTGTTAACAAATGCAAAATGAATATCAAAAGGCATTTGTTGATGCATCCTTGCCATTTTAATTTTTTTAATGCAGATTTTATTTGTTTTGTCAAACTAGCTGTCTGGTATGTTAATGCCATGAAATCAGGTAGCCTAATTTTTTATGTAAGTGTTATTCCAAACTATCCATTATCCGTTGTTGCAAGGGAGAACAAAAGAGTCTCAAACCTAACTTGAATTTTGGAAATACAAAGTGGGATTTGTATTGCTTGCTCTTTCCCATGCACTAAAACTTTGAAGCTTTAAAAAGAATGCCAAAGGACCATAAATATATTATATAGTAGTCTATGCTTATGCAAAAGCAAGAAATGATAATTATTTCACTGAATATAAGTGTGCACACAGTGTTTACGTATGTTATAAAATTGCAGTTTGAATTTCAAAAAGCATTCATTTAAAACAGTTCATGCAATACTCAATCAATTAATTAATTATTTTTAATTATTAATAAATTAGATGGATTTTTTTTTCTTTTTTAGGTTTCCGAAGCACTGATAATTAAAAAATTATTCATTGATTTTGATTACTAAACAACTAAATAATTGTTATTTAATGTTGTTATTAATGTTAACTAATGTTAATGTTAATATTAATGTAATATTAATGTTAGCTAAGTGTTAACTAATTTCTAATTGCATATAAACATATAATCAAATAACATTTTATGGTAGGAAGAAAAACCATTTATGGTTTAAAAGAAAAGAAAAAAAAAGGATTTTATATTGTATCTGGATCCATTATGATTAGTGTGATGCTTGAAGACCACAAATAGACCACAAATCTATGATTATTGCTTTAAAAAGTCCTTTCCCAGATTACATTCTGATGGTCATTACAATAGCTGAGCTAATGTTACCCATCACATCGCACATCCTCGTTTATTGATAAGCAAGCATCACTGACTCTTCAGTGTTGAGCTATTGTGGTATGAGAGCTGCTAACCTGCCATAACAGTCCCTCTTTAGGGTGGTCTCTCAGCTACCATTATATCCACTGGATAAAATGTATCCATTAAACATAAAAAAGCTGCCGTTTGGAGGAAACATAAAACTCCCTTTCCCTGCCGGCAAGGGGCTACTTTGTAGGTGTAACCATACAGCAGTGGATCAATACTAATGGGAGTATGGTGTAGCTTACCCATTTAATTACACCTCCATCTCACTGCTATAAACAAACACGATAGTGCCCCTAAAAGCGCTTAGTCTCCTGCAAGAAGATACATGCGCACACGCACACAAACACATCTGCCTGTCTCTTGTCTCTGGAGGCCTCAGCTGTCTGATACAATAAAGACTGCTGCCTCCTACTGGTGCAGCACTGCTAGAGTGCTTGACAATTGCCTGGAATACAGTTATATATATTTTAAAGTACATTTAATAGCGATGTGACAACTTATCCAGACCTTACATTTAGTACTTTAATATGTTGGTTGGGGTCGATTTCCCCCCACTCCATGCCTCCCACTTCTTTCCCCCATATGACTCCTTGCTGTTGGCCTTGATGTGATTTTAGTTTTTAGTTATACTAAAGCTAGTACAATGTATGCTATTGGAGTTAGAATTTGGAGGATAAAATTAATCCATGAAAGTATTTCAGGAAAAAGTGTTTAATAATTGGTCAATTAATTAGTAAATCTAAGGTGCACTTTCCTTTGGCGGTGGTCTTTGGCAGCGATCTCTGAGGATGTTAATGTGTTTCTCTGTGTCTTTTCTGATCCGCAGGTGGTGATTGGTAAGGTGCGGAAGCGCTCTGGGTATTCTGAGGACACACTAAATATTAACAGGTTAGTATACACAGGTAGGTTTAGTTATATCCTCACGTAGGCAGGTTGTTGGAAGATCGCTGAGCTCTCGCTGATCGTTGTGAAGTTGAGTGCGCAGGTAGCCTAAGTGTAGCTCTCTGTTGAACAATGATCAAAGACAAGATCCATGTTAGACACAGGTAGCCTAAGTGTAGCGCACATTCAAACCTCCATTAGCATCAGCAGAAACTCTCTTCCAGGTTTTGGGAAACGATCGTTGCAGGTAAGTGAACAGGTGAGTAGATCGCTGAGGATGTTTCTCCCACTCGTGCCCAGGTGAGGTGTCAATGTTGGCTTCACATTCAGGTAAGTATTCACTGGTAAGACTATAACTTAGAAACAGCAGTCTATAGCATAGAAGATGTGAAGTATAACTTAGGTGAAGCATCAGGTAAGAATTGAGGTTTTACCTCGATCTCAGCCAACGAGGAACTGTTTGGACTGTGCTTAAATAGGCTATAGTAATAGTAATGTGCACAGCTGGTGGTGATTAAAAGTCAGGTGACTGTGAGCGTGTGTATGTGACTGCGCTGGGATCAGCGCCGCCCGGTGGCGTGACAACCTGAATACTCGGACTTGTAATTTTTGGAGCACTCAATATACAATAATTTCCTAAATGTTTCATAATTTGATTATTATGCTAAAAATGTTATAACAGTGTAACAAACCATTAATCAGATAATCATTTATATAGTGTAACTAGCTTATAATTATATACTTATTGTATTTTAGCAGTAACAGAACTAACTAGCAATGTACAGTTTTTACTGGTGAAGGGAATCTGAAGGTTTACTTTTTCCATTTTATTTATTTATTGTTATTATTAATTCATTAATTTACTTATTTATATTTGATTGATAGCATTAATGTTTTATTAACGGGTTTTAATGTAACCATTTAAATAATATGTCATCATTTAATAATTTTGCTTGTCGATATCTGTCATGATCAGCTGGATTGGCCAGCTCAGGCCACTGGTTGGCACTCCAGCGTTTTCATTCATGAACTCTCATTCAGTACTTATGTCTCCACCCACTCATTTGTTGTCTTGGTGTTTCATTGCAAGTCTGTGCCCTCTGACCTAGTTTTTACATGTATTTAAGTTCCGGTTGTCTGTTTGTGAGGTTGCTTGTCAATGTTGGATGTAACCTGTGTTTATCCCTTTGTTCAGCCATTCGTGTCTCTCCGTGTTCCCTGTGTTTCCCTGTCTGGATTATCCACCTCGCCTGCCTTTGGATATTTGCCTTTGTCTCTCCCTTCTTGGATTAAGTTAGCCCAACGCCTGACCTTCGCCATGTACTCTGGGTTATTTTATTGCCTTTGTCTCTGATGCCCCCCGCTTGCCGCTGTCGACTTTGCCTGTGACCGTACTCTGGTCGTATAAATGTTTGCAAGTGGATCCGAACGCTTTCCGTCATCTCATTCGTTACAATATGATTGCATTGTAATTTTTACCTTACAATGTATTGTTATTATAGTGTAAATAACTTACTGTATTGTAGCAATAATGTTAAGTAAAAACTTAATGAAAATAAGTCTTTGTAACATGCAACATTTAATTATATTATTTTCATTTTTTTTATTTTCAGAAAATAAAAGGAAGTACAACACAATGTTTTGAATCAGCTGAATATCGCAAAAGAGAATATGATGATAAATGAGATAACGACATTGCTATTTTTAGCACTTGACTATACCTTACTCAATCTTAGGCTTGAAAATAAACTCCTCAACACTTTAAAAGCACTTTATATGCCAATGTCTTCTTCCACTGACAGTTTTCTACCACCTGTGTGTTTGCAATGCATTAGTCAAGCATTGACATCTGCATTTTAAGTAAGGGTGTTTAACATTCCTAAGTTTTCTACCACTTTAATTTGAACTCTTGGTGCTTGTATTGCCATAAAATTCCAGCATCAGATATATAGTATAGAAAATCGCATTGCAGAGCTAGCAGTTGTAAGTTCACGATGTGCAAAACTATCTCAAAGCCTATCTTGAGAGTAGGTATATTTTGAATCGCTGCATTTGGTGTCAAACAAATATGAAACATTTAGGATTTGCTTTGGATGTCTTGCATAAAGCGCTTCTTAGCCATTCTGTTTGACCCAGAAAAGCGTATGTGTTCGGCTTCACGGTCCCAGCTGACTTAATTAGAGAGCATCGACTCCTGGTTGAACTCCATAACCTTCAAATCATCGTTTGCTCTCCTAAGTTCTGTCTTTTCCCTCTACCGTGTCCTCCGTTGTGAGATTCCACATTTCTCATGCTTCTTAAGGAGCAACATCTTAATCTAGTCTGTCTGGTCTTATGTGAGGCGGATGGAGCACTGGAGTTAAAGAGAGCTGAAATGGAGCGACCAATTAGCAGACATTGGGTTGACTCTGAGGAAAATAACTGCTTAATGAAATGCTGGCTGTGATGTCTGAAGGTTCACGAGAAAGCATGAATACTGAGAATTCAGAACAAAATGTTTTCTGGGTTTACACTGCAATCTAAAGCATCTTTCACACTTCTGGGAGTTCACCATAGGGTGAGATATTTGAAATGAAATAGGCGATGTCACAATATTTTTATTGGAGCTCGGTTATTTTGAGATCTGCAGGCTGCAGAGAGAAATATTCATTGCTGCTTGAGGTTACACCATGCCAAAAGCTACATAGTGTCCGTGGATTTCAGTCGAAACGTCGGGATTCATTCTCTTGAAGTATCAGACACCATATGGTGGATGAGTTTAATTAACCTAATTAATATTGGGAAAATGTTGGATTGAAGTCCACCTGAGTATTCCCAAAGGTCTGAAAAAATTCCCAAATCCAATTTCTCTGAATTTAAGAGAATCCATTTTTCCCAATTAAACAAATAAAATAGCTCTAAACCTGAAAATGTCAGCCTCTCAGAGCCTTATATTTTGACCTTGACAGAAAGTGCCAAGCACTCTGGGATGTAAAAAGTCAGTGAGTTTTCAATATGGTGCACCAGCATATGGTATTCAGCTTATTTGAGTCATAAAGCTCCAGTGGGATGTTGGATCCCAGCTGCTCCTGAGGTGTTTCCTGCATCGCGTCCTCGTTCATGATCTCCAGCCGACCCCAAACTCGTGAGTCTGATGGTGCGTTCCTATATTTGCAACTGATATTTACATTGACATGTAAGATTTTAGTAAAACTTTTATTCAAAGTGACTTACAAAAGATGAACAAAAGCAGATTCTATTCTGCATACAAACATCTGGTACATCTGTCCAGTGATGTCCACACTTTTTTAAGCAGACAACAGCGCATTAAGGATTGTTCTATTAACTTTCCAGCACAGAAATTAAATATTAGTTTTGGTGTTATTTATGGCATTTAAATAAGTTTACAGAGCAACAAATTAATTAATTAATTACTGCCAATAAGTTAAGTAAGTTTCTTTAAGGTACCAATATGGACAGAAAAATTAACTTTTATTCAGCATGGGTGTATTAAGTTTATGTTGTTATGTGATTTTTTTTTGGTTGAGAATCTATCTACATTAACAAATGAATTAACAAATAAAATTTAGTTTTTCATGATAAAATCATGAATGATCTTGATCATGATCTTTATGATAAAAACAAAGAAATTATCCCCAAAACAATACACCAACATTAATAATAAAATAAAATGTATAAATAGATATATAGAATCTTATACTTACGCTGTCTGTTACTGCAAAAATGAACATATTTGAAGATATTTGCTATGCAACAGAATTTCTATACGTGCATGAACATGAAGCTGAAACACAACTTTCAAAAAAATATTGCCATATTTATTACATAAATAAATAAAAATGACCAACCCCAAACTCTGGAACAGTAGTGTTTATTCCATAAATCAGTTATGTATTTTATAGAATCATTACTGATGTATAAAATAATGTAAGCATGTGAAGCAGACAGAAGATAAATACTATACAATACTGAATATGCATATTGGTACACAAGCAGAACAGAGAAAATGTACCAACCACAGTTGTGTCTCCCCTGTTTGATCCACTAGATGGGGCACAAAAGCAGGAAGTGTGTCATGTGTCTGTGCCATGTGAGTGGGCCTGAACTGCACTTCAGGATTATTACCAAAACCTGCTGAAAAAAAAGAATAATAAAAAATCATGACTCACTAATAATTAATGTGCCTCTAAGATATAAGAAATCACTGATTAAAAACTCTTGAAATTGTGTGCATATCTAAAAGATCCAATAAAATGTATGTGCGTGCATCGTTCCAGATAATTGCACAGAATAAATATGAAAAGCATCTTTCCTTTTGCTGCATGTCCTAGTTTTTATGAGCCACCGTGAGCTCTCAGGCTGGGTCACTGAAACAGCGTTTCACAGAGGGGCCGTATAAAAACAGCCATCCCAGGGAACTCCCATGCTGCTTTTTTGCAACTCCCAGGCTGAGTTAAATGATTCTGCAGGGTGTGAGGCAGCTCCGCAGGATGCCAGAAGGTCTCTGTGTTTCAGTTTACGCTGCTTGCCTTTGTTTCAGCTCCTGCTTATAGCAGGAACAACTGAATTGGTTATTCTCTGAGGCATATGAATATTAAAAGGTCACGTCCTTTGTAATACAAAGAAACAGTGAATATCACGTCAACACAGTCTGGAGTCGCTGTCCATAAACAAACCTGAATTATTTACTGTCTCGGTCAAGCCAAGTGTAACTAGATGTTAGTTTAAATGCTCTAATGAAGCATAAGGTTTGTTGTGTTTGGAGAACTGTCTGGTGACCTTGGGAGGTTTTCTTGTTAAATGACACCTCTACTGGCCATAAAATAAATACTCCTAATGTATTCAAAAAGCTTTTCAAACACAACTCTGTTTGTAACACATACTGTTACAGCTTTAGGAAAGAAAATCGTGAAAGATGAATAATGCTAATTTGTCTTTGACCACAGAAATAAATTACATTTTAACATATATTCAGAGAAACAATATTACTTTTTTAATCAGATATATTTAGCTGTGCTGAGCATAAGATACTTATTTCAGAAAACAAACAAACGGTTACCTCTTTATATTAAGTGTCCCTAATACCTGTGCACTTGCCTAGTAACTAGATGTGTATGTAGTGTGAAACCACAGTGTAAGTACACATTGCTACACAGTATCTACAGCTGTAATATTTCTGTAACTTCACACGTGTAACAACCCTCAAAATGGTGTGTGTTCAAATGTGTAACAGGACATTGGTAACAACACTTTTTTCACTTCACTAATGCTAAACACATAGCAATTGTCTATTTAATACAAAGTGTAACACTCTATTTAGCAAAAAGTGCTGTTAGTCCTGTTACACGTTTGTACTTTCATTACCAAAAAGTGTTGTTACCAATGTCCTGTTACACATTTGTACTTACACACACCATTCTGAGGGTTGTTACATGTATTAAGTTACAAAAATATTACAGCTGTAGATACTATGGACCGGTGTGTACTTTCACTGTGGTTACATACTACATACACATCTAGTTTCTATGGAAGTACACAGGTATTAGGGATACTTAACATAAAGTGGGACCAACAAACTTACCAACGGCAAACTTTTGAAATGTGTATTTTAAAAAGAATGAAAACATTTAAAAGTCTAAATGTTTTGAGGGCAAAAACATTATTATAAAGCACATCTAGGGAAACATGAAGAAAGGCTTAGTGTGATGAAGTTTAGTGTTTTGTGGAAAAGATACCAGGGAATACCCTGTCATAATGGGTGGTGGTGTAAACATCTTGTTCCAAAACACAGACTCCTTCAGGCTGGCTTTCTTCAGAGCCACACTTAAAAACATGGATAAATTCCTTTAGTAGAAACATAGACACTGTCCTTTGAATTTGAGCCAAGTTCGTCTAAAGTGCAAATGTGGTCCAAATAGACCTGGCGGGGGGTTGTTTCATAAAGCAAGTTCAATTCAATTCAATTCAATTTAATTCAAATGTATTTATATAGCGCTTTTCATGATAATAATTGCACAGCAGCTTTACACCAAGGTAATGTTTTACAGTATATGTAGTAGTAGCTTCTACATGTAGATATGGCATAGATGTGAGGTAAAGATCAATTAATGACGTAATCGAACAGACAAGGAACATTATAAATTAGAAGCAGAGTTTGGTAGTGCTGTGTGTTGTTTCAGGGTTGGCATCATCTGAAGTCCTCAGTGGGGTTGGCATCAACACTGTAAAAAAAAATAATTGCTAATATTGAAAAAATCACATTGCATTCAGATGTTTATGTTTTCCCAACGATAAATCCCCGGTGTTAAATTAACACTCCCAAGTGTCCACACTATAGAGTGTTAAAAACAATGAAGCAGTGTTAAAGTTAATGCGATAATTAAGTGATTAATTAAGTGACGATTGACCATTATTGAAAACACTTGATGTTAAAAAGCAGAATCACCAAAGCAGAAAATCACAATTTCTGTGTCACCATTTTAGTGGTCAGTGTTTACTTTAGTTGGACTCTTGACCCTGAACTTTTTAACTTTATTTTTTGTTTGTCTGTTGGAGCAGTTATAACAGACAGACATTTGCATGGATGAGTTTTGATTGGCTACGATGGTCACCATAGTTCTGATTCCCACGCTGACTCTTGAAGTCTGTGGTTATAATTTATAATGAGTTTGTTTTTTGGTTTTTTTAGGCATTTAATCAATTTAACTTTTTTTTTTGTCTAACAACTCTGAGATAACCGGTTTTTATGTGCTTCACAGAGAGGGTAACATCCTCAAAGAATACTTAAGTTGCTCAAATCACTACACAATTATCATGTGGTGAATTTCACTCTTTGCTTGTCTGTCTGTTATAACTGAGTTACAGCAGCTAAACTAAAAGTGAAGTTAAAAAGTTAAGGGTCAAGAGCCAAACTAAAGTAAACACTGAACACTAAAATGGTGACAAATAGTGATTTTCTTTGATGATTCTGCTTTTTAACATCAGGTGTCTTCAATAATGGTCAATCATCACTTAATTAATCACTTAATCATCTCATTAACTTTAACACTGCTTCAGTGTTTTTAACACTCTATAGTGTGGACACATATAGACACTTGGTAGTGTTCATTTAACACTGGGGATTTATCGTTGGGAAAACATAAAAATCTGAATGCAATGTGTTGCCTTGAATTTTTC
>JAUMHI010000051.1:1665147-1683064 GCA_032359435.1 Enteromius unitaeniatus
GCCCCTGCCCATGTATAGCGTTTCCTGCCCTTGTTTAGTTCATTGTGTTAATTAGTGTCCAGCTGTGTCTCGTCTATATCGGTGTATTTATAGTGCCTTAGTTTCAAACCTTATTTGTCGATTCGTCAAGTGTCTATAATTGTCAGCAACTACCTTTTGTACCTTGAGTTTTTTTGAGTAAAGTAACCACTGTTTATCGAGAATCTTCGTCTCTGAGTATTCCTGCTAGAGTGCAGCCGTGAAAGTTTGCACTTTAAATCATAGTTTAATTGTTTGTACCACATTTTCCTTACATTGTAATTAAATTTAAATTAAATATCTAAAAACATTACTTCCAATTCACACTATTTACAGTACTATTCAATTTACAGTATTTTATTTACCTACTTAAAAAAAGTGTACTATTATATTATCTGTAATAATATGAAACTTAGTCTTATAAACAGAGTGTTTATAACACTAGTCCTGTAAGAAATTGTTGTAGCTGGTCAGTTCGGATCCCAACAATTATAAATGGCACATTTTAAAAAGGACAAGAGTGCAAGAAATACAATAACCATTTACTACAATATGCAAGTTGTCATCCAAGTACTACTATTCTGAAGGAGACCATGGCTATACGAAGTTTTACTCTCAAATCCAAAATAAACGGGCCAATATGAGAACAGTCAACCTACTGTCCACTTCCCAGGTTTATAATACTCCACCCTCTCACTCAAAGACCTTGTGTTATACCCCAAGACAGCCCGAAAACCTTGCAATGGTTTAGTTAGAAACCAAATATAAGAATTTAGTTTTAGCAGTAGAAGAGAAAATCACAAACAGGGTCTCATCAGAATCTCTGTTATTACAACAGTGAGATTAGATGACAATCAAAAGAAGACTCTCAGGTCATTGTGGTTTCCTGCTTCCTCCTGAGAAAATGAAGAATTTATAAAATTCCAATGTTTGAACATTTCAAAAATAACAAAATATGAACACAAAATATCTCAATATTACAGTCACTGGGAGGGGGCGTCCTCGATTCACTTCGTTTTGTCGTGGCCTCAACCTATTAATTTGTGGTAACATGATATTATGTCGTGGCCACAAGATTGTTTTGTCGAGATAATGACGTCATTATGAAGTGGCCTCTAGATGCTATGGTGAAGGAACATCATCCATTTCTCGTGGACACAACTTCTTATGATGAGGGAACTACATATTTTTCTCGTGGCCACGCGTTTATTGCGGAAACAAACCTTATCATTATGAGAAACATTTTTATTACAGTAAACATTAAATTTAATATTTGAATATTCTTCTTCTAAATATTATTATTATATCGACTTGTTAGGGCTGTATTTTTATATTTATTTCATATAAATATAATGTTTATTTTAATTAGTGTAAACCTCTGTTGTGTCCGCTCCCATAAAAGCTATGGTCACTTAGGTTTGTTTACGTGATAAACTCGTGACCATGAGAAAAATATGTAGTTCCCTCACCATAGCATCTCGAGGCCTCGACATAAGGATGTCGTTACATCAAAAAAATTATCTTGTGGCTTCGACATATCACATTCCCACAAGTTATTATGACGTTCCGACAAATTAATATCTCGTGGCCATGTTATATCACGTTTCCACAAGTTAAAATGCCGTGGCCATGACAAAACTAAGTGAACCGAAGATTAATATTTTATTTTTTTCTCTTAAAGTCAGTTTCTCCTTTCTAATAAAAAAAGCACAGTATGTATTATTTTATTCAAAAATACAAAATGAAAATCTTTGGAATCTCTGGCTGAACAGAATTCTATTTCTCTCTCATGAACTCCATTATCCTATTCAATTTCAATAGGACATTTTTGTGTTAAGAAAGCATCAGCTTTTTTAAGTGTCTTGAGGTTTTTGTAACAGTTAAAAAACTCATAGCAAAGACTATGTATTTCTAGGATTATCAGATGTGACCCGACATTCTGAGATGATTAATAAAATGCTGGAATAGAGAAGCAGTCCCACACACATTGAAAGTAAATCCTTCACCATCTCTCTTCATTAAATGCCAGCATGATTTAATACTGTCTCAGCGAGTTCCTGTTTTGAATGCTTAGAGCAAAAACCAGGGTAAATGCAGAGAAAGGTGTCATAAATCAGGCTCCATAAGGTTCCTATGATGTAATACTGCCCCCTGCCTGCTTCCCAAAGCAAACCACAATTGTAAACTGAAAAACATGTCTGGTTAACTATTACTTTCTTAATAAGCTCCTTATATTACTACATTTAATCATACTTGATATGGACAGTTATAGTAGAATATTGCTTTGGTGTATTTTTAGGAACATGTTTTCAAGAAGAGACATATACTGTAATAAATAGTTTTATTTCAAGCAAGTCATATACAACATCATTCACTATATTAACACAGTTGGTGTAAAATTGTGTAATAATACATTAATGACATAATAATATCACTATAAAAAGGTCATGCTATACGTGTATAATAACAAGTTCCTAAAGCTTTTTTTTTCAGAGATTTTAGTAAAATACCAGTCAGAAGTTCAGACATGCTGAACTGAATTGAACCAAAAAATAAATGAGTGAGTTGTACCAGATAAAGTGAAGTGTTAAATACACGTGGACACTCTTAAGATACTCTTTATAAAATATCCCAGAATGCACCAGGGTGTATGGAGATTTCAGTGAATGCAGTGTTATAATCTAGACAAAAGGTTGACTACTTCCTTTTCCTCAGTTATATTGTTCGTTGGCTGGTAGTTATCAAACAGATGATTGATTGAAAGTTGTTTTTAAGTAGGTATCTTTATCTCAATTTATGATAAAATGAATTTAATTCATACAAGATTGTTTTTAATGAATTATGAGACATGATCTTAAGAAATTGTTCAAAAATAGTCTACATAAACTTCTCTACAATATCTTCGATCACATTGTTTCACTCACAAATATAAGTGAGACCACACAAAGAAACATACCGTAGTATCTTGGAATATAAATTTATGAGAAATAAAAAATAAAATATTTAGTTACGACATAAAATAAAGTGATGCTGTGCCACTTTGGAATAAGCTATTCTATTTTAATGTTTTCAGTTTAAAAACAATGACAATGTTTTGCTGCAAGTGTTGCAATCAATTTATTTTAGGTACTTTAAACAAATATAAATTGTTTACCTAAAACCGTTGACTAAATTTAAATGAATCTGAAATGAATTGATTGCAACCACTTACCTTAAAGAAATATGAAACAATGAACCATTTTTTTTTAATGTAGCATGTTCTTAAATTAACATTTGAATTAACACAGATGCAGAGTACTCTCAGATTTCTACTCAAATCCAAGATCCAAATGCAATGAAAAGTACAAATATCAGGCATTTATAGTGTATGTCTCTGCTTGCAGAGATTTCAGTCTAGATTGTTGCAGTGACTGCACCACATCCACATTATTGCTAGATTACTAGACCTTCACTGATTCTGTTCACATGAATCTCCTCAAACCCTCACTAGCAGTCATATGATATTTGCTGTACATCTGCATCATTGAAAGAAAACAATTGAGATCCTTTGATCAGATGCAAACAGTCTCATCTTCAGAGAGTTTGAGGGATCAGTATTCCTTAAGGTGTATGAGCCTTTTCAATCATTTCAGGCTTCTTACACATTCCTCAATGTTCCTCTGGGTTCTTGAGTATTTGTGGGCACTTAAAGGTTTGCTGGGTTGCCATGGCTCTTGCGAATACCTTAAAATATTTTATCCTTCTTCAAGATCCCTCAGGGCACTTTGGGATTCGAATGAGTTCCTTAAAGATTAGAGCTTTTCGGTTTTTGGAATTGCATCTTTTGAGATCCTCAAGAAAGGCCAGACTGAAGCATCTGGTCATGCATTCTTTCCAGGATGCGGTGAATGCTGGCAAAACTAGGTCGGTCAGTGGGATGAGTGCTCCAACACAAACGCATGAGGTTATACAGCTCCTGTGGGCAGTTTTCTGGACAGGCGAGCACATTTCCATCCCTTACATAGTAGATGACCTCCTCGTGAGCCATGCCGTAGTATGGCTGCATGCCATATGAGAAGATTTCCCATAAAACCACACCATAAGCCCACACATCAGACTCACTGGTGTAACGGTTGTAGAAGATAGATTCGGGAGGCATCCAGCGAATTGGGATGGCGTCATTTTCACCGGCTTTGTAATAATCTGCCGCATAGATGTTGCGTGAGAGACCAAAATCAGCAATTTTAACAACCAGGTTTTCTGCGACCAAACAGTTGCGGGTAGCTAGGTCACGGTGCACAAACTTGCGTTCTGACAAGTACGCCATTCCTGCCGCCACCTGCTTGGAAATGGAGAGCTGCTCCAGGCAGCTGAGGGGTGGGTAATGCTCAGGTTCTGACACGAGACTGCTGCACGTCAAGGTATCCCGACTTAGACTGGGCTGCTGGGTTGAAGAGCGCCGTCGCAGAAACTCATTCAAGTCCCCATAGGCCATGTATTCAAACATGAGACACATGGGCTTCCCCACTGCACAGACTCCTGCATGACAGATACACAAACAACAGGCTTAGTTATGCATCCAACAGTTGATACCTAACCAAAAATATCCTTCTGTTATTCTAACACTGGGTCGAGGCATTGAATCTGGTTCCGGAATGCCACAGAGGGGAATGATCCAGGGTTACACATTGGGTCAACTCTGAAATGGATAAGTCAAGCTATTTTAAGGCTTTTTCAATTGTGTGGTACCCTTGAGGAAAGGACATAAGTGTAATAGGAAGCAGATGTGCCTCATTTTAGGAAAGTCCTCAAGCAGATGTATGGTGAAAACCTTTGAAGGCATACAGTTTAGATACATTACCCAGGAGACGGACAATGTTGGGGTGATCAAACTCAGCCATGAGTGCAGCTTCTCTTTGAAAGTCATTCTGCATATCAGCTGAGGCTTCCTCCTTCAGCATCTTCACTGCCACCATAGTGAATGGCTCCATCGGCAAAAGACCAGGGGCTCTAAAGAAAAGCGGGCACATTGGGAATAACATTGCAGTAATTTGCTGATGCTGTCAAAAGATTTGTAGCAGTTTTATGAGCTTTTATCCTGCGTTTGAAGTACTGTCATAGGCATAGTGGTCAGACTTTATTTACTTTCTTGGAGTAATAGGCCACCTTCACTAATCTCCAACCAGCTCTCTCTGTCACAAATCAATATAAAGCCTTTCAAAATAGTTTAAATGGTGATGCCAAACTTTGGAAACAGAACCACAATGGCACTAACTCAAGAACCGGCTTTGAATACCATTAAGAATGCACTTCCTGTGCTGAAGGCTCCTGTGTGTTCCTGAAGAAGTAAACACTTTTCTAATGGGTGTCTATAAATAACCCCCTCAGCAGGGCTCTCTCACACGATAGTATCTACAGGGAAGTTTCATATTGAAACACATCACATGTTTACTAGACCTATCCAAGATCCTATTTCAGCAGACAACCATGTGTTGTATACATTTTACCCACTGCTGTACCTCCCAGGGGTCTCTATATATCTGATATCAGGACTACTGTACACGTCAAACCTTAGAATGCTGATTCATGATTTATGTTGTCTCAGATCTAATTTGTGAGTCAATAGAGATTTTCTGAGAGATGAGTCATTGTCCATAAAACTAGGTTCACTTAATTATTCACATACTACAAAAGAAACTAAGTGATGGACTGTCCGTATAAACACTGACAGTGGCAAACAAGAACAGACATTAGCACCACTGGTGCTACATTTGCTTGTAACATTTGGTAGCTCTCACCTTGCCTGAAACACCCTACCAAAGGCCCCCTCTCCAATATCACGGACGTATTCAATGTTGTTGCGTGGATATTCGAGACTGAGGAGCTTAGAGTTGAGAAGAAGAGGCAGTCGCTGATACATGGGGTTGGGATGAAGTCTATCCAGCAGGAGCTCTGAGGGGAGGGTGGTCAGAGTAGGCGTCTCCAGCACCCTACTGAATATAGAAGCACAACTGTATTGTTTAGATGTACTGAGATAATCATTTAAGAAATGCAACCTTCAAAGAAACTTCAAGAGAGTTCTCAGAAGCAAGGACATTTAGTTCAAGGACATTTAGAGCCACTTTTGTGCAGAGTTTTGCCAATCAAGATTTCCAGGATTACTTGAACATTATAGATACATCCCGAACACCTTGATTTAAGTTGTGTTTGATTTGGCTTGGAGCCTAACTCTGCAGGATGGTATCCCACCAGGAGGTTCTCCATCCCTGTTCAAGAGTGATTTTATGACCATGACTGTTGTATAGGAATGTTGTTTCAGGACCAACAACAGATGTTGATACCAATGTACATCTTGTTACATCAATTGCACACAATCGTTTTCCTGAAGTCTTTCTGCAATTCAGCCCCAACCCTGATCAAACAAAGCTATACCAGCTAATTAAGGAGCACTTTACTAGTACAGATAGTTGTATAGGTGCAGGTTTGGAAATGAACTCTGCAGGCACTCCTGTCCTACATAATTTCTCATGGATCATTATTTCGAAAGATCCAGTCCTGAAGGTCCAATGACTTACAGAGTTTAGCTTCAACTCACAACTGAGCCAGCTAATTGAGGTCTTCAGGATAAAGTAGGAAATCACAGGTAGGTAAGCTTGATCAGGGTTTGAGCTAAACTTTACAGGGCATCGACCTCCCCAGAACCAGACTTGAGGAACCCTGTTCTGCAGGTTTAAGCCAATTACTTTTTCCTAGTGTGAGTAAGTGCAGGCTAAGTGACTATAAATGACTATGAATGACACTTTTCAGTCCATTATTCACCTTTTCCTCTTTTGCCACATTTTCTTTCGCCTGTGGCACATGAGGATAAGTATAGTAAAGAAGGCCGCCCCAGCGAAGCCAGAAATTATGAAGATGATAACGCTCATTGAGTAGGCTGTAGAAACAGGAGGAGGTGGATAAATCTGGACTGGTTTTGTAATGGAGGGTGCAGTCTTTACACTCATAACTGAAAAAAAAGAAATATAAGGATAAGCCAGCATCAGCATGTGATGTATCTAGCATTAGCTATGCAGTCAATATTTTTATTATTATTATTTTTTTTTACTCAGCATTGTTCTAGTTTATCTTATTCATTAGTAAGATAAACATTTATATACCTTCCCCACATTTGGGCACCAGACAGTACTCCCAGCGCACGTTAGGGTTTGTGGTGTAGCACCATGGCCTGTCACTCTCTCCGCCTGGGTTACGGCAGTAGTTTTCTGCATTTCGCAATTCAGGAATCACATCTACAGAGAGTCTATGTTGATGGGGATCCTGAGTGGGATAAAAAGAGAGCGGTCAACCAAAAAACTCATAACTCTGTGGCTAAATTCAATATTCCCATTATCCCTGATATTTCCAGCCCTGCCAGGTTGAAACCCACCGCATGCATTCTGTCTTTGCACACTGTTTTGAAAAGAGACAAAATCTTGTCCATTCAAAACTTCACTTCAAAGGAAACCTCTGGATTTATGTATTTTGACCCTCCATTGTTTTGGCTGTAAAAACATGTTTCCTGTGTACATATCTTCTGAAGGTCACTGAGAGTATGCCAGCATGCAGTACTAGGATTGTTTAGGGGTAGGTTGTTGTTTGATAATAGTGACATTAATAAAGATAGCATGTTAAAATGAATATTACATAACTGAAAAAAAAGAGATATAAGCTAACATCAGCATGTGATGTATCTTTCAGAGTTAGCTGACTATCTAGCATTAGCTACCCAGTCAATAATTATTATTATTATTTTTTTTTTTTCTCAGCGTTGTTCTAGTTTATCAAGATTTGCATGGCATTAAATAATTGCACAAAATAAGAGTATATAGGAACATATATTTTCAATTTTGTTATGCTGACTAACAAGCATTTACCTGCTGGTTCCATTGCTGACAGGGAATGGAAGATGCTGTCAAATTGTGAGTTCCTTGGTAAAATCTTCCTTTGTCACTGTAACACGTTGCTAAAGAAGACATAAACTGTAAATGATCAAATGAATTAAATGTGTGCTTTTATGATCATTATTGCAGTCCAAATGCCTGTTAGTAGACATGCATCTTTTTGCTTATTTAAAATGATTTAATCATTATTATTATTTTTATCAAGCAATTTTTATATATATATATATATATATATATATATTTTTTTTTTTTTTTTTTTTTTCTACAAAACAGCCCAATGCAAATGTAAACTAAAATAAATAGTTTTATCTCTGAATAACCTAAAAATAAATAAATAAATAACACCCCACCACAAAGTCAAATTCTCACTTACTTGTAACTTGGCCTTTATTGAGATCTGTATAACACAAAGAAAGTGTGTTTTTAATTGAATTATTCATTTTACGCATTAAGTTTAGTTTGTTTTTTTCTGTCATGCAGGTTTCCAAAAGTTACACATAGCATAATTGTCACTCTCCTAGAGTATATAATGACTATTTCTTTGCTGTTTCCCACTAAATTTTGCCAATTCATGAGCAAGAAAACAGCATGCTAACATGGCTTGGAAACGTTTAGATGGGAACATTTACTCAGCTGTCCAACCTCCCCAACTGATCCTTCCTCACATGCTTTGACTATAAACCACCCTAATCTTGTCCATCTACAGGTCTGCTGTCTTCACATTCCTCACGAGGCATTTCACATCAACAAATAAAATCTACAGCACCGTCCTGCCAAGAACCATACATGGCGGTTCTTCCAGTAACACCCATTGTTTTCATGGGCCAGATGCTTTATGAACATCATTGACAATCAGCCCCAAAATATCACAGGATTTTCAGAAGTAAAAATGTATGTTTACATTATAGCGTGTCACGCTTACCAACGTAAGGAACCGCTGTGCATGAGGATGGGTCTGCTCGTTGGCTGGGTAGAGAGGTGCATTCTGGGAGGGTGATGCTATGTGGGAACCCACGATGAGATCTTTCCTCAGCAGAACGCCACTCCTTATAACAGTAGAGCTCTTTTACTGCCAGACAGTGCTCCCTGTGATACAACAGCACAGTGTATGTATATATATATAGATATATTTATATAGCATGGGTGGTTAAGTGGTTAAAGCTTAGGGCTAACATTTGAAAACTTGCCGGTTTCTGGTTCGACCACCATTGTTTGCTCAAGCATGATGAGCAAACCTCAGGTTACTCCACTACTGTGACTTGCTTTGGATGAAAGCATCTACTAAATGACTACTTACTAAATAGCACTATGGGTCTTTTTTTGGATGTGGTTCCATTTCTGTGCCTGAGGATAATCATGTCATAAAGTAGACTACATTTTATATATTTTATTTTTATTTTGTTTTATAATAATTTTTTCATTCTTTTATAATCTTGTATATATTTTCTATAATTTATATATGTATGTGCACAATAAAATATAATTACACTTGTTTCTTACAGGGACCCTGTGGTACACAACAAAATCGCCACAATGCATAGAAGTAATTTAGTTTTATTGTTCTTTTTTTATTGTGTTGCAACTTTTTTCAATAGTGTTGTGCTAATTTTGCTGTGTTACGACTTTCCATTATGTTGTGCTAATTTAATTGTTTTGTGACCTGTTTCCATAGTGTGCTAATTTTGCTGTGGTGTGGCCTGTTTCTGTTGGGTTGTGCTAATATTATTGTTTTGCTGCTTGTTTCCATTGTGGTGTGCTAATTTTGTTGTGTATGTATTTGAAAAGTCACACTTTTTTTTTTTGTGGCACGGACACAATTCTTACTTGACTTTTGTGAGTCCAGCACGAATGGATGAATCCATGGAGTCGTGCTGGAGTCACGAAAATAACAAAATAATCGTGTCCCTGACACGAATAAATAGATTAAAGGATAATTTTGTGATATTGTCACGACCTGCCGTGCGACTGGGTTGATAAACTCTTTGCAGAAAGTGACAACAACTGGTAGATAATTATTTCATCCTGTGATGGCAAAGCAGAAATTTTGTGTTTTTGTTGTTGTTGTTAAAGGTCAGAATAAAAGCTACGGGGCAACTATTTGTCAAAACACAGAATATATAACTACTTTATCGCTATCAGTTATCGTTCTGTAAACAGGTTTCCTTTTCAGTAAAGATATGCTTTTTTTCTTATGCAATGTTGGGAAAACTGATCAGACAACGAAAAAGAATGACTCTAGCCTGCATGTTTGTTTGGCTTCTTCTGGTTTTACTGTGTATTTTCTGGTCAACCTGTCTTCCAACCAATACGCCTGTATAGGTCGTTTGTTCATATGCCTGAAATACGATCGATCAGAGCATATGCTACAATTGCGCCTCTATCGGCAACAAAACATTTTCATATCAATGAATGTGTAGCTCAGTTGGTTGCACATTGCGTTATATACTATGGTATGTAGCCATGTGACCATGGGTTTGATCTCAGAGAACACACGTTTTACCTAAAATGTATATGCACTATAAATCACGATATTGATTTCTGTAAGGGGTAGGTTTAGGAGTGGGTTAGGTGTGGTCATTCATACAAATTACCGTGAGATTTGTGTAAAAAAAAGTCCACACATTGCTTGTAAATAAACACGCATTTTGATTGGTAGTAACAGTCATACATCATTTCATGATGACAGATGTAACATGACACTGTCATTAATTTTACGGCCACTAGAGAGCGTGTAACTTTAAAACGTCAAAATTGGTCGTTATAAGGTACTTGCACAAATAACCTATAGTGTAATTTTTTTGTTGGAGGACAGGCTCTTTCTGGTATAGGTATATTCAGCATGGTGTCTGCTCATTTGCATTACCTGCAGATGGGTTTGGGCGCTGGTCCGAGTCCAGACGGGTTGCAGTCCTGGAAGGTGGCGTGACAGAGCAGTGACCTGGCGGCAGGCCTGCAAAATGAGCTCACCCCATCCAGCTCCCCCCACGCGCTCTGAGCTAGGTACTCCTGAGCGTCCTCCGGGTTCGGTAGAGAGTAGTTAAAAAATACAAGCACGTCCCGACGGAGCTCGTTTCGGCACACCTCGCCTCCATAAGTGCTGCAGTAGCCAGCGCTGCCTTTGTACAGTCTAAATCAGACAAGACATCTAAATGCAACATTATATACATACTGTGTGGTTTTTATTAGGTTTCCATATGGTTGCAAATGCATTCTAGACACTCTGGACTAAAACTTCTTTATGCTTGTACTGGGTGCCACTGAATGGTCTATTCTTTCAAAAAAAAAAAAAAGTTCAAAAGTATTGATTCTGAATGGTTGTCAATGTTTCTATTGGTCATCAGCTGTAAAAAATAGCTCTACAAATTATTCCAACGATATGCCTTTCTGTGCCTCAATCGTTATAGTTGTGGTGTGGACACTGCTTTTCTTTAGCATTGAGAACATTTTTTATAACTGCAGTATATCTTTATTGTTATCTTTATCCAAGTTATAAAGTTCCCATTGTTTGCTTCATACAATTTTTTTAATGGCCTCTAAGTGCCACATTACAAGAAGTCAGAGTGACGTCAGTAATTCTTGTGAGCACATGGGTCTAGAAATCTGACTCTTGTATGTGTCAATATGGTACGGTTGTTTTTGCCACATATCATTTGTCACGCAGGTTGCTATATGAGCATGTTTTGTGTTTCCTTATTTTGTCCCACAGTCCATGATGGATGGTTGTGAAAAACCAGTAGGGCTCACAATCAGCGGGTGTTTTCATGCTCTGATGGTTTGGAAGAAAAATGGACCACATTTTTGGTAGTTTTGCTTTGAATTGCTATTTTCTGTGTTAATTTATCTAGTTTTGGGCACAACTGAGATTTACATTTATTTATTTAGCAGACGCTTTTATCCAAAGCGACTTACAAGTGGGGAAAACATCAAGCAGTTAGTCCTAAAGAGACCTGTAGGAGGTCTCAGAACGTTTACTCATATGGACAGTATTTCAGTGCATATGGTGCCTTAAGGTAGCAGAAGGTCTGCTGGGGAAACACTGGCTCTAGGTCTTCACCGCAGAATACACACATGGAGTCCTTTCAGGTACTTCACATGGACTCCTCTATCTGTTTGAGTTGAGAACACAGGAGGATACCGGTTCCACACGAAGGCTATAGAATCTAGTAAATGTGTTAGGGGTCACCCAGCCCGCCGCCCAGGACGATGCCACACTCTTTGTTGAGTGCGCCGTAATCTGGGGAGGGATTCTCCATCTCCAGGAAGTGAAGCTGTCGTCAGCTGCCTGGTTGCACAAGCCTTGAATGTGAATGGCCTCAAGCGACCTCAGATGCTTCCGACTCCAGAGGAGGAGGTGGCAGGCGAGTTGCGACGGGAGCGTAGACCACCTTGTCGGTTGATGAACGCAACAGTCATTATGTTATCTGTATGGACCAGCACATGCTTGCCCCCAAGATTTCCCTTGAGATGGCCCAGGGCAAGCATAAGGCCAGTGGCAAAAGATTCTCCACTTGGCCCTCCACCGAGGGAGGGAAAGATGTGATTACAATATCCTGAAGAGCAGTTCCCTACCAGGGTGGGGCCCTGAGCACTAAGTTCCAATCATCCAGCCTCGAGGGCTCGGGATGCGGTGGAGCTTTCCACTTGAGCCCACCCCCCTCGGCAACCAGCATAGCAACCAGTTCTGGATCTGTAACCGGTAGCTGGTACCCCCTGTGGAGGTACAGACTGTCCCTGAAGCAGCTCCACTGGTTGTGGAGCGCCGATGGAAGGAGCAGCCCTCAAAGGGGTATTCCTCACCATCACTGTATCACTCACCCGGCTGCTCTCAACAAGGGCAACCCTAGATCTGGCCAGAGGAATGTGTACCCCACCCCTTTTCAGGTAGTGGAGTCTGGTCCACAACGCTGCGATGGTCATCTACCCACAATGAGAACATGACTCATTCACGAAAGCCACCTCAGCATGCTTCAAGCCCAGGCACGAGAGGCAGCCATCACCCAGCGCCAGGTAACGACCACATCCAGAAAGGCACGGGTGGAAGGGCATCTTTAAAAAGACGTTCCACCCGTGAGCTACTCTTTTAGAAAGCTCTTTAGTGTGCTGAGGTGCACAGGGAAGATGCCGCTTGCACATAACAGAGGGGTAGTGCAACCTAATGTTGCCATCTACTCGACACAGGAAACCACCACCTCTGATGACTCAGTACATCAGCCACTTGATTCCTCAAGGTTGGAAAGGGAATAGAACATCTAAAACACTCGGCTCCAAAGCGAAAAGCTGGATATGCGCAGCACCAGCTGCTCATTTATACCATTTATAGCTGGATGCAATCAGCGCATGCCAATGTCCATTGGCTTGTTTTAATACACTTGAATCCCAATTTCATCGGTCATTTCTATTACATTTATTTCACACTTAAGTATGATATTATTACTGTCTTAAAGCATGCTAAAATGAAAAGAGCAGATTTAAATACTTTGTCTGCAATATATGACTTGGCTCCCTCCTTAATTCTTTACTCATTTAATTGTACACCAGATAAAACTCCTAAGTCTGATGGTTTTAAAACGTAACAGCTATCCTTTCCTAAAGAATAATAGCAAACTGTTTATAAGAGTTTGTGTTTATGAGTTTGGAAGTTGTCAAAGAGACTTTGCCCTCCATCATTGACTTCTACTAAACAAAATGGTTGAGTTATATAAAGATGTCCCTTAAAGAGACATGACTCCTGACTGCGTGCTGACTCATGTACACACTGCACAACGGACAGGAATAAAGTGCAGTTCTCACAATTACTTCATTCTGTGTAACTTTGCTCTAATTGCATCCAGATGCTACATCTGAACTGTCGGATAATAGCTTGGTTTATTTAAGTTTATGTTTAACTTGGACCATATGGTGCATCTGGTTTGACGGCGGGAGTGTACTGCATTATCCAGCACATGTGTATGTTAGCATTTATCATTTCAATCAAGTGACACACTGATATGATTTGAGCAGCTCTTTCCAGTGAAACAGCTCCACTCTGTGTAAACGCAAGCTTTGAAAAATGTCTGATATGGCTGACTTCATGAGCAGCCAGCTTGAGTCGTGCAATACAGTACACTTTGAGATCTGTTTTTCATAGTTCTCAGTCTAAAGATGTCATACTGAGTGACGAGACCTGGTAGCATGATGAACTACCAGCTGAATCATAGTGTGGCGAATCTCACTAAAATTACTAAATAAACAAACAAACAAATAAATGAATAAACAAAAAAAAATAAAAATATTGCTGTCAAACAATTAACAATTAATCATGATTACCATGAAATATGTATGTGTACGGAGTATATTTATTATGTATATAAATATGTATATATATATATATATATATATATATATATTCATATGTTTATTATTTATAAATACAGTATATTTAATATATAAACGTAACATATTTTTCTTAAATATATGCATGCGTTTGTATTTAATGTACATAAATAATAAATATACACATTATTCAAACAAAAAACGTATTTTGCATGCAAATAATTTGACAGCACAAACAAATAAAAAAATTAAGGAATTAATGAATTAATATTTTTATGTAAAACAAAAAAAACTTACATTTACAGTTGTTATATTATATACATTTATTATTTACAGTATAAGACCGTTCAGCACACCCCCACAATATTTAATATGTACCATTCATGTAATATTTTTGGTTTCTGAAGTCTCTTCTACTCACCAAGACTGCATTTGTTTGATCATAAGTACAGAAAAAACTGTAATATTACATAATATATAATTATATTATATTTTTGACCAGTGCACTGCATCAATTTATTTTAAAATAAAACAAAAAATAATGTTCTCAAATGATTAACCGCAATGAATTGTATCCAAAATAAAATATTTGTTGTTGTTTACATAATATATTTGTGTGTGTGAGTGTGTTGTGTATATTCATTCATGTATAAAATAAACACACATGCAGCATATATTTATACTGTATGTATATATTTATATTCATACAATATTGTTCATTACTTAACATTAGATAACAACATTACTTAACATTAACTAAAAATGTTACAATATGAACAACATTCTACAGCATTTATTAATCTTACTTAATGATAATTTCAACATTTACATATGCACTATTAAAATCACAAGTTTTGTAAACTGACATGAACATGAACTAACAATGAATGGTTTTACTTTTATTAACTAATGTTATCAAACATGAATAAATACGGTAATAAATGTATTGCTCATTGTTTGTTAATACATGAATTCATGTTAACAAATGACACCTTATTGTAAAGTGTTATTAAGGTAACACATATATATTATGTAATCTCCAAACTTTTATTTTGAATGAGATTGATGGTGATTAATTACTTAACAGCAAAAATGTATTTTTAAATTAAATGAAATTCAATTAAATTACTGAAACTTCAAAACACCCTAGCTTTTTACACATATCATCTACTCTATTTATTTTAAGTAATGCATCTGTTTTTCTACTGTTTCTTTTTCTTTTTTGTTCTTTACAGTGAGAACAGTGCAAGGTATTGTTTTTAACAGCCATGCATATAATAATGCCTATGTTTCTTTTTGATTTTGGCATGACACCCAATCAAGCTCCCCAGACAGGTAACTCTATAGGTGACTCTATAGAGAAAATACATCTACAAGTTCATACTGCATGTTGAAGGACCACTTAATAGATTACATTCTTACCTCCATTCTATGGGAAAGTTACAGGATCCAGAGTCCACCACCAGAAACAGAGCCAAGAAAACAAAAGAGCACAAACAATATCTGCTTAATGTCAAAGAGCAACACATCCACGCTGCAGGCCTGAGCATGCTTCTGTGATGCAGTGTTAGTGTGAATGAGACCAGGACACACGCAGAGTACGGGGGTCTTTCAACAGATACAGCAGGTGTGAAGTTTAACGGCCCTCCTCATTTTAATGTGACAGGTCTCAAGAACCTACTTCACAGAACTGTTTATGGACTGGAGGTCTTTCTTTTTAGAGATGAAGCAAAGAAGGATCAATATATTTCAGAAAAGTAATTGATTAATAAGACACCAAAGAGCCATGTAACAGGGAAATTGTGGTATCTGTTGGTAATTTATTTATTTATTGTTATAAAAAGATGAACGCAGACATGTATTATTCAGTTAATTCTATAATTCAGTGCCATGCTGCCTAATCGTTTTGTACACATTTTCTACACGGCTCCAGCGGCACAAGACATGTTTGCACAGGGATGCATTTCAGGGATGGAGGAGGTAAAGGAGCAGCTATGTAAACACAGGGGAAGCTGAAACACAGCTGCTGAAACTTTGAGAGCAGTCACTTCGTATTTACACAGAGCAGCCAGAGAAGCATATGGCTGAAACAGCAGGGGGGTGTTTACAAGACTTGTTTCATGGGCCTTTATTAACAGAAGCATTTCAAATTGATTTCACCCAAAACATTATGACTGCTGACATCATAGCCTGACAATAATACACACCAGTGGTAACTTGCTCTGACTGTGGATACATGACATTTATCAAGGCAAAGTATTACAATAAATTTAAATACAATTTTAATTTATTATTATTATTTACAAGGTCTCTTAGGTTCACCATTTATTTGATAAAAAAATATTACAAACTGTAATATTGTGAAGTTTTATTTCAATTTGAAACAACTGTATTCTGTGTGAATGTATGTTCAAATATAATTTATTTCTGCAATACAATAATGCAGAATTTTCCAGATTATTACTCTTGTCTTCAATGTCACATGATCTTTGGGAAATCAATGTGCTCATATGATTTTATATTCATATAAATCATGTTGGGTTTTTTTTGTTTTGTTTTGTTTTTTAGAGAATGAAAGTATACTTTCTCTCAATCAGTCTTGTTGAACAGCAGCGTACACCAGATGCTGGCATTATTGATTATACAGGCATATACATGCACTATAGGACAATTTGGACACAATTTTAAATCATTTGTTTATAATAGTGATACTTTAGCTGTTTTAAGGTTCCGGAAAATTTGGTTGTAACATCTAATATGCAGCATATTAAAAGTGCTCTATGCGATGTTGCAGGATTTTAGCTCAATTTTATTTTTATCTCAAAACGTATACATCACCCCTTGATCGTCTTGAAACATTTTGGGCACCACAACAAAAACAAACTTCGGCCAAACAATCGGCAAGAAGAGGTGGGGTTTAACGCCCGTTAAATATTGCACCCATAGTGTTTTGCAAGATCGCATAGAGCACCTTTAAGGCATCTGACATTGATAATGCTAATGATAACAGCCATTATACATAATAATGTTTAATAAAATATTTGTGAGTCAATAATATGATGACCAAATTTTCTGTCAGATTGCATTTTTGCAAATTTGATTTAAAAAAAGATGGCATATATAAATAAGAAGAACCTCTCCCACAACTTATTTGACTGGTTATTCAAAGAGTCAAAACGTGGTAAGACCGTCCGGTCATAGCTGTTGTTTTGAAATCATCTTTGAAATTACCTTTCATTTATTCAGATTAATTAATGATTATGGGAGTGATATTTATACAATACCTTGTCTTGTATAAATATGTAGCTCTGTGCACTTTTTGTGCAACACTGTTTTTATGTACCTTACTGCTCGTTTCGCCACAGTTTCAAAGAAAAAATGTCCACTGAGTGGCATGGTAACACAGTATCAATATGTAAACCCTGGCACATTTTTTTTTTTACTGTTGTAACGCCGTAGGAATGTTCTGTGCCTTATGTTATGTTTTGTGTTTTCATTTCTAGTTCATTCTTTCTGTTTGTTTATTTACCTGTCAGTTCCCTTGTGTTCCTCTTCAATCTTCAACTCATGTCTCCGCCCCGCTCGTCAGTCGCCATAGTTTTTCATTGTTTGTCTCCACCCCTTGACCTACTTTGCTCTGTATATATACCCGGAAGTCTCTGTATGTC
>JAUMHI010000051.1:1687558-1702703 GCA_032359435.1 Enteromius unitaeniatus
CTGAATAGAATGTTGTTCCAGGATCAACAAGGATGTTGATCCAGGATTACATTCTACTTATTGAAATCACGGTGACCGCCACAGCACTGTGGCCGCGTTACGCAGAGAACCCCGGGGCCGACAGGCAAGTGTGTCAGCAGGAAAGTCTGCACGTATCCTGCCCAATGCCCTGGGAGCCAAATAGGGGCCCCGTTGGGATGCCAGCCTGCTTTTTTTTTTTTGGAGCTGAAGCATGGCTTGGGGGGGGGGATTTCTTACATGGATTTTGAGGAATGCACTATATCGATAAGATATGGATATAAGTGAAGGGAAACGCAGCCTTCTGGCTGACTGTGGAACAATGTCTTTGCGCCACAACTTACTGGGCGAAGGAGATCCAGTAGAAACACTCAGACCTAGGGGGCACGGCTCTCCCTGGTATGGATAGGACAGGGAGATGGCATCAACCACCCAATGGGGCAACCTCTGTTTGGAGACAGCATTCCTTTTCTGCATGACCTCCAAAACAGATAAAGAGCTGCTGAGAGCATCTGAAGCTCCTAGTGTGGTCAACGTAGCGGTGCAGTGCGCGTACTGGACTCAGCAACTCCTGATCTCGGAAAGGTGTGGTAGGAACCTTGGGCACGTGAGAATCAGTCGGGCTGAACTCTAGGCACTCTTCGTTGACAGAGAAGGCTTGTAGGTCCCCTTCCCTCTTGATTGAGGCCAAAGCAATCAGGAGTGCTGTCTTCAGCGACAGATATTTTATCTCGACTGATTCTAGTACTCAAAGGGAGCTTGCCGTGGGCCAGTTAGGGTGACAGCAAGGTCCCAATAAGATACTGAGGGATCTCTCCTCAAGGGGATTTTCCAGGGAGGGGCTGCAGCGAGGAGCATTAGGTCGGCAAATCAGGTCAGTGACGGCCAGTATGGCGCTACCAGCAGAACCTGCTCCTCGTCCTCCCTGATCTTGCACAGGGTCTGTGCAAGAAGGCTAATTGGGCGACAGGCCCGGAGGCCAGCTGTGTGCCAGTGCATCCCTGCCGAGGGGCGCCTCGTCGAGGGAGTAATACAGCTGCGGGGACTACCCGGGGGTGGAGTCGCCATTCTGCAGGGTGGGTGGACTGCCGTGAGAGATGGTCAGCTGCACGGTTTAGTGTCCCTGGAATATGAACAGTGTGCAGCAGGGATTTCAGCTGTGTCTGACTCCACAGGAGCAGATGGCGGACAAGTTGTGACATGTGGCGAGACCACCCTGATGGTTGATTTATGCAACGGCTGCAGTGTTGTCCGTGCGGACCAGCAAACTTTGTCGACATCAGCCATCTGTGCCAGGTTTAGCCAGAGGTGGCGCTCCTGAGCCACTACCGTGGACATGACCTGACCAAGGGCACGTGCGGTGACTTTCACCACCCATAGAGCGAAGTCGGTCGCCATAGAGCGAAAGCGGTTCGTGCATGACCCCTTGATCAGATCCATCGCATGCAACGAGGTAGCAGCCTGTCCAGCGGCATAGTAAGCCCGGCCCGCGAGAGTGGACGATGGCTTACACGCCTCAGATGGAAGCCATGGCAGTCCACGCTGCGCGGGCAGAGATGTACCGCCACAGCGCGCTCAACCTGGGGGATCCCAGAAACCAATCATCCATCCTTGATGGATCGGATGGGGGCACACGCAGTACCTCCAATCCGATCCCCTCGGTGGCTCGGAGGAGCATAGCCGAGAGCTCGTATCCGGCTGAGACATGGCAGCCGACTTGCAAACGAGAGGCACAATCTCAGTGTAGCAATAGTCATGCGCTTGCATTGAACGCATGAGTTATCCACAAGTGCTGCCTCAGCATGCTCCCAGCCCAGACACGTAAGACAGCGCTCGTGCCCATCTGAAGAGGTGAGGAAACTCCTGCACCCAGAATCGCACAGTCAGATCGACATCCCTAAGAACACCTCACCAATATTAATTGGCCTTTTCTCATTACTCGAAGGCGATTGGTCTCTCATGCGAGTTCCCCTATGTAACGTTGGAGTGACTTGACTGAAGGCGAACTGCATGTTAAATACTAAGAGAAGACAATCCATTTACCTTTATCAAATCATCTTCTTTAATCCAGGATATGTCAGGTTTGGGATATCCTAACGTTAAACATGGCAACACTGCTTTGGACTCAACAATCAGTGTCATGTTAGCAGGATGTCTTTTGATTTGAGGCTCTGAAAAAAAAAAAGTTAAATTACAGTGAGCTTTACTTCACTGAAATTGACATTGTGTTATAACATTTCAATTCAAACACTCCGTGCTCCTTTCCATTTGGATTATTAAAGTGTGGATTTTGAAAATGAACTGCCACGCAGTGTTTAACATAGCTCTAAGTGAATAAAAACATCATGCAAAGTTTCAAAATCTGAAATCGCATCTTGTATAAAGTTATTGTCTCTCAAAAGAAAGAGTTGACTCTCAGATCACTGAAACAAGTTGTTTTTAAAATGAGTCCCAAACCGTTTTTTGTTGATGTCAAACTGAAACATTAGCATATTGCCTGCCCACGTGTTGTTATTTTCATGTTGGTCTGAATGAAAATGCAAATTACATTTTTGCCAGTGTATATATCGCTTTTGTAGCATTAAAAGCTCTCAAACATTGCTTTAAATGAAATCATCCAATCACTGAGGAGTTTAGAAAAATTATTAATTAAAAAAATCGGCCAATTGGCCAAATAAGGTAAAAATATACGCATATTATAAGAAAATGAAAGTTTTTTAACCTTAAATGCATGTCAACCTGTTGTTTGGAACTCTCAAAACCAAAATATGAACCTTTCATAACCCATAATATGGGCATTTTAATAAATGAAGCATTGAATATGCCACAAAAATGTCATGAGAACGCAAACTTTGAAAATGATAAAAACACAAAAACAATCATTTAGAAAATAGCATGAACAAAAAAGAGAGTGAAAGTAGTTCTGATATAATATCCTTATGGCTGTTATCTGAGTTTTAAGAACATACTCATCTTCAGCTGTAAAGCTCCACAGCTCTTGGCCGGTTCTCCAACCCCATTGCTAGCAATGCAACAGTACTCTCCATTGTCCGAATCCTTCACATTGGGAATGATCAGCATTTGGCCATTTTCTTGTATAACATATCTGGAATCGTAATACCTGCATTCAAGAAGCAGATGATTTACAAACCATTGATAACCTGAGCACACTTTGCTAAGATAGATCTCATTGCTGACTATACCAGAGAAACTGTTTTGTTTGTTTTTATTTTTATGAATGGAATAGAATAAGAAGCAAGTTAATTAATGAAGAAAGTCCAAACCGTATTGGGTAGTTATTACGCGTCCATGTAATATCAGCTTGAGGGTATGAATCAACCTCACAGATGAAAGTCGCATTATGATCCAGAGAGGCGTCCACTGTCTCAAGCAGTGTTGTGATTCTGGGTGCTGCAGTAGAGAAGGAAAAAAATATTTTCATCATCGTATCATAACAAAAATTGTAAGTAATTAACTGTATGCAAAGTGGTATGTTTTATTCCTCCTTCAGTAATCCGGTTATGAAACAAGACAGGCTGAAGACAAGAAATGCTTTTTACCATTTGACCCTGAATAATTATAATTCAGACATTGTAACGGCTGTGAAACTACCTTTTCACAACAAAATATTTCACATTCTGAGCGCTGCTCGGCACACCGCAGACAGCTGAGGGTCACAAGAAGAACACTTTTCTAATGGAAATGCAGGCCTGATGTTATTCTATGAATAAATCCAGCTGATAAGAAATACATCCCTCCCATGACTGGGACCAGACTGGACTTCAGGTCTCATTACACTAACGTTTTTTTTTTTTCAAAGGTCACATGGTAATGCCATGTTTATGGGATGTGTATATATATATTATGCATGTTTATCGTGTTAAATGTCATTGCACACAGAGTCTGATTTTTTTTGCTCAAAAATTTTACTTGTTAAAAAAATTAAATATACACTGCCTCACAAAATTAAAAAAAATAAATAAATCTGAAAAAATTTTTTTCATGTTTTTTTTTTTTAAACCATATCTTTTTGGATGTGCGCTATAGTAATACCATGGTATTCTTTGAACTATTCTTTAAAGCATTTTCTACCCTGTGAATGTCATGCAATTTATTGTTAATGAATCATTCAGTCTAGTAAGCTACAACAACGCCTATATCTATTAAACAAATGTATCTAATCTCATTTTATTAACCAATATCTTTGATGCTGACATTTAATGATCTGGTTCAACCATACTTGTAAGCAAAAATTACTTCAAAAACGAACTACTGTTCTTTAGTGTTTTGTTTGTTTGTTTTTTTATTATTGATGAAGAACTTTCTTCTCCTGTATTATTCTTTACAGATGTGGATTGACTTTTTCTTCAGCCTGAGGTTTATTCGTGACACTTTGGTGTGAAAGAACTTCTTTTATTAAACGTTCGGCCCATGTTTAAAAAGTAATGCAAAAGAGTAACGTAACACATTATTTTCCATAAAAAGTAACTAAGTAACGTAATTAGTTACTTTTTTTAGGGAGTAGCACAATATTGTAATGCATTACTTTTAAAAGTTACTAAAAGTAACACTGGTGTCTAATAGCATCACTGTACCATGGCACCATCATAGAATTATAAGCAGGATAGTTATACTAAATCAGCATCCTAACCCCTTATTTTAATCAGCATGCATTGTTTTATTGCAAAGTAGGCAATTGAATCTGAGTAAACAAGAGGGAGTTTGGGAGCAGTTTAGAATATCAAAACGATTATATTTAATACTGATGAATAGTTATGTATTATTATATCAGTATTGACAGTGAAATGCGAATGCGAACCAGAGCTTCCCATTCGATAGATATATACACTGACTAGATGTCGCCTTCGGCCTCTAAGCATACGTCAACATCGCCGCCATCTTGTGTCGGGGATCTGAAGGAAGTGCATCGATGTAATATGATGGTAAGATGTTGGAAATTTGTCCACACAGTTGTGTCATTGTAGTCTGTAAAGTAATTTTGCTCGACAAGTTCATGTCTGTAACTGTTCATGGTGATGACCACTAAGTTAATGTTATCCTATGAAAGAAAGAGCTAGGTAACGTTAAGTTATGTTAATGTAAATTGAAGAAAACCAACGATGAATATAATTTAATAGCAAGATGGTGAAGAGTTGTCTAAAGTTTGTGTCAGTGTTTGTAAAGTTAATCGTTAATGTGAATGACGACGTTCACACATAAACTATAACCATATGAAGAACGATACAGTTTGGGGTCACTTTCAGAGCGATTTTAGAACAATTAAAAGCTAGAAGCTAATAGTCTATTAGAACCCATCACACATCACAGACTTTGCTTGTCAATGGTCAGCGTGGACTCTTTTATTGCTATGGTTAGTTATTACTGTCATCCTCCCTGGTGAATGAATGCCTATTTACACTGCTATCACGTGGCTATGTCCCTTGAAGTACACTACAAAAAATTCCCAAGTGATAAACAGAGGCATCAGTCATGGGCAATAGCACTCAGGAGAGAGGGGTTTGAGCCGAAAGAATAATTTTCGGCCTGAAATTTTGTTTTGTGCATTGTAGAACAAATTAATTAGTTATGTAGGTGTGTCTAAGTATTGTATTGTATTGTATATGATATATCACATATTTATGATAGAACATATATTAATTAATTATTAGATTAATTATTTTACTTATAAGTATAATAATGAATGAATCTATGTTCTATCTTAAATATATGTCTGACATTTATAATAAACCAAACGGCTTGAAAATCGGTTGAAAATTAAGCAAATTAAGGTAATTTTAATCGTTTATAGTTCTCTGCCAATGTTAACTAATGCAGAGTAGACGTGGCTTCCCCCGACACAAGATGGCGGCCGCGTTGACACATCGTTCCTATGGACAGCAGTGTCAGAGGTGACTTCTAGTCAGTATATGTTCCCATTCTCTAAATACGAAAATATCTTTGTCAACCAGGCAACCATTTGGTCGCGCGCTCTCTCCACTCTGGATAAATGTGCTTTCTTTCTGAAAACACACCAGGCCAGATGCGACTTGTGCGAAAAAATCACGCTATTCGCACATAGTTCGATGCTTGAACATTTTGAGTTTACTTGCTTCATTAGCGCATGAAATTTGCGTTATGGGAGGGTCTTTAGCCAGGCACTTCCAGTCTCTGTGATGTTTAGACATGAGGTAAAGTTAGTTTTGTGTATATCTAATAGGCAAACTTTGGTTTAATGAATATAGTATTTATTTCCTTTTTATCCCTGTTTCTATTAAAGTAAGAAGATGTGTCATACAGCTCCTCCACATACAGCGACGATGATTTTGTCCTCCATAGTTTCGGAATTCTGCCTCCGCTTGCTAGTAATCACGTCACTACTAGAGCAAGCTCATGATTGGTTAACGCAGTCGAAAATTTTTGCCAAAGTTCAGATTTTTCACGTCAATCGCGCAATTTGCTCTGCTTAATCAAGCCACAGGATGTCTAATCGTGTCTTTGCATTGACTTAACATGTAAATCACTCGCGCTTAACGCTTCATTTGCGTCTGGTGTGAACACAGCATAACAGTGAAGCTTTGGCTTTAATTCCTTTCGAAACAATGATGTTACCATGTTGCTGTTACGAACCGTGCCTCTGTGGATCGCTCCAGCGAGCAGCAGCGGGAACCTTCACCCGAATACTAGTGTTTCTACCCGGACCCTTTTACCCCATGTACGTAGGCCTTGGCGCGCTAGGTTTTGGGCCTCGCCAGGGTATTTAAGCGCTGACTTTCGCCCGAGTCAGACGCGAAGTCTCCATATGCTCCTGGCCATCGTTTCTGAGCGTTTTCTACTGACTGTTCTATTTACCCGTGTTTGATTTACTACCTGTTGAGCATTAATGTGTGCAATGATAACTTACCAGCAATGAACTGTAAAGATGTTTTTTTTTTATAATAATATATTAGAAAGAGTACATTCAAATATAAATGTACTAGAATGAGTAAGTTACATGATTATTTATGGCAGGGGTACTCCAGGACCGACGTTGCCTACCCCTGATTTATGGGCTTAAAACTGACATGCAAACATTGACAATATTGTATCTGGTGAGGAGTGCTCACTGCCCAAAGTAAACATGAAACATATGCCATAACCTATATTGTACTGGAACATAATAAAGAAGGCCCTTTGTATTTGTAATACAGAGGTCAACTGCCTGCTCTGCTGAATATAGTTAGCAATGGCTCTATAGTGTGCAGTGTTAAATAAACAGCTGTTTTACTAAAATGTCCTGAGTCAAAATTCATTGCTCTCACCATATGTATCTTATCGTGACATTGCTGGTGATGCACAGCCTTAATCAGTATGAGTATGAGTGCTGTGTTGTTAGCTTAGCAATATGCTAACATCAGACGACTGAAATGAGTTGTGTCAAGTCTCTTGAGTAGTGCTATTTGAATGCTGCATGGACTTGGAGCCTTTCTAGGCTGTTGTAGTCATGTGTAAGGCTCCGTTTCATTGCATACTGCCTATTTGTGCAACTAGACGATTTAGGATTTGGAAGAGAACCAATGTTTGTGCACATGTAGCCTATTTCATGAGTAACATTTAGTCTAATTTTAATTAGGTACAACAAGATCAACACTTTACTATTAATCAAAGATAACTCACCAGTTAAAGACATTTCAAGTAAACTTGATGTCTGTGATTCTGGATATTGCAATTTTAGTTTTGAAATGTTTGCTTTTAAAGTTACATATGTTTGTGTTTAGAGTCATTAAAACAGCATTAAACATCCACTATAATATTCGAGGTCAGTTTGTTGCACTTCCTTTTCTTTCTGCCTGGTAATAAATATTTTAACTGGAGTTTTATTGTTTAGTCTGGCACTGTTATGTCAAGACACATCAACTCCAGGAAGTTCTCGTCTTTATATTTCTTTTGCAATCACAGTTGTATTGTTTTAGATATTTCTTCAAACATTAGTTTCTTCAAAGGGAAATCTGTCAAGATAAATAGCCTGCTGGAATTCTCAGAAAGACCGGTTTTCCAAAATTTCCCCTTTAAGATCTTAAAGCTCCTCTCACATTCAGACTAAACTCGACCAAAAATGGATGCACTATTACTGCACTCACTAATGTAATTACTGTAGGTCACATGTCACATGTATGACGCTTGTGTTATTTTCATTTCGTTTCGTCATTCGACTAAGTGACTTTGTTGTTGCTCTCCAGTGTTTTTGTTTGGTTGTTTTTTGTAGTGCACTGTACTGTATGTACTATTATATTTTGAAGCTTGTTCCTTCAGTCACAGTTCTGTTCTATGCATATGTTGTTAGCTAATGATATTATTTTATGTATTTAGAATTGTCATTTTCAGTGTCCATCAATGTAGAAAAATGGACCAAATGGTGTAATTATGTTGTTTTCTGGCAGGGCCTTGCTAACCAGTAAAAGCAGAATTAAGCTGGTCTGCAAAGCTGAAAACTATCTCTGAGCACTTCAGGTAGGTTCAAGTTGTTTTTCAGGAGAAAATGCAAAGTTCTTGAATTTTTAAGCCTGTTTTCTCTAGCTTGAATGCAGTTGAGTGACAGCGGTGAAGCTGGAGCCTCATTAATTTACAGCATGACTGTGCAAACCTCGTTTGCTGTCGGCTGTGTTTTCTCACGGGGATGCATTAGCACTCTGCAGGAACACAACCTGATAAATTTCAAGAGTGTGAATCAGCGGATATATCACCTGTTTCTTGCAAGAGCTTCCAAGGACATCATCATCCTGATCTGTTAGCGACAGCTCATGTTAAGGTGTTGCTAGGAGTATCATGTAAGAGACTCACTCTCTACTTTAATGTAAACAAATTACTTCATTTACAATAAATAAACCGTTATTTGCTCCATTTCTTTGGAAAAAGTCCAGGATTTGTTTTGATATCTAATGCAATGACATTCAGACATATTCAAGTATGACTCAATTGGTCAAATGTGTTGGAAGCCATAGTTTTTTGGTTTGTTTTTTAGGAAAAGCCACTTATGTGTGTTCTAAGAAATGTTATTTAGTTATTTATTTGTTCTTTGCTTGCTTGCTTACTAACTAACTTACTTATTACTTATTTATTGGCTAACATTTCCACGAAAACCTTATTTTTGAATGGACTGAACATTGTGCATATTAGAGAAAATACGAAGGTCTATTTTTCAATATTAGTAACATACAAAAAAAAAAAAAAGAAAATGTGATAATGTTTTAAGAACATTATTGACAACCAGATAACCTTGAATGAATATTCTATTAACCTCAAGGTTCGTTAAGAGAACCTTCCCAGAAAATTAGTAACTTCTGAGAATGTGTAATTAATGTTAGTCTTCGCTATTTTTGCTAAATTTGGTCTTTTTGAATTCTGGTAGTGTTCTACTTCACTATTGTCCTGCACTTTCCTTTGTAAATGACATTTGGTGTGTTACCAAGAAGCACATTCTGTATGCAAAGGTTTAGAAGGAGCGTTTATTTTCAATCAGCTCACTGACAGCCAGATGAGGTGTAGAACAGCTACTGTTGTCATTCATTTGATTGAGGTAGTGTGTACGTCAATATCAAATTTATACCTCACCATCTGATCGCATACCACTTTAGCATCATCTATTGAGGGTGGGTTTCATCTGGTTTGGTTCCAGGATCCAAATTTTGCTCTGGACATGGAGTGGTGACACTCTTAAATGTAACCTACATTAATGCAATCTGGGTCATATTTCCTTTGACCTTTCAAAGGTTAGGTTTTCAGGATGTCAATGTTGGCATCTGCCTTCCATCTACCAAGATACAGATGAACTTGTGCCAAAATTTCATAGAGTTTGATTAAATGCAGCCTTTGCCATAAGCAGCAAAAGACATGAAAAGTGTTTTCTTATCAGTTCTTAAAGAGATAGTTCAGTTGCATAAACTTAGCCTTCATGTTAAGACAGTGTGTTAAGAGCTAGTCTGACCAACTAGCAGTTACCCAAGATAATGTTTTATTTTTATTTACCATAGACTAATATATGCTTTTATGTAAAAAAAATAACCTGTAAGCTGTTAGGATTCCTAAACGCAAAGTGCTTTGTGATTGGCCAAATACCTCAAGCATGTGGCGGAAATGTTGTGCCCCTCACCATAATGTGATGCCGTGTCCCGGCGTGATGATAAACGAGACATCCATAGTTACTGATTAGAATGACTCATACTATCTTTTTATGCATTGAGTTGCATCACACCTCATAAACATTACCGTGTCTACACTCTAATATTTGGCTTGAACTGCTCTGGAATATTATTGTAACACAACTTAACCCCTGATTTCTAGTTGTGTCCTCTTTTGGAAGAACAAATCAGAGTATCATGCCATACTCTGCAGTCTAAATCAATATTCTCCATCTTGACCTTTTGCAAATTCTCTAAATCATGTCAAGGCGTTGCTGTGTTTGCTCTATGTAGAACAATTGATTGTAGCATAATGTCCAACACCAGCATAACGTACTAACGACCTCATCAGTTATTTGAAGATGTCGATTAGTAAACACAGGAGTGTATCTCAGGAGAAACGGTTGGCGTACAGTGTATCCATCTGGAGCTCTGCTTACGCAGGCTCCTAAAATCATTATAAACATTTCCAGTTGGAAGATATTGAGGTTCAAAGCTCTGAGGTCACAGCCATGCTTTTCAGTTCTCCAGAAGTCATATGTCACAAATTATAGCTCAGGCTTGACATGGCCTCACAGTTTAAATCATAAATACACAAATCAAAACCCATCTGTCAGTGCTTCTGAGACTGATACTGTAAAGCCTTGTAAATTATTACACAAATGCTTTTCTTAAATTTTCAAGAAACCAAACTATAAGAAATGTTTATTCACTGTGGGTGTGAAGACGAATGTCAGGCAAATAAATAATTTGACATGATTTGGAAATTATAGGTTAGCATTTGAACACGGTATGCATTGCATATTGTGGAAGGAACATGCTGGAAACTTCCATCCTTTAATCTGTGATGACAAGTTATTGTTATGTGTGACCATTGATGCTATTATTATTAATTATTATTAAAAAGATTATTTTATAGCTAAGTAGGGTATATGTGCCAATGCAAAATTGATTTAACACCATAATACCTTAGGTAAACTAATTTTCTCATCTATATGATATATTTCTGGTTGTTTTTAGAAATAATTAACTAACATATATAAATAAAAAATAAATCGTAAAAAAAACAAACTAATTTTCACCTGCTATATTTATTTATTTATTTTTTCACACAGGCCAAATTTTTTCAAGTACAACATGCAAAATTAAAATAAAATAAACTTACTTTATTCTGTAAAAAATTAAAATTAAAAGAACTTTGCAAAAAAGCACTGAAGATATTTTATGTTACCCAAAAGCCGAACAGTTCAGCACTTGATTGATAGATAGATAATTTTTTCAAGTCTGTTGCTGTATATTTAAATGCACTATTAAATGTAAGTAAATATTTAAACTAGAGTGAAAAAGTTGAACATCCATGTTATCCAGCTTGATTTATGAATGTTCCAAAAGAGCATCAATAGAATCAACAATGTGACCTTATGTATGTCACTTTTTATTCTTCTCCATTTTATGCCACATTCCCAAACTTTATTTTCATTTTACATCAGACACAAACCTCACTTTCAATGAATTGACCATATCCACAGTATTCAACAAACCGCCTCACTTCACCACGCAGCTCAAGCTTGCTCAACACAAGAGAGTTATTCACAATCAGAAGCCGTGACTCACCTCTCTGGAGCCCTTCACTCAGGCTGAAAAATGCCAGAAGAACTATCAGTGGAATGTTTTTGAGGACCTTCATGTTCACCTCAAAATGTTCTGCTTTGAATCAGTTTTAAAATCCATTGGTCAGCCTCGTATGGAAGCTGTGAGATGCAGTGGCAGCAGACAGTAGAGTGTGTGTGTGTGTGTGTGTGTGTGTGTGCCTCAGACAGGCCCTCAGCTCGAGACAGACAGGGCCAGCTGCTGGATACGCTTACACTGAGATGAGGGGGACGAGTTGCAGAAAGTGTCAAGAAAATACCAACAATACCATTTTTATAGAAGAGAACATGTCGTACACATTGACAGGGTGCTGTTTAATATCAAACGTTCTGTTTAATAATAAACGTTAACATCAACGTATATTTCCAGTATTTCCAGTTCCATGATGGAACTGTACAGGTAAAATTACTAAATGTGTAAATTAATTACTAAATAAAAAATAAACGTACACTGAGTGAATAAATAAATAAATAAATATTAAAGTATAATTTACAATATATATATATATATTTTTTTTAATGTTTCTTTTGTTTCAAACTTTCGTGTTTAATTCAGTTAATTTGTAATTGTGAAAATTGACTCAATTTACTATTTAAAAAATGTTTCTACCCTTTTTTTTGTTTTTTACATTTTTTCTCTCGGTGCATTTAATGAACAACTGTCACAGTCTGTGTTAATATTACTAGCACCAGTCAATGTAGAACAAAAATAACCATTCATAATAAATTCACAAAAGTTTATTGAACAGTATTTTCTAATTTTACACAGTTAATTTGGGATTCATGTTGTAAATCCACAACTGCTAAAGCATAATATATATATTTAAGATTTTTTTCCTCCAGTCATGTGTTTCTCTGTGAGTTGGACAGCCCTCAGAAACACACGCTCATAGCAATAGCATGACAGGCACAGCCTTTGCATTCAAGTCGCCTTTGTATGGCAGGACCCACCTGTTGCTCACTGTCCCGTACACGCTGATTTATTTTAAGCTGGAGAGTGACATTTCCCAAAGTGACTGTTTATGTCCCCATCCTCTGTGTTTTCACCTTGTACGGTTAATTGTGTGTGCATGATGCAAGAAATACAGAGAAATGTGCTTATTTTCACTTTTAAAGCACTGATGTTTTGACAGGTTTGTGGTGATGTTAGAGCTTACAATGTACTAAAAATGTATGCGTCACTAAGCCTATATTTTATTGTGGGGCGGGGGGGATATAAATGGAAGTAAAGAGCATGTACAAAGGTGAATAATTCTATCCTTAAAGCACTTTTTCAAGTCTCCAATATAAAATTTATACGTGTCATGTATACCAGATGGAATGTTTTAACATCGAAAAGACATCAAATTTAGATTCTGCACTATTTCTAAATCAAATCTGTGATGCATGCGAAATAAAGTAAGGCACTTGTACGCTCACTAAGGCAATTTTGTGGAATATTAATATTCTTTTTTACTTCAGAATATTAGAAGTGAATTTATTCCTATAAAGCAAAGCTAAATTTCCAGCATCAAGTCTTCAGAGTCACTTACTCCTATAGAATCATTCTAATATGCTGATTTACTGCTCAAGGAACACTTCTGAGTATCATTATCATTGAAAACGGTGTGCTGCTGAATATTTTTGTGGGAAACATGACGCATTTTCTCTGCATTTAACTGATTAATAGAAGGTTTAAAAGAACATCAATTATTAAAAAAGTTATTTTGTTATAATACAAATGCATTCTTTGATGAAAAGGTTTGTAAAAAGATATTTATATTGGTTATATGCATCATTGCGTAATATAATTTAGTTCTTTCTTTAAAAGAAAAAAGGCCTCACTGACTCCAAACCTTTGAATAAATGAGGTTTATTGCAAGGGCAAAGTTAGGGAGGCTGAAGACAGCTGAGATTCCTCAGATGTTCTGTCCGTAACCCTAACAGTGTCACCCAGAGTTCTGGCAGACATTGAGATATTGCAGCCAATAAGCAATTCAGCGATACAACAGGAGTGAAGTATTCAGTGTTGCAGTATCTGACAGCAAACACACCGATCAAAAGTCCAAATAAAGACCAGTCCATCTCTCTATCAGGTTCTAAGTCACTAAATAAATGAAACACAAACACTTCGACTCAGTAGGCTACCGTCATTTCCATTCCTGTAACTTAAGTTATACTGCCATCTCTTGTAGAGTCAGAGAATTTCAGTAATGGCCCGTTTCTATTTAGCAAGCCCTGAGATTTCTAAAGGCATCCCAGTCGGCAGCGTGAACTAACATGAACCCCCTCTAGGTTGCAAAACTTTTTTCAAAAAAAAGTTTGTACATTATGTAAAAGAAGTTTCAGTGTAGTGCAATGCAGCAACTTTCTAATTCATTCTCATGCATTCTTTAAGCAAAAGTAACATGGTGGTCATGTGCGAAAGAGAGAGATTTCAAAACATGTATATTGCAAACCTTTTTGCAATGTGTTGAAATAGTGTGGAGCCGTGGCGGGGTCTATAACAGGCTGGACAAAGGTTAAGGGTCAAAGTGCACTTGTGTTTTGTCATTCTTTATCAAAATTGCAGCTTTTGCAACTTTTACAAACAGACCACTGAAAATGTAAGATCAAAGTTTTATATAAAATCTATAGAAAAGCGTGTGTGGACGTTAGTCTGGAAGGCAAGATTTCATGGTTTTAAAATAAGTAATAAATAATTAAAATAACAACAATAATAACAGCACATATGTAATATATGATGGCTATATTTAAATTGTTTTATTCTACGTTTAAATAATCTTGTAACACTTTCTGCATACCATATCCTTTTTTATTTAATTTAATATGTATATCTATCATCTATCTATCTATCTATATATATAGACATAATTAAATTAATTTTGGATTAATATTGCACTTAATATTTAGGCAAAAACTGGAAGCAGTTTGTGTAAGGGGAAAAAAAATAAAAATAAAAAAATATATATATTATTATTATTATTAATATATATATATTATATATATATATTAGTGCTGTCAAACAATTAATCAAAAATAAAAGTTTTGGCTACATAATATATGCGTGTATAGTTTTTACAAATACATATATACAAACACATACAGATATATATTAAATTAAAATGTTATTTTTATATATTAAATAATAATATTTATACATGATATAAAATATAATGTGAATATTTAAATGTAAACATTTTCTAAATATATACCGTATGTGTGTGTATTATAGACAATTGATATGCACTGTAAAAATATATGTGTAATATATATATATATATATATTAAGAATTAAATTATAAATTATAATGTCACAAAATAATTCAAATAAATGTTTGACTT
>JAUMHI010000051.1:1702803-1716762 GCA_032359435.1 Enteromius unitaeniatus
ATATATATATATATATATATTAAGAATTAAATTATAAATTATAATGTCACAAAATAATTCAAATAAATGTTTGACTTTTAAACTTTCCATTTATTAAAATAAATAAATACATAATTAAACAAACAAACAGTATTTACAAAAATAAATAAATAAGGCAACATTGATGTTTAACACAATAATTCTTGAGCATTAAACCGGCTTATTGGTATGATTTCTAGGATCATGTGACAGTGAAGACTGGATTAATGATGCTGAAAATGCATCACGTGATTAAATGACTTTTTAATATTTATTATAGACGTTTAACTATGACAACCCTAGCAGATATGTTGCTCTGTGAGTAATTCTCAAATGAATCAGCGTATAAAAGACTTCCAAATAAGGAACAGTCAAATAAATCATAACTTAAAATATTGGTTATCAAGATATGCGTCACTCCTAACGCAAACGTCCTTCCTGTTCCGCCCATACATTCAAACCAGGCAATTCATAACTATGGGCGTGTTCATACATTCACTGCATTGCTAGGCATTCCCACAATGCACTTAGAAGAGGTGAGTGGATCAGGTTACAGCACAACATTGCCATAATCACCAGAAAAACACCTGACAAGCACTCAAGCTCCTCGATCAGTCCCGGGCTCCTCTTATCCAACCCCACACTGCTACTCGGGAACAGATATGTGACCCCCTTCCTGGTAAAGTCCACTGACACTGGATCTAAGCAGACAGCAGGTGAGTGAACTACGCTCTGAGAGACAGAGTGTGTTTATGTGCTGCTACAGTATTATGTTCAAAGAGTGTGTTGATGCAAGTAAGCTCACATATGCATGCTTCTATCAACTGACTCGTGTGTACTATGAGAGTTTTAACATTACCAGGGGCAAAACCAGGAAAGTAAGATATGTTGTTATGAATATCAGCAACATATGTCAAACTCTAAAACAAGTTGTAGACTCCACTGAACTGAATTGTTTTTCAATTTCACTGATTTGACTGGAGAGTTGTTTGTTTGAGTGCATTAGCCCATTAACCCAGCCTGACAGCCTTATTTACATACAGGCACACATCTTTTGTGAGTCAAAATCATTTCAAAGCTGTGTTTGCCGCAGAGCAGGATTTGTTTCTGTGGTTTTGAGAGAGCGTGCTCTGACTTGAAAAACACCACTCCCTCTAATGAACAAATTCACTGAATGCTTCAGGTCCGAAAAAGGGAGGGAAGCGAAAGTACAACTCAAACAAACCTAAACACACAAGTCCAGCAGGCTTTTTATCAGTGGCCTCGGGCTTTAGAGTTTAAAGGGAAAAGCACAGCATTAGTTTGCTAATTACACTTTAACATGGACCACTTCATCTGCCTTTTTTGCTCAAATACCTGAGATTATTAATGCAGAGTAAAACGTGTTTGGACACATCTGAATAAATATCCTGAGAGCACCCTTGACTTTTGAAATTGGTGAATTAAAAATTATTTTTCTTTGCAGATTGGGTTGGTTTGTTGAGATGAATGCTGGCCAGACAACTTCTGTTGTTCAAACTGGTGCTGGAAAATCTTGCTCCAGGTCAGTATTATTACATATTTTATAGTGATGTCAAACAATTAATGGTGAATAAGCGAATTCAAAATAAAGTTTTTGTTTACATAATATATGAGTGTGCACTGTGCGTATTTACTATGCATATATATATATAAATACAAATACATGCATGCATATATTTACGAAAAATATATAATATTTATTTTATACATATAAATGTATATCCATGTATCTATTTTTGTAATATGTACTATATGCATGTGTATTTATATACACATAATAAATAAACAGCACACATATTATGTAAATCCCTTACTTACTAATACACTAATCACTTACTCATATTTTAATGTGTTGTATTTTTATATATAATTCATTTAATTATTACTGATAACATTTCTTGTAGTAAAAGGAATACATGTGATACATCCCGTGGCAACAGGAAACCACATTAAAAACCTGAGATTCAAAATGTATTTTAAACCTGAAAAGGAATTTTAAAACTAAACAGAGTTCTAAAAAATAAATAAATAAATAAATAAAACAAATAATTCATTGTAAAGATTTAAATAAACTTGCTATCCTGTTAAATTGCAATGAAAAAAAAATGCATGATATAATAATAATAATAATATTAATCAGAAATAAGCATCCCACTATAAACTTTTTGGATCTTATTAGCATTACTATTATTATTGTTGTTGTTATTGTTATTATCATCATCATTATTATTACTGCTGTTGTTGTGTAAGACATATAAATGAAGAAAATAACATTAGTGCAGTAAAACCATTCATTTGTGATGTTTTTTTTTTTAAATAATTATTTTATATATATGTGTGTGTGTGTGTGTGTTACGTATCCTTTCTGTTTTAGTTTCCTTTTGAGTCTTCCTTGTTGTATATTCCTTATCTATATTTGGTAGTTCCGTTCTAAATGTGATTATTAGTTTATTAGTCTCCCCCGGTGTTCCCCAAGCTGTTTCCCATTAGGTTCCTTAAGTCTGCTTGCATTTATACCCTGTCTTTGTGAGTATTTCCTATGTCTAAGTTTCTCCTAGTCTCCTAAGTTTTGTTATTAAGAGATTATTGTTTTGTTACTCCGTGTCTCCAGCGTTTTATTCTCCAGCACAATCTTCTTATATAAATACAAAGACATGCATGTGTATATTTAATGAAAATATGTTTATATAGTAAATATATGTATTTATAATATCAATAATTTTTAATATAAATGAAATGTATAATATATATATATATATATATATATATATATATATAATACTTATATTATACATGTTTATACTGTTATAGATATAACAGTATAAACACATATTTTACAAATATTAGTAGTAGTGACATGTGGCCAGGTATGGTTTCCCATACTAGGAATTTGTGCTCTGCATTTAACCCATCCAAGTGCACACACACACACACAGCAGTGAGAAGTGAACACACACGGCCAGGGAGCAGTGGGGGGAACAGTGCCTTGCTCAAGCGAGAGAGCGCTGGTTATTCACTCCCCCCACCTACAAACCCTGCCGGACCTGGGACTCGAACCCACAACCTTTGGGTTACAAGTCCAACTCCCTATCTAGAAACTTTTATTGTGGATGCGATTAATCATTTTACAGCATTAAATATTATATATTTAATGTTCTTATATGTCTGTCTCTTTCCTACTTTTTTTTTAGGGCTGAATTTTTCACTATACTGAACACCTACAACTGCTTTCTCAAAGACAAATCACACCTGCAGCTCACTGTTCAGGAGGTAACAGCATTCTTATATATTTATGCATTCATGACAGCAGTGTGTGCAACAGTATGTGCCAGACTTTAAGCCCATGCATGATTACAATTTGCCAAAATGATAATTTTGCTGCCCTCTGCTGTCAAACGCTGAGCGCTGTCATGTCTGCTCTAACAGAAAGCAGGGAAGGTGACATTTGAAGGCAATCTTGTCATTTCCTGGGGAGTGAAGAAACCCATTCGGTTACAAATACAAGATGAGAAACTAATTTTTCCAAATGAGTCTTCAGTCAAGTCACCAGATGCCATCAGTCCACTTGGAAACAAAAGGTTAGTATTTATTTCTTTCCTTTTACTGTCGATTTTACTGCTGTTGCATGGAAAAGTTGTTTCGACCTTTATAGAGGACTATTATTTGATAAATAAAACTTTTTGAAAGTCATTCAACTTGTTCTTCACTCTGTAAAAACAAAACCTTCACACAAAATATGTTTACAGTAATGCACTTGCCATGCAGTGGATATATATGAGGAAAGACATTCCAAAAGTTTAAAGCACCCAAGAAAAAAACTCATGCTGTCTTCAGTTTAATTTACATTTTAAATGTACTATTTGCCAGTAAGAAATAGGTGGATGTAGAGGGAGGGGCATTCTAGAAAGCATTTGATTGGACGACATGATCAAGTGCTGATGATGAGTCATCAATAGAGAAAAAGATTCATAATAAGCTTTAAATAAATCTGCTTACATTTACTCATTTGACCGCACGGCTAATAGCACTGAAGGTTTCAAATCCCCATCTTCATTTTCATTGATTTAAAATTTTGCACAGACGTTCTAAAACATTTCAAATTTTTATTTATTTTGCTGATAAACTGATGAGCCCACACTGTAAGAAAATCTGTAAAATTTACAGTTAAAAAAATGGCAGCTGTGCTTGCCAGAATTCTACCGTGATAAATATGGTAACAACATTTTTTAACAAGGTTTTAAGTTAAATTTACAGTCAAATACCGTAATTTCATAAACTCATATAATGTTAATATAGCTACCAACCTCCTAAAGTACTGAAATCTGTTTCGGACATTTAAAATACACTGATAAGATCCGAATGCTGGTGGTGATGAGAAAATCATGTGACGGACCAAAGCCCATATGAAGCAACATATAAAGAAGGTGCTCAGTGTCATTCACACAAACACTAAACACCATCATGGTGAGAAGCCTTGCACTGAATTATGCAATAAACATTCATTTAACAACATTTCATGTGAACAACTCTAATAAACATAACTAATTAGAAAAAAAAACTAAGAAAAAACATCAAATGCAATGCAGGGATTTACCTATTTAACAAGTTTTTAACGTAGCATGTAACAAAAAAATCGAAATACTGTGAAAATCGCCTTTAAAGTTGTTTAAATTAAGTTCTTAGCAATGCATACTAATCAAAACATACATTTACAGTTATAGTATAGGATATGTACAAAACATCTTCATGGAACAATCTTTACTTAATATCATAATGTTTGGCATAAGGGGAAAAAGTGTCATTTTAAGGCAAAAATGATTTTGCTGTGTACTTTGAAAGTTGTGATTACATAATCTAAAAGCAAAGCACACAGTTTGTGGATTACAGCTGCATTCCTTTAGCGTTGGGTCATGTTTATTACAACTATTTTTTAGTTAAAGGAGCCGTATGCAAGAAATGTATTGTAATAATCATAAAATGTCTCTGTTATGTTCGACAGGCATTAAGAAAACATGTTAATTTCAAGTACTTGTATTGCTCACAGCAGTAGTACAGCCTGGATATTCTCGTTCAAAAAGCGCAGTTGCAGCCCTCACCTGATGTTTATGTTGTCATGCTTTGTTTTGGCCTGAAGTGCCACCCTCCATCTATCTCCCAATCACAAAGTCAGTAGTGTTTCGGCATCCAGGTTGCCTGCTTTGCATTAAGTTAAGCGGGTGCAGCAGCTACTAAAAAAATGTCTAACATTTAGAGTACGAAACCTAAAAGACCTCGCTATGAATTCAAAATACGGCGTGACAAAGTGCAAAATAAGACAAAAATCCTTTAAATCTGGTTCTACTAGGAAAAACCAAAAAGATCAATGCCACATAAGAACCATTTTAAAGATTTTATTATTATCATTATTTTTATTATTATTATTAATATTATTATTATGGTACAAATAAACATTTAGGGCTCTTATGGATATTTAAGGCTCTTATGTAGTTGCAAAATTGTAGCAAAGAACCTTTATTTGTTTAGAGCCGTTTTATTATTATTAGGTGCAAATATAACCGTCTCTTCACTGTATTATGTGACTTGACTTTAGCTTCAAAACAGCATTTTCATTTATTTTTACTTTAATATGTTAAAGAAATGTATGATGAAATGTATAGGGGAATGACCCGATGGGGAGAATTTGATGATCTTCATCATATTGATGAACTGGAAGAAGCTGAATCCACAAAACCTGACAATCCTCCTGAAGGTACTGTGAAATTAGTACTATATCAACATATTTTATCATACCTAAGGAAATACATTTAAAATCGACATTACTTGAAATGGTGTAGTCTGATTACCACATTAAAGAAATGACCTTGCATCTTTAGTTAACACTTTTCTACAACTCTCTTTAAGACTACATTGAATATGAGAGCAAGACGTTAAGACCTTCCCGACATGTGGCGATCAGTGAAGAAAGTTCATATCTGATCCGTACTATGAGTGATGCCTCACTTGTGAAAATGAGGGTGAAGAGTAAGAAGATGGTGGAAAGTCAGAAAAACAGAAACCATCGCTTCTCCATCAACGGACACTTCTATAACTACAAGGTCTGTAGTTCAACTATACCACATGCCAAGCTTAAAGCCAGATGTAAAAAATCAATAGTACTGTCATTATTATGAGGCTGGGACAAAGTGTAATAGAAGTAGGAAATAGAACAGCTGAGAACTGAGAACTTTATTGGAGCCTGTCCTCCAACAAAAAGCGACCCTATAGTTTATTCGTGCAAGTACCTTATTACGACCTACATTTAAGTTTTAAAGGAAAGCACCATCTAGCGGTCCTAAATTTAATGAAGGTGTTGTACTGTGTCTGTCATCATGAAATGAGGTATGACTGTCATTACCAATCAACATGCGTGTTTTGTTTAAATGCAGTGCATTGTGCTCACGGTGATTAAAACATATTTTACTAGGTGTAATTTGTATGGATGACCACATCTAACCCCACCTCTAAACCTACCCATTAGAAAAAATGTGTGAAATTATGATTTGAAAAGTTTTTTATGAGCTCTGGGTTCCAACCCATAATCACATTTTGTTCTATAACACATCGCTCTACAAATTAAGCTGAAACACCTCTGAATGATGAGGCAGATCCTGTTGCTTATAGCAGCGCAGTTGTAGTATACGCTTTGATGGGTCGCATTTCACCGCTACTGTACAAACAACCTATATGGGCGTATTGGTTGGAGGACAGGTTGACCATTAGGATTTATTGTAGTTTTAATAAGCCACCAACAAAAAGTAAAAGATTACCAGCAGAGACCCAGTTGGACAATTACAGTTTCCATTTAAATGAACACAATTCCCATTATAACCAGTAAAAAACATTAAATATTATGTGAAGGATTGTTTTTTGTTTGTTTTTTTGGACATATTGACATGATTCACCACATCCAACTTAAAGGTTTTTATTCGCCATTATTTGTTGGACAACACTAATTTTTTTCGGAACATTTTTGTATAGTGGTTTATACAATAGGCCTAATTAATTACCTTATCTGGCCAACAACAATGAAGCAGCCTGGATGTCATTGCTCAGGATTCTTTCTCTGTCATGAAATTTTTATCCACCTTGTGCATGTCAGTCAGATGCTTTAACTCAGATTTTCTTCTTGTCAAGCTTTTATACATCTTCTGCCATGATAGAGGTACTGACTCCCTGTTGTCTCTATAAATCACAGTTCTACATCTTTTCGTTCTTCGATTTAGCAAACTACATAACGCTAGTACAGTTTCTGACCTTTAATGAAACACACAACAACAAAAAAAAGCACTTAATTAAAACACTAAGATGACTCATATTTAATAAACAGGATTTTAGCTCAAAATTAATTAGCTCAATTACTTGAGCTACTAATTAATTAAGCTAGGAATTAGCAATTTCAAAACAACACACGGGTGTTGAAATTTCTGGGGGAGATTTACCGATGGTGCCACTAGCTCGGCCCCTAGAAGCCTGGATCAGGCCATCTCGTTGGCTCCTCTGGACCATTCGACTCGGTTATGCGATTCAGTTTGCCTGGCACCCACCCGAGTTCAGCGGCGTCTGCTTTACGCCAGTGAATGCTGCAGATGCCCCTGTCTTGCATGCAGAAATCGTTACCCTCCTAGTGAAGGGAGCAAGGGTTTTACAGCCCTTACTTCATAGTGCCAAAGAAAGGTGGTGGGTTACAGCCGATCCTGGATCTGCGAGTCTTGAACCAAGCACTTCACAGGCTCCTGTTCAAGATATTGACACAGAAGTGCATTTTTGAGTGTATCTGTCCCGGAATTGGTTTGCAGCAATTGACCTGAAGGATTTTCTTGGAGTTTGGCCCGTGGATTCCCAGTAACTTTGAGGCCTGGTGGCCTGGCTACATGCCCAAGGTTCCCACAACTCCATTTTACAGTAAGTTGACCCTGTCGAGCTCCTCCATTCCCCTTCGGCAACCGGATGTTGTGGAGCATCTGGCACCAGGCCCTTGATGTGATGAATCCTGTGAGAGCCACTAGAGGGTTGGGTCCCATGTGCGGAACCCCTTGAGAACCCATGTAGGTACTCCACGGTTAAGACAGTTAAGTGTTTCCCCAGCAGTCCTGCCATCCATAAGGGTTTCAATCACCTCCTATATTCTGTATGCACTAAGATGATGTCATATGCGTATTTGTCTCTGACCTCCTACGGAAAGGCTGGACTTCCGCACGTCTTCTCAGACATCCCAGTGTTCCAGTTATTGATGGGTAGTGCTTGTACAGTACTGGTATCTTTTGGTAAGAGTCCTGGCCTAGAGGTCAAACACTGGGAGCTTGGGAGACTCCCACATGATGCTGAGAGGGTCAGCTTCCATGGCATTTTGTTAGGAAACCCTATTCGTCTGTCACCAACGTGACTCGGAGTGACCGACTGAAAGGGATCATTATAAGATGCAGCCTTGGTCTGACACCAAGTATTAAGAAGCAAGTCCTTTGTAATTTTAACAATTGTACTATTGTATTGTACTGTACTATTGTAGGGCCTGAAACCTGACTGAAATTCTCAACACAGTCTCATGACCAATTCGTACGTATTCGTACGAGGTGCCAAATTCGTGCTAATTCGTACAACCTACGACTCATACGATTTTGTACGATTTGTCAAAAACCCCTAGCCTGGGCCCGCACATACTTCCTTTGACGCTACATTCATTTCGCGAGCAAAGCTGCCATTTTAGAGCATTTCTGTTCCCAAAAAAGTGTGAACCAATGAGAAACAAGCTCTCTATCTTTTGAGAAATTTTCATGACAGCTTTTCTTTGAAAACGCAGCACCAGTAATTAAAGTAAGTAAAAACATTTTCCTACTGCTTTAATGAAGCTAGCTACAATTGGTTATGGTGGCTTCAGGTTCCGTCGCTACATATACACCATCGGAATGAGTGGTCTGATTGGTTGTAGATTCGTCCAGTAGTATAAAGATCTGATGGACTTGAAATTCATCATAGATACCTTTTTATTTCTCCAAGGAGTGCATTTAAGCAGACACAAAAGAGTGTATTAGGAAATTAAATGCAAGTTCTAATGCATCATTTGTATTATCAATGTGAATGTTAAAATCTCTGATGGGGCTCATGCTTATAACAGTAGAATGGTGGAGTACACTCATCAGATCAATACATTAATTTGGTTTGAGCAAGGTCATATGGAGCAAAGTGTCCTGGAGATGTTGTCCTACAGGAGTTTTGGTGAAGGCCATCAGCATGGCAAAGCGTAGGATGCTCCCAGAAGATATCCCCTTTTCTTTTCCTTTTTTTTTAAACAGCAGTTTTTTTCTTTACACCATGACAGTAACCTTTTGTGCATCTGGCTCTTTAAACAGTTAACTGAACTGTTATTTTATTTAGGGTTATGTAAGGCAGTACAAGCTCTAGTTCACCCATCAATTACCATGAATTTATGTTTTTACAAACATACTTTCTTGGAACACAAAAGGGAAAATTCTGAGCACTTTGTGGTAATTTTTTCCATACAATGAAAACAGCTAGAGTGAATGGAGACTTAAGTTGTTATATTAGTATTGAGTCTTTTTGAATAGCTTACTTAGTCATTTTGTTTTTGCAGACATCTGTTTTCACGCCATCATTTGGTGCCACCACAAATGTGCACATTAACAGCAAGATGACAACACAAGAAGTCATTACACAGCTTCTTCAAAAATTTAAAGTAAGTTTTACACAATTTAATATACAAGCCTCTTTAGGATTTTATGTGTCTGTTTTCTTGACTGATTATTTCCAACCGATTATTTATTTTGACTTTTTTAATGCAGATAGAAAACCCGCCAAATGAATTTGCCCTGTACTGCATTCATCAAAGTGGAGGTATGACATTTTTTTTTCTCCACCTTAAATCATTCCAAAACATATGTTGAAATATTAGCTTAAAGCTTAATTCAGTTCTGATTGTAATAGAGGTCATTTTCAAGTATTAGAACTTTGTGTTGTGTGTATTTTCCATCCTAGAGCTTAAACTTTGCTGAATTTTAATTCCAGAGTCACTTTTCTGATTATTATATCCATTGTTCATAGAAAAGCGAAAGTTGAGCAGTTCAGACCTGCCACTGTGGGAACGTCTACTACAGGGACCATCAAACAGCATTATGAAAATGTTCCTCATGGATGCAGACGAACAGGAAATTAGCCTTGATGTAAGTCAGGCTCTTCATACATTACAAAAATGTGTTTACTACTCAAATAAAACTAATTTATGTCTCATTTCCATTGATTTTAATAGGTAGCTCAGTACCTCAATTTAGAGATGCCCATTTTGAAGGTAATTCTGCAGAAGCTGGAGGAGCAAGAGAACCAAGAAGTACAAAGAATAATCGCAAAGTAAGTCCAACTTTATGAAAAACAATTGCTGCATTTGTTTTATCATATTAAGATCAGTTGTGTTACTTGAAAGGCTTTCATGTATTTTATTATTTATATAATTGTTTGTATTTTATTTTATTTGCTTCATATATATATATATAGATATCAAAAGGAACGGAGTTACTTGTTGCAGTGCTTGAAAAAAAAGATGCCATTCAAAACAGAGACCACTGTATAAATGAAGTCTTGGCAACAAGAAACTGTTTCCAAATGTTGTCAAATCAACCACAGAGTAAAAAGAGAAATGGAAAATTAAATTGAAAGTGAGCCTTCAGAACGACAAGCCAGGGATCAGGACTGAGAGATGTTCAAAAGTACATATTTGACTTTTCGTGCATAGTTTTACTGTCAAGTTTGTGGTTATAATGTATATAATGTAAAATAGTTTTCACATCAATTGAATTACAATATTTATCATGTGAGAAACCAAATAAAATATTTGATTTGCAGTTTATTTGTGAATTAACTGTTGCTCTACTCCTACTGTGTGTGTGTGTATGTGTGACCCTGGATCACAAAAACAGTCATAAGCGTGAGTTGTTTTGAAATTGAGATTTATACATCATCTGGGGTCTGTTCCATAAACCAAGATTAGAGTATAAGACAGGCTTATTTCAGTTAGTCTGACTTATTGCCAGTTAATTTGTATTAAAATAAGTTAGACTATCTGCCATAAGGCTTATTTGGTAAACTTGTTTTATGGAACAGGCCCCTGAATAACTAAGCTTTCCATTGATGTATGGCTTGTTAGGATAGAACAATATTTGGCTGAGATAAACTATTTGAAAATGTGTAGTCTGAGGGTGCAAAAAAATCTAAACACTGAGAAAATTGCCTTCGTAACTATCCAAATTAAGTTATTAGCAATGCATATGAACAATCAAAAATTAGGTTTTGATATATTTACAAAATATCTTCATGGAACATGACCTTTATTTAATATGCTAATCATCTTGAAAGGAAAACCTATTGTTTTGACCCATACAATGTATCTTTGGCTATTGCTACAAATATGCCAGTGCAACTTTGCTCTCAAGATTTTATTCTTAGGAATGTTATTTAAAAAAAAGTTTCAGTTAAAAAAAAAAAAAGTTGTCTTACTGAAGCTGTAGTGTTCTGGAAAACGTCTGAGATGATTAAAATGTCAAATTCTTGGAAAAATGTATAATTTAAAATCACATTTTAATTTGCTCACTACATAATTTGCTTTTGAATAATATTATCAATAAATAATAATATTTACTATAAAATCTTTTAATTAACAAAGAAGTATTTAACAATATATAAAATGTATATTAAAGGGAGATTTTTTTTTTTTTTTTTACAATTTGACCTCTTTTTTTTAACAGACGTTTTCCATTTTAGAAAAGTTACATAATCAGGAAAAAGATATGTCAATATAAAGAATGTGTGATCAGCTATCCAAAAGTACAAAACTGTGGAGTCTTAAGTACATGTGAAATTAAGCAGATCTTCTGCAGACCGTCTTCTGCACTTCATGGTCATCAGTTCCTGGGTCAAGGGTCACCTCAAACTTACATGTGAGTTGCTAAAAAGAAGTAAAAATAGAAAAGTAAGAAAAGTAATGGTGCATGTGTAGATTTTTGTCAATCAAATGTAAAAACGGAAGAAAAAAAATCTACCTTTTTAGCCATGCCACAAGCCTGAATATCTATATCATCTGATTTGCGACATTTTGTCTTTCCAATTGTGGCTTCTATTTTGTAATTTATCATATTCGTGACCTGGACACAAAGGTTTGCTGTCATTTAATATGAATTAATCAAGATGTACACGTATAAGAAAATATGTATTAAACCAGTACCTGAGTGCTGGCCGATGTGACATTGATGAGTTTGAAGTATTTCTTTGCTTTGGACTTTGTGTTGAACACCTCTACAGCTTCTTTAGCAGCCTCTTGCACATCTTCCCTCTCTGGATTGGCTAGAGTCCAGCCCCCGAGCAGCTCCACATTTCCTTTGAGACATGGACTGAGAATATCAATGACAGCACTGGGTCTTGAAGAAACGCATTTCTACTCATGAAAGACATGGACTGAATGCTCTACACTTAACCAACAAAGAAAATGTTTTTTTTTTTTTTTACTGATGTTGTCATGAATATATATATATAAATAATAATAATAATAATATAAATACATTATATTTATATATATATATATATATATATATAATGTATTTATATTATATATATATATTTTTTTTATTTTTTTTTTGAAGGTATAACAGTAAACCACAGCAGCATGTACTAGTCGGTGCAAAACATGAAAGTATTCAATGCAATTTCTCAATAAAGAAGTAGCTAGCTATATTTGCTATAACAGTTAAAAAAGTATTAAATACTATATTATATACTATTATACAGAGAGACACACAGAGAGAAAACACTTGCCATTTTGGAATCGATACAATATAGCATGAACAAATAGCTTACTTGCTACAATTATTTCTTCTGGTAAAGGCTGGTCAGCATCGCTGAAGTGAAAAACGGAGAGAAAAGACACGAAGAGCAGAAAGCAGATGTCCATGACTGTCGGCTGTGTGTTCTCCGAGAGAATGAGCCAGTGAATGTGGAGAGACGGCTTTAGAAATCTGCCATGTAGCCACTGAATGCCTCACGCCCTTCCCGCCAGCGACGCCCACTAACGTAATGGTGAATCCACACAGACGGTGAGTCAAAGGAAAACAGTGTGTGAAGGGTGTCCTGGGACAGAAAACGAGGAAATTATGGGTAATCTGCTTACACCGTAAGCTGCCGGCCGGCTGTCAGTACACAGACTTTCGAGGTGTGATTTAACTTCCTGTCATTTACAGGAGAAGATTACAAAGAGTTTAACTACACTTAAAAAAAGAAACGTCACTGCTTATTTATTGCTGCTGTTTATCTGTAAATCAATTCATTTCTTATAGCGTATAACAAAATACTATCGTTATTGTTATTGCTGTAACATTTAACCCGGTCTCAAGAAAATGTACAAACAGAAAATCGTGCTATATATACGCAGAAATGTACTTAAAATACGCAGTTTTAGCGTAAATATCCTACGCATCAACACTAGTAGCTACGCCAAATCGAAATATTAACTCATGCTATTGATTCGAGCTTTAAACATTAGACTATATATACTGATATTGTTTATATAAATGTGATTTCATTCATGTCTTCTGTGGGTTGATTATTGCTGAATATTGTTACATATTATATTATATATCAATATTTCTTTAAAAAAACATTACAATTGACCTAATGAATTTTGACAATACTATATTTTCTTTTGTATTACACATTTCAATATACAGAAATATTGTTGGACATTATGGGTGATGCTTTATTTGTTTATTTACATTTCATTGCAAACAAAAAAACTGATTTCTGAATAAGTATTTGAATATATAGTGCCAAGTATGTGTCTTCTAATGTTTCCTCTAATTTTATTTTTTTTTAGTTGCCATACGTTGC
>JAUMHI010000051.1:1735270-1750648 GCA_032359435.1 Enteromius unitaeniatus
TGTGCAAACCAGCTAAAGAACTACAGGAACCGTTTGACCTCTGTAATTGTTAACCAAGGCTTCTGTACCAAATATTATAATTTTTTTGACTCAAGTGATCAAATACTTATTTGACACAGTAATTCCCAAATACACTGTTAAAAAAAAAAATCATACGATTTTACGGATACCCTTTTTTTTGATTCTGTCTCTCACAAATTGAAATGCACCTATGATAAATGACCCCTCCATGATTTCTAAGTAAGAGAACTTGCAAAATCACTTTGTGTGTGTGTGTATATAATTATATATATACATATAATTATATATTAAAATGGTGTTTATCCAAAGAAAACATTTCTGTCATGTACTCACCCTCATATTCATGTGAGGCAATAACAGAATTTAATTTCTGGTTAAACTGTATTTTTAATGAATGGTGTAATGGTCATATTAAATTAAGTCATAACCTGAAGTTCAACCTAGAAACTAATAATTATGTTTGAAATGTAATGCTTAATAATATTGTCCTGCTGTCCACAAATCCCCCCTCAATAAATCTGAAAAAGTTCAGGTTGTTATTACCTAAAGACAATAATAATAATAATAATAATAGTGGTTGTTGATAATCATGTTATTTAAAAAAAAAAAAAATCGAAATGCTTTGTTGTGTTCGCAAATACCCCTCAATAAATGAGAACAAGTTCTGATTATTATTATCATCCAAAGATTATATATTATTATGATTATTATTAATACTAATAAGAATACTGATACTGAATACTGAAGTGTATATTAAAACAATTATAAATATCCTGTTGTCCACAAAATTACCATCACCAAAAAGTTTCAGATTTCTATTAGAAGAAAAAAGAAAATAACTATAAAAATTATTACGAAAAAAAATCTAAATACCCTTTGTGTTTATAAAACCCCTATCAACAAATAGAAGAATAAAAGACAAAAAAAAAAATAACGCTGATAATTGAATGTAATAAAAGTATATAAGTATAATATGGTCATAGTTATTTAATTAATGTGTTTAAGACAATGTTTAGTGACTTTTATGATTGAGAAAACGTAAAGGTAAAATGTTTGTTAAATTAGTGAACTTTAACAAAGCTTTTACCTTCCCTCAAATCCTTTAGGAAAGAAAGGCTGTATTCCATTGCCCAGATGCTCAAAACTAACCTGATGAAGTCATTGACATTTGTTTGAAACCCCATCCACAACTTGATATGCAGCATAAATGATTAAGATGAACATGTAAATATTAAGATTATGTGATTTTAAGTCAATATGTGTACCGTGTAAATCCCCACAGACTACAAATGGCCAAACTCAAATATTAGAGCTATATAATTTCAGCAGAGCCTTGGACGAGTAACAGAACTTGAGGTGTAGAAACTCAACAAGCTGCTAACCCTGACCTGATTTTCATGATTAAATATTTGTATATCTGTACGAGTGATTGGAAGTGACTTGCTGAACTTTCCACTGCAAGCGAACAGACGATGTCAGAGAAGAGATCACAACCAATCTGATTTTCTAAAGATAAAATAACTTTTATTTCACAAAAATAGACAGAGGGATAATAAAACAGCTTATGTTGTACAGAAAAATATATACTATGTACATTTACTGCAGACGCCTTTATGTTCGCCTTCCCCTGTTTGACACGCAACAGTAGTACAATCGAACAAATACATCTGGATTTGACATCATGCATGCAACATTATAAAAAATGCGGGAAATATACGCATTTACACTCCAAGAACCTGTTCTGCTGAAGTATAAAGTCTCTGAGTCCTGCCAGTAACAGATGATTGCAGATCGATTGGCTTGTTTGCTTTGGTCTGTGTTTCTGGAATCATGCGTCAGTTTCCTTCAGCGCCAGATTGAATTGCTCTGATGCAAGACTTGATGGTCAGTGTGGAAAGACAGTAACACAGCCGTTAATGAGCGCGTTTACAGACGCAATCATACCATAGAGCTCTAAAAATAAAAAGAAATCAGCTGCAAGATATTTAAAGCGTGTTACAGTGTTCAGACGCTTTGCTGAAGCCATTCTTAACTGGTCATGACCCAAACGTGCTGAATGGGAAAAAAACATACAACAATTGGGCATATAGTAATCGCAACACGCTAGCAGAATTAGATACTAAAGGGCATAGCATACGATAAAATACAATAAAAAAAATAAACCAATATTAGTGGAGTTTATTTTTATGGCTCCCAAAGTTACAATTTTTGTCTTGTGCCTGAGCAGTTACGGTTATTTTAAAACATTGCCGTATTTAAATGTAATCATTTCTGTTTACTTTGTACGATAGACAATTTAGGGATTATGCTGTAAAATAAAAATAGAGTTTAGATTATTTTTAAAGTTGTAAAATGTTATTAATATTGTTTTACAGCATAAGGCTTAAATTGTAGAATTTATAATTTATTTAAACAAATTATGATTAGAAATTCCATATAAATAATATTTAGGCCTTATGCTGTAAAAAAAAAAAAGAAATAAATAAATAGAATTAAAATGGGACTGAGAAAATGTTACTAAAAAGTTCTAATTCCTTTTTTTTATCAATTTAGCAACAGGCATGGGATTTGTTTTTGGAACTTACAGATCTCTAGTTTTTTGAGTGAAAAAAAAAATTGTGGATAATTTTAGCAATGTTCACCCAAAAACGAATTCACCGATAAGCAGATGCATACGCTCAGATAAATGAGGTCTACAAGCAATCAGTTGCAAAACGAAACTTATTACAAGAACAGTTGAGAAAAACATTGATTCTAGTGTTTGGCAAAAACATAAAATGACAATAAATGTATGAGTATTTTTGAAGGATGGTCATTGTTTAAATTTTGTGAGAGAATTAAATCCCAAAAATCATCAATTTTGTGGGAAGGAAATTGTTGGCGTACATCCTGTGTGAGCAAAGTCAGCAAGTTTTAGTCCAACGCAATAACACTGAAGCAGCATTTTTGGAAAATCCTATCCAGGTCAAAATGATGGGAACACATCAATGTGGGTTGATTGTGCATTTTTAAAAGTCCTGAGTCTAAACCAGCTGTGAAATCTACATGCTACCAATCATGTCAATCAAATCCATTTTTCAGCCTACAATGAACATACTTTCACATGCAGAACGACTTTAATCAAAGCAGGGAAAGAAGAATATATGACCGGCTGAGCCAAGATAGTCTCAAAAATGAAAATAACAAGACCTTTTCTTTTCTTACATGGTACTACAGAAACACAAATCAGGCGAAAACATTAAGGCACATGAACGGCAGAGGTTATGAGCAAATGGTGCAAAAATGCATGAAGAAATATAGGAAAAATACCTGGCAAATATCTTCAATTAGCAGAATTGTCAAGAAGAAACAATCACAGTGACATCATTGCTAAAAAAAAAAAAAAAATCTAAAAACCCAGTTATTTTTAAAAGAACTTTTGGTCTTTATATAATATTGCTGTTTTCAACAAGAAACCCAAACAAATATTTAAACAATTTGGTGCAAAAGCCAGAATAGGAATTTATTTTGTGTCAAGATGCACACCTAATAATTTTTTCATAAAAATGACTTCAATGTCCTATTTGAATTATGGCCTAATCCTGTTTTAGGCTAAGCCCTGTCTGTGAAACAAGGCATATTTTTTTATAATGCGATATTTAAAATGTAAAAATTTGATAGATTAATGGTACCTACAGAAGCTTTTTTCTACCAGTGGATAGGGGAAAACACACACACACACATATTTAATAAAAAATACTTTTTTTATAATGTATAATTTTTTTCTTTTTGTTTTTTGTTTTCACAATTTTGACACAATACTTCTCAAAGTTAGAAAACGGAGATATAAACAGAACTGCAAGACATAAACTTAAAAAAAAAAGAGGAAAAAAGAAACAAAAGCTTGAAGGGTTTCTTTAATTATGAGTTACGCCATTACTTTTTTGTTTTTTAATGAAAAAAATAAAAACAGAACTGCAAGATTAATTTTTTTTTACTTTTATGTACTTTTAAAAATTTACTTTTTAAAATTCAATTACTTGAATTAACCCCCCCGCCCCCCCCTTTGGAGAAAAACAAGCTTCCATAAATGCATATTCCAGATCTGACTTTGTCTTTCTTTGGACAACGTTCCTTATTTGTTTGTTTGTACCTATAGATAGGATATGCATACTACAATCTTATAATTCAATAAAATCATATATTTTAAAAGAATTACAAAAACGCATGCACCGAGCTTTATGTCACTGGAGAGCAATGTACAACAGAACAGTATGCCGTATACAAACTATTATACAATATAACTGCATAAATGTATAACAATATCGCTTTATAGATGAGCTTCAATAGAATTTAATATTGTGAATATCTACTAGCTTCAACGTAGAAAACAATCAGCTTGAATCACCTTACACACGTGACACTGTAAGAATGATTTACATTCATGTCTCGATTCAATGCAGAGAAAATGCCGGAAAAAGTCCAGGGAAATGAAGTCCTGTTCTATCGAACACTAGTGGACCCAAAGAAGCGTCACTGGCGTTTTCCGTCAAGACATGATCTCTGAGGCTGATGTCATAATGAAATGTATTTTATGGGAGTTTATTACCGAGAACTGGATGCTTCAGATGCCACATCTGGCTGGGAACTAACCAGACGAAGCCAATCAGCTGCAGATGTGTCCACCTGTTCAGAGAAGCGTCACTTTCTGAGAAGAAATCTCGTTAGGAAGACAAAGCGGTCTTTGTCTCTCCACAGAAAGATGCAGAGACAGCCAGCCTTCTGTCTTCCAAAGATAGCAGCTCTCTAAAGGTTACAGAGTCTTTTTTTCCGCCATAATGCCCGTGTGCTGCGTGTGTCCAGCCAAATGCCTTTTCACAGCACTGCGTGTGTCAGAAGTGGAGTCCAGTGGAGTACGGGGGAACATGGGAAGGAAAAGAGCAATACAAAAATATGGTTTTCATTGTCCAGGAATCTGCTGTGAAGGGAGAAGAGTGAAGGAGGGAGGAAATCCTTGTGTTTTTCCATTGCGTTGTGCTACATTGGAGACTGTACATGTTCACAGTTCACGGGACTCAGAGCCCTTCCTCTGAGAGGTGGATTGTGGGTAATGGAGTCTGTCAGTGGTGCTGATTCCCTATACTGATGCCCTATGAGGGCCAAACTGGAGACGGCCAGCTTCTCAAATCTAGAGGTAAACGACAAAATTCAACTCTTTTAGAGAACTCCAATTCAAAATTTTGGGACCAGTCAATACATATGAGACGCTTATAACTTTACAAAATAATTAATTAGCATATTAGGCTGATTTCTGAAGGATCGGTTCAGCTTTGATCGTAGGAATAAATTACATTGGACTATATTTTTAAATAAAATAAGGTATTTTAAATTCTAATTATATTTCCCAATCAGATTTTTTGATGAGCAAAGAGACTTCTTTCAAAAACATAAAAAAAAGATATATATATATATATATATTTTACTGACCCCAAACTTACGAACAGTAGTGTGTTGTATATTTGTTGTATATTTTATATTTGCTTGGTATTTATATTGTCCTAAAACTTCTGTTTAACTACTACTAATAATAATAATGTAGCATAAATAAATAATATAAAATAGAGCATGTATAAATAAATAAACAATACAGAACAAAAATTAAAACAGCCCACGCAAAAATACTCATTTTACAATCATTTATCCACCCTTATGTCTTATGAAGCATGAATGCTTTTTATTTTTATATAAAGAAAATGCCATAAATAACAGCATCCATACTTGGGTTGACATGAGAGTGAGAAAATGACAATATTCATTCTCATTCAACTATTAATTAATACATCATGTGGGAGAATCAGGAAGATTACAGACTAATATAGAGCAGACGTCGCTCGCATAAATCATCATGTTTACATCTTCACATTTTCCCACTTGAGTCACAAATTCAAATCTAAAGCCAATCAGCCGGCGCAACGTTCAAAGTGAACAATTTCGTTTTTTTGCCAGACTAATTTACAACATTCAAAGCTCACATAAAGTAGACTGTAAATCAGCTATTACTGTAAATGGATCATGTGCTATAAATGCTATAAACCGTTCAATAGCTTCAGGCTTCACTTCTTTTTGAGAGCTCACGTACGACCTCGTTCATACAACACCAGCAAAACCAACTTATATCATGTAAATTCAGTTCCATCAATCACTAAGCCCCGCCCCCTTTCTTAATGTTACTCACTTAAATGAACAGTGCGAGCCATACAATGTGATTGCTGTTTTAATGTAAACTCTTTAGCTGCTATCAGCATTAACATGACATCAATTGATATTTGAATCACTTCAGTTATTATAATTTATTATTTTAAAAATAATTGTCTATTTTGAATTATTTGGCTTAGGAAGGATTTCAATGAAATACAGAGACAGAGGTATTTGTCTTGACTCGTTTGTCCTGCAAACCACATTAAACTCTATTTAAAAGCAGCGAATCAACAATAACATAACACACTCGCCTTTTGACGGCGGTCTACAAACAATAAAACATCTCTAGTCGCTAATATTACTTATTCGCTATTATCGGATTAAGAGGTTTCTTGAGCCGCAAGAGACCAAAGCATTCAAGCATCAGCAGTGACTGATATATTCCATACACACCCGAAAGAAACTTCTAGGAGATACACTCCCACATTTATATGCTGCTCTCACTCTCAAAATTGGCAGTGTGTATGTGACCTTTTGACGGTTTCCTTTCAGAATGGATTTTTTGGAATCCAAGGATAAGTCTAGTAGGCTAGCTGATTGGAGTTTGTTTTCTGTGCAGTAAAAATAGAGGACAGCCAACCAATGACATATTCAAAGCATCAACAAAGTACCCATAAATGGATCGTTTTGCATGCTTTCTCTTCCAAATTGTTTTAACTGAGATGGGCCAATTGCGAAAACAGTAGACGGAGGGAATGTCAGAGTGGAGACGGACGCCTGCGCCAGCTTACTTTAGATCGGTATGGACTTCATCTTCACCATGGAAGTCAGCTCTTGTTTCTTCACATTGTCCTGTTTTCTTTGTCTGACCCTATAAACGGAACAATTAAGAGATCAGATAACAGATTGTCTCTGTCTAATTGTTGCAAACTGTTTGTATGGATTTAGTTATGCAATATGTATACGAAGCACATTTTTTACCGTAGAAGTGCAATGATAGTTAATAACACAGCCACCATGACCACTGCAAACAGACCCAACAAAATCAACAGCCCGAGGCTTCCGTTCTGGTGTAATGTAGAGTCTGAGGCAAAAACAAAATGAAACATATGACATAACACAACATAACAGAAGAAAACACAAATAAACACAAGACAAAAAATAAAACAAAACACAACACAAATAAACAAAACACCGCAACGAAAAAAATATAACAAAACAAGTGAACAAAAGAAAACACAAACAAAACAACACAAAATACAAATAAATACAAGACAAAAAAAATTTAACACAACACAAATAAACAAAACAATACAACACAACACAAAAATATAACAAAACAAGTAAACAAAAGAAAACACAAACGAAACAAAAGAAAACATACAAATAATCAAAACAAACAAGTAAACAATACAACACAAAAAACCCAAAATATAAATAAAACAAACCCAAAAAACCCAAAACCTAATGCGACAAAAATAAACAAAACACAGAAAACTATGAAAAGCATACAAACAAACAACATACAACAAAACAAAGCAAGACAAAATTAAACAAAACAACAAAAATGCATAAAACAAAGAAAATGAGAAATATTATTTACTGTTTGTATGTTTTTGGTAAATATTACTGTTACAACATTCAAATAATAATAATCCATCCATCTTGATTTACTTCCTAAAGTGATACAAAGTTGTTTCATTTAAACAGATTTTTGCCTCAAAATGATTTTCAAAAGAAATGTTTGTGTGAGCAAAGCTTTTATGCTTCAGTTAGTCCTGGCAAAGGCTGGCTACTCTGAAGAGCTCTCAATCGCATGGTTTTTTAGTCACTACATAATACACCTTATGAAAAAAAAAAGAACAAATAATAATAATAGCTTGTTGTTAGAGTTCTTTATGAATTAAACACAAAAACTTCACTCCGGTCTCGAGCTGGTAAATATGACTTCTGCAATCGTACAGAGTGTTCATACTGTATGTTAGATGAGTGGTTATAAATACATGGCCTGGAAACAGTTAGCTAATGAAGAGCAGACTGAGTCATGCTGGTCGGCCACATGACTGCATTAGGGAAGACAGGCACGCTTTGATTGGTCAGAGTCAGAACTCCGCCCACCACAAACAAGCCCAAACCATCTGGTTCAAAAACTCTGGCTAAGATCTCAAAGGCATCTGATACTTTGTGTTTAATCTGTGAAAGCGTATCCCTGCCAAAACCTCTCGGTTACTATGAGTGAAAAGATAAACTGTCAAACAAAAAAACAACGCTGCAGTTCGAACAAAATTCCTTCAACTTCTGGAGAATGACTTTTCAAGCAAATACCTGGAGACTTGTCTGTCGTCCTCACTGGAAATGACAAGTTGAAAAATGGAAAGCTAAGATCCACCGGTTCCTCTGTTGGCTCTTCCCAAGGCTCTAAAATTGCAAAACAAACATAATTATATATATTTATACTACCTTTGAATTATTTATGACCAGTTCTGCTCAAAAGTCATGTCAGAATAAGTTTCCCCCTGCTCACCATTTCACTGAACTCAGGACTAAAACATTATTCTGCTGCTAGTTTTATTGTACCGCAAAACTCAACCACATGTTTCATTCAATCCAATGCTAAACATGATTGGCCAACATCCAAATATAATTATCTTCCTTTATTAGATTTATCAGATATCTGCCATAGAACACGGTCCAATATCCTAAAGCATCATGCTAACTGTGCACAATCTGATTTATGCTATTATTACATTAGCTATCTGAAGGATCTTATGGATAATGGGTAATATATACTTACATTAGAGCACAAAAAAACGTTCTGATTTGTACATTTATTTATGATTGCTTGTCTGGATCACAAGTCAATGAACTGCAGAAAGCCTCTATAAAACAATGATATATGCATGATGACTTCCGTGGACTAGCTTATTTTAAACGGCCATGTGGTCTGACAAATTTTTTTTTTAAGTAAAAAAAAAACTGGAATATTAAAAAACGGTTTACATGAGGATAACATAAGTTAGCTACATTCGTTATTACTACAAAATTAACTAACAAAATACCTCAAAGCATTTTTAAAACACAACATGTACTAATTTACTGATTATTAATGAATTATTAAAATTGTAATAACTCAACTTAGTCAAACATTTACAAGGAACAGTTGTATTTTGTATTAACTAACATTAACTAACATTTCCCCCTTTAATATGTTAGTAAAATGCAAGCAAATAGAGATGAATGAGATCTAAGCTAAAGTGTTATTTTTATGAGCTCAATGCAAACATGAAAATAAACTGAAACAATTCTAAACATATAGCATTACATTACATACAACCATTCAAATAAGATTAAGATTTTTTTTTTTGTTTGTGCCTGGTATTGCAAACAACTATCCCCATTATAATAACTGAATCTTACCTTGTGAGGACATTTTTGGTCCCCGTTAAGAAAACAAATGTAAACAAATAACATTGCAAATGTAAGAAAGCCTGTAGTTTTGTGTGAAGACATAAAACATATAGTTTGTACAGTAGAAAAACCTTTATGTCTATGGAATGTCCCTATAAATCACATGGAAACCAGTGTGTGTGTGGTTTAACTATAGGGTTAGGGTGATGGTATATAGCGAAAGATCATGACAACCCACTAGTAAGGTCATGTGGCTTGTCCTCACTGGTTTAAAAGGCTTATAAATCAGCCAAAAGATGTTTTAATGCAGATCTAGTGTCCTGCACATGTTTCTATGATGGGTAGGTTTAGGGATAGGGGTTGGGTTGGGGGATAGAAAATATCATTAATCTGATAGAAAAGCCATGGAAGTCTATACAATGTCCTCACTAAGATAGCAAAGCAGACAAGTGTGTGTTTGTGTCCACTCACCGATCCACGGCCGGGCCTCCACCACATGAGTCCATTCACTCCACTGGCTGTGGTTGATCAGGGCGTCCTGAGCTCTGATTTGGATCTGATGCAGGTGACCCACCAGAGCATCCATGATCTTTAGACCCGTGTTGTCTTCCGTCTCCAGCTGAGAAATGATTAACAGATACATCCACTTAACACAGCACAACACCGCTGAGGCGTCAGAGCACTCAAGAGTATTGACACTGGCAAACCTCATCAATAATGTTGCAACTGATCTGTACTCAAAGGGTTTTGGTGCCCTAATAAAGAGTCATTTTTCATGCATTCAGTAAGAGTCACATATACATAGTACTGTATGTATACATATACATACTGACAGCGTGACTATCAAATGGAAAATCTGGCATTGTAATATAAGTTTTTCTTCTTTCATTTAAAGCATTTGGATGTTAAATAAATAAATTAATTAATAAATTAATACACACATACATAATCTTGCTAGATAACCAGAGCATACGGTATTGTCATCTTAAATGGTGTTGTCATTATAAATTTAGTTGATCAATTTATTACAAAACGATTTGCATTATTCTATTACAATGTTTGTATGATTCACAGTGTTATACCAAAATAAATGTAGTCAAAAAATTTTAATATAGAATACATTGTAAAAATGTAATTATAATACAGAAAATGTAAAAAAAAAAATTGAAATCAGCCTCATTATTCCAGTCTTCAGGGTCACAATCATTTAGAAATCATTCTAATATGCTGATTTGCTGCTCAAGAAACATTTTTTTATTATTATTATCAATGTTAAAACAGCTGAACAGCTTCAGTCATGAAGCATAAATGCATTCATGGTCATTTTCTTAGCAATGTTATGTTTCCTTGCTGAATAAAGCACTAATTTACTCTCTCTCTCTCTCTCTCTTTTCTTTTGAAACACAATGCAACAGCAGCTTGCTTGCATTCATCTTATTATAGCATATAACATATATATATATATATATTAGCTGGCTTGGTTTTTTACTTATCAGATAAAGCATCACACAGCCCTTAAAGTGCTGCTAACACACACACACACACAAAGATCTGGAGAAAGCAAACATCTGGTTGTCTGATGAAAGGCGAAGCAGCCTGGTGAAAGCAGATAAGATCAGCCCATGCAGAGATGACTGAGGGGCTCTGAGATAAGACAACACTGTGTGTGTGAGCACAGAGAGGGCTGGACTACAGAACTGTTTATTGAAGACTCATACAATATGATGTTTCTAAACAAATTTCAGGAGAAGCACATTATGAATGATTAACCACTGTTGACACCATGTTCCACAATCAGCCTATTATCTGATTACCCAATCAGAGCTAAGAGGTTTTCCTTCAAATAGAGCAAACCCCCCTTCTCTGGTATCTCGTTCTTTGAATCGAAAACTTCACAATGTTGGAATCAGATATCTCCTTTGGAGATTACGACCATGAGGACCCCGTCCCTCCTACCACACCCGCCGCCAAACAAGCCACAGTCCCGCAAAGATCTCCACAGGAGCCTACGGCTTCCTCAAGAGGCTGCATGTAAGTGCGCCCTCCAAAATTCAACTATCCTAGACGCCTCCGTTCCCAATGTCCTCCACCGACAAGACAACCTCAAACCTCACCAGCCACGCGTAAGCCACAGCAGGCGTCACATTCTCCTGATGATCAACTAAAGCCGAACTCCTCACTCTCTACAACTCTCATCAACCAAGCACCGCTCCTCCCTCTAACTCTCCTCCAGAAAAAAAACAAAAACAACAGCCAGGGCCTCTTTTCGACACCACAGCAACGCACCAATACACCTCAAGACTGTCCTCCACCTCTCAGGCATCCCCTCTAAAACTTTCTCTACTCACTCCTTCAGGATAGGAGCAGCCACCTCAGCAGCCGAGAAAGGCCTGTCCTAAAACCAGATCCAAACCCTCGCCCGATGGTCCTCGAGCGCTTTTAAAACCTATCCCCGCTCAGACCAGTCAGTCATCAGAAATGCTCTGCAAACCCTAGCCAACCCCTCTCCCGACACCACAGCAGCCCCGCCAGCAGGGGCTCTTCCAAACCCCCTCGCTCCCAGACGGACCTAGGCTCTCCTCCTGCCTTTCCAGTGGCCAACTTCAGCCAGAATCACTTCCCTGCATCCATGGTATGCCCCAGTTGAATCTAACCCTCCTCCCTTTCTGCAGAAGCTAACCCAAACCGAAGCCACATACCCTCCTCCACAGACGGCTTCTGCTGGAGAAGATCTAGCTCCCACGCTGCTGTACCAGTGGACAGCTTAAACCAGGAGCATTGCATGGCAACGGGCCACAAAAGTTGGAGTCATTGCACCAACCGCGTGGATGGCTCCAGCCAAAGATGGTCGTTTCACACTGCGGGGTACAGGGGACAGCCCAGACCAGGAATACTGCACCCACCGTGTGGAGTGCTCCTGCAAGGGACGCTCACTCATACTAGAGGATGGATACCTGACCCGAGCCCGACGGTACCCGATGGGTCGGGCCGGGTTCGGACAGATATTTAGAAAGTAACAGCGCTTTTTGCCCCACGTGCACTGATGCTCTCATCTGTTGACATTTCCGAATGTAGCAGATGTGTATTTAAGAAATTATTTTGTGATTCCACTTGCCATGACCAAACTTGGGGTTTCCTGCCACTATGCTGACTTGGGAGGTTGCCGCACGTTGTGGGCCAGGCTCGGACAGAAAAATGCAGCCCAATCCGCACTCTAATTCATACCTCTGTTGTCGGCAGCAGACCTCGTAAGTCGGAGCTATTGCGCCCACCTCCCACCAGAGAAGGTCTACACGCTTATTCTGTTCGATTATTGAGGAAGTGTGAACTCGTGAAATGAGGGTTGCATGTTGGCTGTAAATCAAGAAAACAGCCTCAAAGGGGTTCCAGTGTTGTTTTAGACCACAATTATATTGTCAATATATTGACAACAATATTTTATTTTAGGTTACATAAAGGTTTGACCAACATGAAGGTGAGTAAATGATAACAGAAGATAATTGACACAAAAAAAGGAAAAATCTGTCATCGTTTACTCACCCTCACATTGTTTCAAATCTGTACAAGTTGCTTTCTTCTGTGGAACACAAATGTGCTGATGGTCTTCCATAGCAGTAAGTAAAAGCACCATGGAAATCAGTTGCTACCAACATTTGTCAAAATATTTTCTGCAACACATACACTGTATGTAATTAATGAGTAATTACTGAGGTTGGTTATGTGTATAAAGTTCTTACTGTTGACCAGTAGTTGGAGCCGATGGGCCGGTAGCGCAGTGAGAAGGTCAAGGGGAAACTGTGCTGGATTTTAGCCGGCCATGATGAAGGATAGCTCCAATACACCAGTAGCTGAGTGGGCTGACCTTCTACCTGAAGAACCCTGATGTTCTCAGGAGGATCCGGCTTCACTGAACACACACAAACACAGACACACGTTCTTATTACACAAAACACACAAAATACAAACACATTCTTATTACAAAAAACTGTAATAACAATTGTGAAATTAACAGTTAAGTTATATTTAAGGTAGGACATTTACTAAATAGCTTCATGGAAAATGATCTTTACTTAACATCCTAATGTTTTTTTGGCATAAAAGCAATAAAAATATTGCTATAAATATATCCGTGCTACTTATGACCGGTTTTGTGCTCCATGGTCACATTTATAAAATGAATTAGTGCATATTTTAACATATAAACTCACAGAGGTCATGAACATCTATCTGGATGACGGTGGAGCTGGATCCCAGCGGGTTTATTTCGGTGATGTTCACCAGGAACTTTGAGGTCCAGAACGGTGGGTCAGTAATCACACACTGATTCAGCCCAATGTGCTCCTGCTCACATGAGCTTACCTCTCTGCCTTTAACACTGCAACAGGACGGTGAAGCAAGCAAGGACAGGAAAAAAATAAATAAATAAATAAATAAAACTTGATCAAAAATACACCAAACATAAAATAGTAATAAATATAAAATAAATATTTAAACATTTCTAAATAATTTATTCATTCATCTTGTCCTTGTACTATCACTTTAACCAATTTAATATTTTTGCTGAATAAAAGTATTGATAAAAAATAAAATGAAAATCGGACTCACCCCAAACGGTAATGTATATATCAACAAATATGAAATAAAATGCTTTACAATAAAGTGACATTTCTTAGCATTATTTAACTATATTAGTTAACATGAACAATACTTAAACAGTATACATTAATCTTTTAATAAAATGTATATTAATTTTGACATTTACTATTGTATTATTAAAATGAAAGGTAACACTTTAGATGAGGGAAAAATATATTTTATATAATATTATATTATATATTAATAATATATATTAACTAGTTGCTAAGTTAATAGTGAATGTGCGTTCACCAATCTCAAGTTTTACCACAAAGGTTAATAAATGCTGTAGAATATTTGGTTAATTCTAAATTCATGTTAGTTGATACGATAACTAATGTTAACAAATAAGACCGAATTGTAGAATGTTACCAATAATATAAATAGTTGTTTAAATAAATATTTGATACAACAACAATGATAATAATAATAATATTGTTTTAGTTTCGTTTATTTCATTTTAGTTTATTCACAAATGGAGATGAGAGCACACCTGTAGGATGTTCTGTATAATGTGGGCAGGTGTGTTGTCTTAGTTTGTATCCAGGAGCAGTAGATTTTCATATGACTGGGCACATGGCAAGAAACACTGACGAAATGAGGCGGATCTAAAAGAAGAAGAAAAAAACGTCAAGGGATCACTTCAGACACAATACACTTTATCTGTGAACATCCAAACAGACAGCTGCCTCCACTGCCTTCAAGAACACAAGGACATAATATTAGACTAAACTCACACACACACACACACACACACACACACACACATACACAATCTCACCCTTCCTATCAGGAAACTGTGGAGCTGTGATGCAGTGTCTTCCTGTCAGAGGAAGTGCCCAGAGTTAAACAGCAAGGGCGTACAACTGCACACTTTCTAAATCTCCCAGAGCACAAAGGGCTTGCTTTAAACTAGAACATTTCCACCATTTCCAGAAGCATTTCAGTAATTAATAGGTTAGGTTAATACCTTCGCCAAGTGTACTTTGTTAAAGCTTCTTAAACCTTAATGACTTAAAACATACTTTAAAGTACAAATTCAATTTGACATTTAACATTTTCCATAGAAGCACCGTTGTAGTGGCCGAAACCATACATGTGCACTTCTTGGATTTCTGAAATTAAATTTCCAATGAG
>JAUMHI010000051.1:1750748-1764397 GCA_032359435.1 Enteromius unitaeniatus
TCCATAGAAGCACCGTTGTAGTGGCCGAAACCATACATGTGCACTTCTTGGATTTCTGAAATTAAATTTCCAATGAGTCAAAAGAGCATGATTCAAGGTATGTTTATGTTGCTACAACACTTCCATTGGTTTAAGCCAACAATGTTCTTAAGATGGCATATTCAATCAGAAGCAGTAGAAGATAGTCGTTATGGATGCCATGTTAAATTCAAAGGGAATGAAAACATGGCTGTGAGAGATAAACATAGTCTGTTCAGTTCGTTGCACCATGTTAGGAAGCAATGTCCTGCTTCAGAGCAACTTAAGGACAGTCAAGAGCATTTGTTCCAAAAATGCTGACTGACACAGAGATATCAGACATGTTTGCACTTCATTAAAAGACGTATACAGAAAAACATAGAATAAAATAATCAAGTAAGTAAATGAGCATTATTAAAAGCAGGAATAAAAACATGAACAAAACAACAAATAATATTTATATAAAAATAATGAAAAAATAAATATCAGGATATAATAAAAGCGTGAAAAAAGAAATAAATCCAAGTTTAAACATAAATATTAATTTGTTAACAAATAAAAACAAACAAACAACAAATCATGCTTTAAGATCATAAATAAATAACTAAATAAAATGCATGCTTTAACAAGATAAATAAAAAAAAAAAAGTATTAGGACAATATATGAATGGCAAAGTGCTGCTTATGGCAACAGGCCAGAAACATTTCATTTTAATTATTTAAATGATTTCAAATATTTTATTATTATTATTTATTTTTTCATTTACTCTTCTTAGTAATGGTTGCCAAGGTACATCCATTGGACCCTAGTTTCCATTAACAATTCTTTAAACCCTTATTTTCCAAAAAATGTTATGAAATGAATCACATTGTGAGTCAAAACACGAAACAAGACACCCTTGTATCTCTGAAGCTGACTTACAGCCCAGGCGTAGTTTGATGGACTGCAGTAACGTTCCTTGTTCATCATGGCAGCTGTAGTTGCCTTCCATCGAGTGTGTGGTGTTCAGCAGCGTAAGCGAGCCCTTGTGTGTTTGCCTCGGTGGTACTGAGCTCCCATTGAACCGCCATTCCACCGGAGACCTGCAAAGCCATCCACAACCAGAGTCAACAGCAACCTTCACCTGCTCTAATCAAAGACAGGCCCACAGAATAACCGCTATCAACGTCAACTAGACCTGCGTCTCATGTTACTCATTCATGGGTTGTGCAAATCTTGTTTTTGGCACTGGGATTCTCTCGGATAGTGAATTTATTGGCAGGAAATACACATTTATATGAAAAACAAGGCTTGCCAAAATCTGAGGCTGGGGAATCAAGCCCCCCTTCCCACAGTAAATAGCCTCGATGTGTCCAAACCCTATAAGGACTGGCCCCGTGCCCCTGCAGAGGGTGGTTAAGCACACTATTATCACTCCTTACAGGAAAGCTTAGCTCTGGAGTTTAATGGAGCTCAATATAGACTGGAAAACGTACCCGCCGTGAGCACCTCCGCATGTGAGAGTGACCCTGGAGCCCAGTCCACTGAACTGGACGTCTGAAACTGAAAACAAGAGACATGAGAGCTGTGCTATTCCCGAAGTGACAACATACATTTCATCAAGTCATACGTTATGAACCAGCCAACAGAGTCAGGATGTCATGGGAGCACTGAAAAAAATTAAATATATATACATTTTATTTTATTTATTAGGGTTTATTTACTTTTTAGTTCATTTATTCATTCATTTAGTAATTTTAATTCCATTGGCGCATTAATTATCATGTATTAGTACATAACTTGCACATAACAAAGTATCAACATAACAAGGTATTGCCCACAAGTTAAATATCGTAATTCATACAAAATTTTAATGAACAGCAGCAAAAACACTTTGTTACTTATATAATTAAAACCATAAAGTATCAAGAGATGTCTGTTCATTTGATTTGTTGCTGATTTGTATTATATGCATATTGGTGTAGTCTAAAAAAAACTAATCAGTTTAATTATACAGTTTTATAGTACAAAGATTGCCATACACGTAGGCTAATAAACATTTTGTTTGAAAAATAAACTAAATGTGCTACAAAATACAACAAAAATTTCTAAGAAATAATGATCTAACAGACAATATCTAAATACAATATTTAATAATATCTCATATATATATATATATATATATAAATATACATAGAAATAATAAAATAATGTATATAAATATAACAAATAAAATTTAATTATATGATTCATTACACGGTTTTGTGGAGACTGACTTCTTGCAAACTAAATAAATAAAAAAATAAATGCAAACTTTTTAACGGTTGTTTATATTCATGTGTATTTGTATTTTTTCTGTGCATTTGTATCGACATTTTAAATGATTCTCATAATATTAGTTTTATTACGAACAATGTTTAAATGAATAATAATTAATTTGTAATTAACAGCCATTGTGTGTATGTACTTCAAGTGTATTGTGTAGTGTGACATTTTAAAATCTAATATATATATATATATTTTTTTTTTTGGCTGATTATGAAACAACAAATTATTTTAGAAATTTCCAGGAAATATATAAATAAATAAATAACATAAATCTGACAGTAGCATTCAGCCCTCCCCTTTACGAAAAAAAAAGGGTCTGCATTCCAATCTGAAGAGCTCATCCACTCTAATTCCTTAAAAGCTTTTACGCTTCAAAAACTGTTTTTGTTTTTGTTTTTGTTTTTTAGTGCGCTCTTCTGCGTCATCTTGTCTCTAAATAAATAAACCTTTGCAAAGAAGTATAGGAGTGAAAATGTCAAACAGCTTGTACCCTTTAAAAGCCTTCATTCTGAAAGGGTCCCTTTGGTTTGGAAAGACCCTTAAATATGGCGTCCATGATTGTTCTCACTACAAAGTGCCCTCAGGAGGTGAATTTATCCCAATTGGAATGCAGTGAAAATCTGTGGTTGGTGAATTCAAAAGACAGTTGGGCCTATTTTTGGGAAGCACAAGTTAAAAAGTGGACCAGACTTTGTGCTGATATTTAATAGTCAGGCAGAGACTATAATGCAATGATTATTCAGTGCAATCTTAAATAATATGCAGCTTGACATGCTTCAATTTAAGAGTTGCTTCCTCAAAATCTGCTCCATCCGTTTATCATTATAAGGCTCTATAGCGAGAATCAAGGTGTTTACGTTACTGTGCTTTTCTGCCTAGTCAGATTTCAGTATTTATATCAGACATTTACTGCCAAGAGTTAAACAAAGAGCAGACACATACACACACACATAGAGTGTTGTCGATCCAGTGCCCAGGGTCTAGCTGCGCTTACGAAAACGTTCATGCTCAATGTCGGCTTTTAGGAAATATTGGCAAAAGCACATTATTTGAAATCCCACAACATTTCTCAAATTTCTCCCTCTCAGGCCAGCGAAATCACAGCCATAACACACACAGACCAGAGCTGCATGCATTAATTGAGCAATCCATATGTGGGGCAATGAAGAACTGAAGACTTTTAACAGAGATGTTTATTGTTCCACAAAACAAAGCTATGGCTCTGTTCCTGGTTCGGATTAAAAATCGAATTTTCACATGATAAAACTTCGTGGTATCTGCTCTAGTTGTTCTGTACAATACCATCCTGCTTTGGCAACAAAGAGACGCTTCAAAGACTTTTGACGAGATCCATATGCTGAAACACAAACAGCAGCAAAATGGAAATCCTAACATGGACAGCTATCGTGAAGTCATGAATTCTTTAAAACGTGCTTCTTTTAACATTTCTGAATACCATCATCTTACTGTTGGTCAGATAAATGCAGTCTTTCTGAGCAGAAGCATTCGTTTCCCAAAACGCTGATGAAGCAAGGTTTATAGCCTACCAAAGACTTCAGGGACTTTGGTTGAACTATTGAAAGTATCGTTTGTCACAATGCAACATTAAAATCTGAGTTTGCGATGCCGATGATTCAGTGAGTTCTAGAAACCTTTTAAAAACACACTTTACTGTTATTTCTGTGTTACAAACATCTTAACAACACAAGAACTAATAAAAAAAAGTTTGGGTAGAAATGCTGATGTCTATGATACCAAAATATAGTAAAATTGTCATTTTTGAAAGCATTTGTACACTTGTGTGTTTTGTAGTGGTAGTACACCAGTAGGTGGCAACAAAGTATTTGTCACTGAATCATTCATTCAAGAGATTCATTCAAAAACACTCATTCATCTGACAACCAAACAAGTCGTTATGAATGAGACAAGGACTCAGGATTTTCAGAAGTATTAAAACTTAAAGCGTAGGCAATATCAGATACGGGAGTTATGTCAAAACACACAAATTTGAGTTTTTACTACGTTATTACTATTGATAAGTCTGTTGAACAGGTTGCTTGATATCTATTGAGTTATTTATGCGTTTTTAACCTAAGTCACTGCAGCGTCCATCTATGAAGGACGTAGGCGGTCAAAGATACTCAACTATTAGCCAATCACAGCAGTGAGTCTACAATCTGCCATGCCTATTCAAACAGAGCGATCTGATGAGGGGGTTAAAAAAGGACAGAAAATAGCCTATTATTTCTAAACTATGATGTTTGTGATGTTAAAATTGTGATTACATTATAAATGGACTTCAGAGAACAGTACAAAAAAAAAAAATCAAAGGCAGTTCACTACCTGAATTCATTACCTTTACTGAATGCAATTTCATTAATTCATATAAATATTTACAGGTGACAGAATATGATATCTAAATGTATTTTGATAAAAAAAAAAAAAAAACATGTTTCTCTTTTTTTTTTTGCCCAAAATGTTATAGTTCTGATCTGCATTCAAGTGATGACAAAACATGAACACATAAAGATAGAATAAAATGGAGTTTCTTTTTGTTTGCAAGCAGAGGCTTGGATCTTTTTGTTTATACATAATTATGTTCCATATATGCATAGCAGAAAATATTCTGAAGGCCGTGACTACCTGTGACTAGTGTTAACCAAAGAAAATCATTTGCCTATTAAAACAAACAGCTGAACATCAGTTCATAAATAAGATATTGTTTAAATTGTCACTTCCTTGTGTTGATCATTTGGAATGAATGTAAAAATACTTAATGAGACTTAATTGGGAAACTTAATGAGATACTAAAAAGAACCATAACTACATTGTTAATGTAAATGCCAAAAATGCCAAATCTCTTTGCGATCTGGTGTAGTTTTTATCTAAACAAAGACATTGCTACAGTGATTTCAGACATTTAAACGCTAACATGGCCGGCTGTTCTGAAGCACTTTAACTGCAAAAAATGCAGAATGTACCTTCATTGGTCCATATCTCTGATTGGACGTGGTCAGAGAAGAGGAGGAGGATTCCAGTGACTATTAGATCGCCAAGGCATGACACTAAACCGGGCATCTGTAAGGGAGAATAAAACAAGGGTTACTCAAGGGGAAGCGCCATTTCAGGAGTTAATGAGTATCATTCTGTGTAAACGGTCCACCTGCTTAGCAACCAGCTAGGCTGCGAAACAACAAAACAATTAGCCGCTTTAATTTGGATAAAGGCAAACAAGACACCAAGGAACTACATGCTCGACAGTTGGATATTTCCTTATACACAGCACAGAGAATCAACATCTCCACAAAGCGGTGTTCCCATGAATGATAACTGATTTGAACAGCTCTGCCGGAGTCTGGGAAGTTGTTTTGCAAGTCTATTCACATTCATTAATTGCAGAGGGCATTCTGGGCGATGACGTCAAATGAAAAAGGTCCTCTAGCTGAAATATGGCCTCGGGGAGCCTTGTATCAACAGACTGTAAACATTTTAAACAAATACTGTAACTGACAGGATACATCTGTCATACACACGGCTGGGATTTGCCTGGCAGGCATCGGTTTATAGCAAACGGATGCGTCTAAACCTGAGGAAAAGCATAGTAAATGCAGGAAACATCTTCACAATCCGAGAGCTGGAGTTACTAAACCTCCCAACAAGACTCAGGAGAGTTCATTAATTCATTAACGCCAATTTATTGCCAAATTAAAGTGATCAAATTCAAGTGAAAGTTATGACCATTTAATTACTCAATCACAAGTCTGGCTCTTCCTCTTTATAATAAGGTTTCGTGAATTAACATTCGATTTTTGAATGGAATATAACATTAGTTAACTTTCTTCTAAAGCATTAACTATTCCTGTTGATTTGAACATTTATTATTGCGTTATTACAATCAAAAGTTGTACATGTACATGTCGCTAGTATGTTTCTAGCATAGTTAGCATGTTGATAATAGATTGTAGCATATCAACTACTGTATTGCTCCTTGTTAAAGTTAGTTAATGCATTAATTCATGTTACTTAATTGGATCTTAATATAAAGTGTTACCAATTCTTGTTTTAATTTTTTTTTTGTTTGTTAATCTGAAGCAAATACTTTACAATTGGTTTCAAGGTTAGGGTATCTTGCATTACAAACTTTAATAATCCCACCTACGTAAAAATATCACACTACAGTAAAACAAATCATGCTTGAAAAACAAACACACAAGAAATAAGAATTCTTATTTGAAAGAACTGAAATAGATTTACAGTGCAATAACTACTTTAAATGTTGTATGTTGTTTTTGTTTAGTTTTTTTTTTTTTTTTTTTTTTTTTTTTAAGCATTCCCTTCCACATTTAGCTTAACTGAACTTACATTTGTAAACCAAACTGTCTCGGTGACTCACACATACTAACATGTGAACCGCGGTCAGTTTGGACAAGCGATGTGCTAAAACAACTGTAGTATTTGTGTAAAGAAAACCATTTTTAAACTTACTCCACACAACAGTAACCCTTGGGTTGTTAAGCCCTAGGTTTTGCCCTTTCTTATTATCAGTAACAAAACCCCTTGAGCATATCGAGATGTGCGTTTCTCCTCGTACAGAGGCACTGCTTGAGAAACGCTCAAGAGTTTGTCAACAATCCTGGCAGCTGTAACCCATAACTGAGCGGCCTGATTGTAGAAGATTGCGTAGTAGCAATCAAGAGACACATATAATTATCAATCCTCCACAGTAAATCAGAATCCACAGAGGAAAATTAAATCTAAACCTACAGTGCGGATTTTTATTTCCATATGGTTTAGCCATCATTATTATCTGACATCTCTTGGTAATTGGGAACATAGGAATTTTCCTCACTGCATCAAAAAATGTCTGAAGTGTTTCACTTCTCGAAACCACAGGCTGGAGTTGTTACCCGTCTGCTTGTATGCTACTCTAATGCAGGGCTGCACCAGTATTAATCTGAAACACAGGCTAATAATTCCTTAAAAGTCTCATAACGGGAGTTGTGCCTTTAATCTCACAGAGTCTACGCTCAATCCTGTGCACGTGTGTCTTACTGCGCCAAACCTGAGAGGATCACTTGTTATTTGACGTAGTTTGTTATCTGGATGTCCTCCATGTTCTCCATTCTCAAGAGACTGCCAAATTCAGCACAGAGGTACAGCTTCTGCTCTTTATCATCAAACATTCGCTAGAGTCATGTGTTTTTCTGTTGGTATGATAAAAGCCATTGACCTAAAAACCACTTAAAGGCTGTATGATGATTTCTACTGGGGTTGGACAGTGTGAAGCGGTTGTTTCAGGGATACATTTTGGTCAGTAATAATTGGAATTTGTAAACAATTGTGTAAATCGGCAGTTTTGTATGCTTCAAGCTAAACATACAGTTGATGCTTAAAAAAATAGTTCACCTAAAATTGAAAATTCTGCCATTATTTATTCACCCCCAGGTAGTTCAAAATCTGTATGAATTTTGATATTTTAAAGAAAGGTAATAACCAGGCTGTTTTGGGTCACCATTGACTTCTATAGTATTTTTTATGGAAGTCAATGGTGACCAAAACAGCCTGGTTACACAAACAAACCAAAAAATCTTACAGATTTGGAAGTACTTGAGGGTGAGTAAATGATAACAGACTTTTTATTTTTTGTGAACTATTCCGTTAAAAGTAAGGCATCCAAAAAAATACATTACTGTTTATCTTGTAATATATATCTAAACCAAACCATTAAGTAACCTTATCTGCCAATGCAATACTTTAAAAACAATAACAATAAGCTGAATAAATAAGCTTTCCATTGATACATGGCTTTCTATAACAGGAATACAACTAGTTGGAAATATGGAATACGAGAGTGCAATAAATATTAAGAAAATCTACTTTTAAGGTGTCCGAATTAAGTTCTATCAAAAATTAAGCTTTAATAAATGCATGGTAGGTAGTTTAGAAAATATTTAATGGAACATGATTTTTACTCAATATTTATCATTTATCAATATAATTTCGACCCATGCAATGTATTTAGAAATATACCCCAGCAAGCATTTTATTAATCATAAATTAAAAAAAAAAAAAAAAAAAGAAATCCATATATATATATATATATATATATATATATAAAAATAAATATTTTTTTTAAATAAATATACATTTTTTTATATACATATATATATGAGATATTAGATATATTGATCAAAATATTACAATCTAATTATATATTGATGATCATAAGTCACATTAAATCATTTTTACATAGTGAATACATTTCACTGCGCAAATATATAGATAAGTGCATATAAACATAACATAGTAAAAATGCTAAGTCTAGTATAAAAATGCAATTTTTATTTTTGTTAAATATACTAAATTGCTCAATTTAACAAATAAAATAGATTTTTCACATTGCATTTGCACAAATATTATACCATAGACAGGGTCATACCAATACAACCACAAATCTCCTGCCTTTTGAGCCACAAAACAGATGCACCTGCAGGTCTTTACGACAGAGCCAAAAGGGGCAGAGTTATAATTCCAGTTCAACAGCCCCCTCTCAACCAAATGCTTCGACTTTTCCTTAACCACAAAAATGTGTTTCACATAAGCCCTCTACCTTCCACAAGTCAAAGCCACAGCGTGAAAAACCCAGAGCTAAACGCTGACCACAAGCCCGTGGTAAATTATATATCAGGGCCTTATCCTTATATATTATTTAGTCTGTTGCCTGTTGTTGTTCAGGACAGTTGGCTCGAACGCTACAGAACGGTGGCGCATCTGGTGAAGATAAACATAGAGCTGTTAATCCACGTTAAAAACAGCCCCTCGGAAACCATAACATTCCCAGCAATATGGCCAATGTGATGCTGCTATATTAGTATCATAGGTTTAATAATCATAAGTTTAAATAATTTACTACTAGAAACTGAGAGAAATGTATAATCACAATTTGTGTTGCGAATAAACTTTAAGTTATATATAAAATATCCTTTTATTTAATCCCTTTACAATTACTTTTGCATCCTATAAATATTTTAGAGCTAGTGACTAATATAGAAACATGCAACATTAGTCATGCATATAACCATTGTCTTTCATTTACAATATATATATCATGTGAGAATAATGATACTACGAATATCCTGCAGCAAAACTTCTGTGAAAGACCATCATTCAGTTTCACATTTTGTTTATACGGCATATTACACAGCGGTACCAAATGTTCCTAAAATTACCATTTATGAAAATTTGATGGTTATGGAGAATTTTTCAGACCACAAGTTTTTACATATGAATTTTCAGCGCCAAAACAAACACATACACACACAAACGCACATATGCTAACCAGATGTTGAGTTTGCATTTTCAAGCAACAGAAAATTTATGACTGTAATGCACGGGTAAAAAAAAAAAAGAGGATTAATGGCAACGAGCAGGTTCTGGGGGACAAACACACATAAGAATAACCTTCCCAAAAACTGACTCATCAGAATAGCCATATGTACAAATGAACCACTACAAAACCAATCCAGCTATGAGTCTGCAATGACACTGTGGCTCTGTGCCAAAACATAGACAACTGCCTGGCTTTCTATTACTACTACAGCTTAGCGTCCCATAGGTGGACTTAGCACTGGTATTGTTACTACAACCTATGTAAAAAAAAAAAATAATTTATTAAAATGAAAAAGCCTGAAATATAGTGATATATGGGGAAAAGCCAATATGCAACAATATGCATGCTAATAAGCAACTAGTTATTAGTCAGACTGCTAGTTAAACTACTAAAATTACTAATACAAACCAACAGACATACATGAATTACAAAGGCACATAAACTTAAAATACACTGTAAAAAAATTTACGGTAAAAAAAACGGTGAAAATGCTACAGTAAAAACCTGGTAAATTCCTGTAAAATTTACAGGGAAAAAAACGTAATGTGACATTCACAGAATTCCCTGTTTTTATTCGTGGGGATTAATCAACTAATAATCATTACAAACACAGGAAGGACCAAATAAGGGCATACACGTGGGCAAGAAACGAAATAAACTCAAGGAGACACGAAAACAAAACTAAGACTAGACAGACACGTAACATTGAGATGTATAGAAACAAAAATGAAAAACTAAAAAAATGACATTTTAAACTGTGGCTAATAAAAACTCCTAATAAACATTAGAATGCCATTTGGACTTGTTTAGTACAAGGTATGCGGTGGATTTTTATATAGCTACATTTGTAGTCATCTTATGTGGAACTATTTTTTATTTATATATTTCCACTGTAGCACATAGTATTCCTTAGACCACCCACTATCGAGTCTTATTAATTAAATGTTCTTTCTTAAAACACTTCTCTAAAGGTCAGATGAAGTCTCCGGTACTTAGTCACTAATCATGTTGCAGGAAAGACAAAGACCATAAGAGAATATGAGAGCTGAAGGAGGGTCGGAGGAGCTCAGTTGGGACGCAAGTTGCCTCAAAGCAAGAAAGACAGCCAAGAAAGTGCGAAGGAATGTTCAAGTCTCGCCAACATTTTCTGTTTCTTTCCACTGAATTCCAGCATTTGCTCCGTGGGGTAGCTACGCTTGCCAATAGTGAGGCCAACTCTCGAAGTGCTGCGATAACAAGAGATAAGACTCCTTCAGAGGTCTTTTCTGATATAATATCATTTTCAGCATCAGTCAAGTCGCAACAATTGTATCTCTGTCTGCTTCACGAGCTTATCGGTCATTGCCGATGTTTGTATATGGAAAATTGAAAAGCGACTGTTGATAAAAGACGTACTCTGTAGTAAAGACATCCCGTGGCCTTGTCGCTCACTTTCAAAAGAACAATACCTTATTGAAACGTAGCACACGACTCCAAGTACACTTTTTTTTGTATGCATACACATTTCGCAGCATTTTCTGTTTGGGAAACAAGTTTCATTTCTGAGGCTGTTTGTCTTTCTTTCCGGCACTAATTATTAGGATCCATTCACAGCCAAGCAAGTCTGAGCAGAGATCGCAAAGATGACTCACGAAGTAACATGCAGTCTTTTTACGAGGGAAAATGCAGAGAGGATGGCTGAAAATAGACAGTGTTCCCTCTTTGGCACATTCCAACTCATCCAACATGCCTGAATGGAAAACTGACAGCCTGACGAATGGAAACGCTCACGTGAGGAATGTGATGCATATTTGCCCTGGTTTTCAAAAATTCCTCTGTGACAGTTGTTCCCTATCCCACATGTGCTCCACCGTGAGCATTTTAAACTAAATAAATAATCTGTGTGAGTGATATTTCTCTACTTTCTTACTTAACAAAGGGTGGTAGGACAGATTAATCATACTGTGATGCTGAGTTGATGGTGCATTTTCCATTTTCCCTTTGCTTTCCAATGAGATAAAATAACAGTACGCTGTTAGAATACAATGAAATACTATATGTGACCCTAGACCACAAAACCAGTCATAAAGATCAAGTTTGGAAATTGAGATTAATAGTAATCTGAAGGTACAAAAAATATTCCGAAAATCGCCTTTAAAGTTGTCCGAACGAAGTTCTTATTAGTAATCAAAATTACATATATATACTGTAGAAGAATTACAAAATATCTTCATGGAACACGATCTTTACTTAATATCCTAATGATTTTTGGCATAAAAGAAAAATCATAGTTTTGACCCATGCAGTGTATTGTTGGCTATTTCTTCAAACATACTTGTGCTGACTGCTTTTGTGGTCTACGGTCACATATTAGATGGCAGATTAATCAGTTGTTGTTATTATATTATTATTATTATTAGAACACTACTTCCTCGTAACTCTATTGCAGTGACTTGTGTTTTCACATTTGAATAGCTAAATTATGTCTAAACATACAGTCGATGCATTGTGTTGGCAAAGCTTAGCTTCTTGAAAACCATCAGAGAGGCCAAAGAAAATACATAAACAAATAAATGAAATGCATGAAAACAAACATTTCTTTAATGTCTTGCTAATGTAATTTAACCACACCCTTCTCAAAAGCCATTTAGCTACACTTTGGTTAATTTCCTACTCATGTCATTGGACGATTGGATGCGTTTTCCCAGAGTTGCCTGCGGTGCAGGGCCACTGCAGGTCTTCGGGAAAAGAAAGAGAGTGCTTCAAGCACATCTTCGCAACAAGAGACGAGTTTCAAGGGATTCAAGGAAAATAAAGCTGCAAGTAATCTTCCCTGTTGTTTGGATGGGCAGAGTTTGCTAAACAGTCCAGGATGTGGATACACAGGGGACCATGGCTTGTGTTCTCTCTTCGTAACTTTAACACAGACCACCCAGGGCCCTTCAGATAAAGGTGTGGTTTACAGATAGCTGACTGGCAGGGCTTGCAGAAACTGAGCCCAAATACACAGCATTAGTCTAGCGGAACGGTGACAGGTAGGGGTCTACAGAAACGTTGCCATTTCAGGAAAAATGAGTCCGATAGTTTTTTTCATCCCAAGATATTGACTTTATCCAGACATCAACCCTAGATGCAAGATGAAGTCTAGTTGGGCAACAACTAGTAGTTTTCAGTCTTACAAAGACACTCTGGAATTTCTGTTACCATGGGAACAACACTGAAATTACGCTGTGTGCACTGCCAGCCTGCCCAAGGCAAAGACTTAATGACTTTAACTTCTCCTGGATCTGGAAGCAAAACCTGATGTATCTTTTATCACAAATCAGCCAATCAATCTCCTTTCTGTATGTGCAGGATAGATTATTAAAAGGCTGTGTGGACAGTCCAGGTTGGATTGATGTCTGTAGAAAAGTAATGAAAACTTCAACTGCAAACGCGTAATGAAGATTGACTGTTCTTGCCTTCTTACTTACCTCCAAAACTTTTGCTATTTATTTATTCCAGAAAACACAAAGGATTCTTTTGAAATAATCCCAATTGTCTGGAACAAAACGGCCAATAAATAACATAAAGATACTCCTTTTGCCTTAACCTAAATAAAACAAGTCAACATCACTTAAGACAAGCAAAAAGTCAGATTATATCATAAAAAAATAATAATATTATAAAATATAATATTCAATTTATAAATGTATTTATTTTTTAATTTATATTAAATATATAATATTTAAAAGCAATAAGACAATAATGAAAAATGTTATGTTATATACATGCGTATTACTTGGAATTTGCTCATATACTTAGAAATGCTTCACAAATGTGGTCCAATGTGTGCATATAGTGAAATGACTTCTTTCACTGATTGGGATTCCATGGCTTACAGTGGTGTAAAGTACTTGAGTAAATGGACTTCGTTACAGTACTTAAGTATTTTTTTGGCTACTTTGTACTTGT
>JAUMHI010000051.1:1765735-1775866 GCA_032359435.1 Enteromius unitaeniatus
TTGTAACTTGTAATGGAGTCATTTTTACAGTAAGTAATTTGTACTTTTACTCAAGTATGTTTTTCGGGTACTCTTTAAACCTCTGATGGCTTAAGTCTACCTATAAAGTGAGCAATGAAAACCATTAGGAACTTGTGTCAGCACATCATAAATAGAACACAGCAGCAGTATCCTGTCGGAGATTTGTTGCGCCGCATCATACCACTATCGCGAGGATATCGGCAAGTTCTCGCAAGACTAGTCGCATCTCACAAGATCTCGTACCACAAGTTCTCGTCACACCCCTATCTTTTAGTAAACTATTTATTTTAGGTTTAGCTCCAGCGTAAAACTCCAAACCAGGTATACCAGATAGAATTCACAATAATTACAGTTGCAGTCATCATCCATAAAGACATAAACCTATCTGCAAGTGCAGAAGTAACATGGCTGGGTAACGACACAGAGCGCCAAAAAAATGGCAAGTCAATGCATATTTGGAGTTGCCCACCCCAAGCCCCGGTGATACCCTTCTACATGAAGCAAGCTCATGATCTAATGAGTCAAAGAAAAACGGCATCTGTTTGTGGACCTTTCACAGTCAGTGTTTGTGCAGCTTGACAGATTCAGCTAAAAGTCTTCACGCAAGATGCAAATTACAAGCATTTTGGACCCGGCTTTGAAAACAGGCATCAGTTTGACATGAAGTGGGGATAAGACCCTGGAGCAGCGCACTACACCAGAGCTATCATAGCCACTCAAGGCTGGAATTTCCTCAGGCACTGGCCAGAATAAGATGGCTACCAGATGCCAGCTATTCACTGAGCTCTTGGCTGGTTTCCCAGGAGAATTGCAACCTCAGCCAGTTCGGCTCGAAGGTAGACTGTGCGTGAACACTTACCCTCGTTTTACTCAACACAGGATTAAACAAAAAGGACAAAAGCATCCTCAGCTGATGGATTGCTTAGTTCTGCGGCTCCAAACATGGCCCGAAGACTTGATTACAACTTGGTATGGCACAAACTTTCTCTTGGAAGCAACACCTTTCATGGAAGTCGCACACTCTCGGTTTCTCGTGAAGAACACTAGTTATTTACCTCGTATGAGAGGGTTCCACATACCGCAGTCGTGAGTCATGCTTACAAGCAAACTTGGAATCGTTCATTGACCCAACAACCTCTGAAAGCCGTTACCTGCTCTTCGAAAGCAGACCAAAGATTTCGAAGACCTCTCAAGCCCAAGGACCGCATTGACAATGACAGCTCAACACCAGTCTGGGTTACTTGGCATTTAAAATGGCGCCACAGTCCCGCTGCATGTAATTATGGAGGCTGAACGGGCCAAAGCATGGCCACATCACGAACGGCGCAAACTCCACAAGGCCAACATGTCATTTCAGCAAACGAGCAAAAGCAAATAAATGTCAGACGACACTAAGCCCAGACCTGCAGCCTTTCTGGCATGAGGAATATGGGGCTGGATTTGAAGAGTCTCATGTCTGATTTCAATGCCCAATCAGCGCCAAGTGAGTCAAGGGGAGTATAAAGCCCAGGAGTGAATTGTGAAGTGCTCTGAATAGCTTGTTGAACGTTCTCTAGTATCGTTTATCAAGCGTGTGACTGTCTCAGACCCTAAACTCCCTGCAGAGGGGATAGTGATTGACCTGCCGCATGTGATGAAGAAAGGTCTCACGAACAGCTAAAGATGATCCTTTGGTAAAGGTTTGCTGAGTATCAAACAGCATGACAGATAGAGTATCAGATGCCTGCAGGTATATGTATTTGTATATGGTTCCCAAACTGAGGGTAGCGTTCCAGAAGATAAAGTACTTTCTTTGTGCCTATGACTCACACCTGCTGGGAAACAGCACACATATTCTATTACCGCTGTTCCAACATGCTTGGCTCACAGACTGCCGGTCTTCGACATGAGAGAGAGGGGGGGGGGGGGGTGGAAACGTGCAGCATCCAGACCAGAGCACTGCTGCACAATCGAACCCTCTGCAAACAGAACTTTGTTTGACTATCCTTACTGATAGAAGTCTTATGCCTACCAAACATTTATTCCGTTAAAGTGTACACAGTGAGGCTATTCCTCAAACAGATTACCACCATTTGAAACTCCTTATTAAATCTGAGTGGCAGCGAGAGATCTTCAGAGATAAAAGGCTTTAGCGGAATCAAAGCGGGTTGCCATGACAGGCCCGAGCCAAGAGAATTTTACCGCCTAAAATCAAACTGCCAACACTTAAGCAGTAATTAGAGCTCTTCTGTCTCTTGATGTTAAGAGACAAATTCTTGAAGAAGAAAAAAGTCATACTGTTTTTAATAGATAATATGTTTTGTTTTTGTTTGTTATTTTTGAGTCTATTGTTTTGGTAATTTTTAAGAATTTTTTGTCCCCCAGACAGATTTTCCAACACTCAAAGTTTTAAAAATGTACTTTTAAACAAAACAAGAAAACTAAAACACAATTCTACTTTACTGGCTTTTACTGTTTACTTTTACTGTTTACTGGCTTTGTTTCTATTTATTATAAAAACGGACCCCATAATACTACTCTTTTTATTATTTTTTTTATGTATTATAAAAAAACACCTTGCAACGTCCACTACACTACACTGAGACTTGTCACAGCTTGTTATTGTTTTTTTATTGATTTTTACTCATTTGTAAGTCACTTAAAAAAAAAAAAAAAACTTTAAAATGATAATGATGAGAATAATTCTTAATATTATTAGTATTATTCTGTTGTTGTTTTTATTTAATAATTAATACACCACATTTCTGGCAGACCGGTGTAGTGCAAAGTACATTTTATTTATTTTAAGATTATTTAGATTTGGATCTGATGGTATAAATACGTTCAGTTTTTATTCATTTTAGAATTTTGTATTACGTGGTTGCTAGCAAACCTGATGCTTTACCAAGTACAATGTACCACACAACTCTATAACAAATGCCAGCAGACATCATAAAAACATAGTCTGTAGCCTTTTAAGTGCTACTCAGATCTCAAAAAAGGCAACAAGTATGCATGTCAATTTAAAAGGTTTTGGTGGCTGTATTGCCTTTTGAGATTAAGCACCATGGATAGAATGTTAAATGTGAAACTGAAACATATTACCTTAGCAGAGGGCCTCCAGATACCATTTTGTGGAAAAGATCTGCTTTTCATTAAAAACCATTTAGGCTTTATATAAAATGGAGAAAGATGAAATACACTATAAAACGTTGGGCTAGTGGACAACAAACTAAACGAAGCGTGTTGGGTCTATTTTAACCACAAAAGGTTTTAGAGATTTGATCGTCCTAACAAAATTCCATGTTTTACATTAAAGATAAACCCCATTATTAAAGGCTGTATGAGGCTTTTAGTTAATTAAGTCAGTTAGCTTTAAAGCCATCTACAAAGTGTACTCCGAGTCCTTACTCTCTCAAAACATTTTTCCCTTTTTTGGAAAATGCACAGAAAATGTTGTCGACTCTTGCATGCACAGTGGTGCATAATAGCCTAACAGTGCAATCATATCGCAATCGCGATGGCAAATGTTTTTAGGTGACCGTCAAGTACATATGCAAAAAACCTCATGTCTGATGTCATTCTGTGGTTTCCAAGGGCAGAGCACATGGATTGTTTCATTAAAGAAAAACGAATGTACCGAGAAAACACGAAACATAAATGGAATATCCAAAACGCAAGAATAAATGGATTTCTTGCGCAACATGCCATGTTCTGTGTTACACCAAGTGGACATCAAAGACCAGGACAAGGGCCTCTTTTTCAGTATAATTACGGCACTTCCCAACTGCAGGGCTTCACCAGACCTTGACGCGTTCAACTCATAAACAAACCCTTAACGAATTTGAACTCTTCTGCAATGAGTCACCCTGCCCTAGCGTTACAGTTTCATGGAAAAAAGACAAAAACTGAAGTTTCACGCTGCATAATTAGTCACTCAGTAACTGTCCGGTGTATATATGTTTACCTAAGCTTGAGCGAATACATATGAAAATGTTTAGGCAGCCTAAGCACATTGTATGAAACCCATCTAGGGCCTCAAGCAAGAGAAGTCTTGGAGCAGCCAGAAGCCAACACACCGCCAGTGTGCCAGCGAGATAGTCGACCACGTCCCCTTTACTGAGGCCCTGTTCCCCTGACAGAACAAAGAGCACTCGAGTTTAATTTGAAATTGATTACAGCCACTCATAATGCGCGCTGAAATATGCGCTGGAAATGAGTGTTCTGAATGAGGAACAGAACTTGGCGAGTCAGAAAACCAGAGAGGATTCAGTTATAGAGTGGAGAGAACGCATTCCAGCGTCAAACTAACTTCGCAGGCGTAACGCTTTCCTGCATTTAAAGGCTTTTTTTTATGTTTTTGTATTTCACATTCTAGTATTTACTGTACATAAACATTGGAGACCTGAGGAATGCACATCTGGGCAGATGTTCTCCTTGTAGAAGATGACCTTTCCTAGAAGCATGAACTGTCTCACTCTGCTTTATGTATAGATGTTTAAACTATTAAAAAAGTCCACTATAAGTCACAAGTTGCTGTGTTTATGAAAACACGTTGGAGTAAAGAAGAGTAAAAGAAAGCAAGGACAAGTGTAACTCTCAAAACGTTGTTGTTGTTGTTGTTTTCTTCTTCTTTTTGGAGTACATTACAGGTTATTTGTCTTGTTTGTTTATGTAGTCTAATATAACTGAAATATAACTAAAAATTCACTGTGCTATTTTTATGTTTATAGTAAATATAATATGTTAATAAGCATGTTGAAATCTAAAAAAAAAAAATCAAACCCATATGTCTAATTAGTTATGTTCCCAATTTGAAGTTGATTTCACAAAAATTGAGGATCCCAAGCAATTTTCCAAAAATAGCCACTAGATGACACCCAAATATATTTTTCCTTTTTTTTGTATTGTTCTGTCACATATTTAAACACTTAATATGGACACTTGGACACTTTAGACCTTCTACTAAGAGTACAGTAAGTAACTACATGTCAACTAGCAGTCATTGGCGGATCAGTAGACCGTCAGCTATATATCTTCTAACACTTTATTTTGATAGATCTATCTACAACATACCACATACTGACTGCCAGAAACTCAACTTTTTCTACTAACCCTAAACCTGCCCTAACAGTCTACACTGAGAATTAGTAAACATGTAGTTGCAAATGAATGGGAATTAGATGACATGTAGTTGACTTAGTTAGTAGAATGTCTAAAGTGGACTATCAAAATAAACTGTAACCCCTCTGTTTTGTCAAGATAAGAAGAAGAATATGTTTTAATACAGCTTGCAATGTGATGCTTAACAGCAGAATTTAAAGCAGTCTATAACTTTCGTTCTAACGCAATGTCTGATTTCAAAAATGTTTTAAAGTATACAGTTGGAGTGTTTAGGTTTTGAATGCTGAAATGTCTGGTAGTGAGTAAAGCGTTATAAAAGTGTTACTGTATTATGCATGTTTTACATTTATCTGACTACTTTTGTCAAATCAAGATAAAAGAGTAACTGTTACAATTGTTTATGCTCTATTCTATAAAGCAGAGATGTAGTCATGTGACACTGGCCTACTATGCCAATACAGTTACTTCATTGCTATTTGGTTACATTATTTACGAAGGTGATTAGATAACAGAAATGAACAGTGAAATAAATACCTAAATCATTCGTTTAAATTTCACTTAGGGTGATTTTTTTTCTTTAAAAGTATTTATTATTTGATTGTAGTATTACTTTTTTTTTGGTAACACTCCAGTAAATTGCCCCGTCTTGGATAAACAGATTTAATGTAGTATATCCACAAATACGTCCCTCTAATCCACAAAACTGTACATAAAACATCATCGCGTATTCAACAGGTACAGAGCTGCTACACGCGAGCTTTTTCAAACGTGGAGGCTTCAAACACGTCGTTTTTTAACACGAGAAACTGTTTATCTTCTCTACAGCGAACACATTTCCAAGCGCAGCTCCCAGAGAGCACAGTTCCATGATCTCCACTGGGTCGCCAAAACTTTCCTCTCTCCATTTCTAATACATTAAACCCATTTCCCCTCATTCCAACTTCTTCAAGTGTTTCTCGTCAATCCTTACCTTACTTTTCTTCAAACTTTAAACGAGCATTTTGACGCGGTTCCTCTGCATAGCCTTGGCTGCGCTTCACCTTCGTAGTAAAGTCAGAGGATTTCTCTGCGCCTTCCCCTGCGCTGTTCCCATTGGAGAAGAGCTCTGTCAGTACCCGCGAGCTCTCGCCAGCATTTCCTGTCTCTGAAACAATCCTGGGCGGCGTTTCCAGGGCCATGCTAGGAATCTGTGGGCACTGCTTTTCTAGTATCCCCTGTGTAGTTTTTTGTTTCTTTTCTGTAATGTCACCCGACGATGCCTGAAATAGTAACGCTGTTTTTGCTGCTCTTACCACAAGGCCAAACGTTGGTGCATCCACCGCAAATCAAATCGCATCAAATAAAGTCAAATGAAATGCATTAAAATAAAACAAAATACAAAAATGATCAATGCATATCCGTATTTGCACATTTGTTTTAATGCACTTTCTAGAAATGTTGTTATGATGTAATCATCACATTCCCCTCACAAACTTTTAGGGGTCTCGGTTTATACGAGCAAGAACATTTAGGAGTAAGTGAAGTTAAACTCGAATCAAAGTACATTATTAAATGTCATCCTGGCATTACTGTTGTATTTGTATATGCTTTATTAAGTGCATGATACAGTTTGCCAAGAGATAAATGTGTCACACGTTAGAAATGTCCTGTCTGACTCCTGAACTTGTTCAGTCGAAACACTCTTCCATTCACAAAGTTAAAAGATGGATAATTACTGTATTGTTTGACAGTTGTGCTAAATGTTATGTTGTTGACGCAGAATTTCCATTGTAAGCCACATTTGTTTTTCAGTGAAATGTTACGTGACCTTGTTTTATTTTGGTGTTTTTGCTGTTTTTAAATCATGCCATTCAGATGATACTGTAACTGTTGTCTTCATTCAAGCATCGTATTGTTTCGGTATTTCGAACTGTGTTTTGGATCAAACCCATGATCATGGCATTGTTATGTTCTTGTTTGAGTGACTTTTGAATTTTAGGTGTGGTCTCTGAAATGTTAAACGTTCGTTGAAGGCATCACACGTATTCATTTCTCAGAGATGTGGTTTTGATTATGGTGCTTAAGTATAATCCACAGATAATTATTCAAGCAACTTGCCAGAAACACCCAGATGTGATAAACAGTTGTCACGTCTTGCTATGCGTCATGTGCTTTATTCTCTATGCAGCTTCATCACACCGTCATTTCCTCGTAGCACTGTACATGCTGTCGAATTATTTCTTTTATTCCTTACAAAGTTTTATATTAAAGGAATAGTTCAGAGAGGATTTCTTCACCTGTAGGTTATCTGAGATATAGATGAGTCTTTATTATATTTTTATAGCATTGCATCACTTGTTTACCAATGGATACTCTGCACTGTAAAAAAAAATTGCTGTAATTATGCAGCTAGATGCCAGTAACATACTGTAAATTTATATATATATGTGTATATATATATATATATATCAAATTTATTGGCAACATTTTGTTCAAAGATAAATGAAAATTAAACATTAAAAAGTCTTTATCTTTACAGAATGAAACCATTCAAATCGTGCAAAGCATTCTGGAAGCCAGATATCCATATCAACCTTTTTGTTTTTTTCTGACACTGGTTTCCAGAAATGCTTTGCACGAAGCAAAGGAAAAAACTTTTGCATGTTTTTTTTATTTTCTTTTTTCCTGTAAAGATAGACTTTTTAATGTTTAATGTTCATTTATCTTTGAACAAACCGTTGCCTGTAAATAACATACATTTAAATTTACAGTAAGTTACTGGCATCCAGCTCCCAGTAATACTGTAATTTCTACATGATTATAATTTTTTTTTACAGTGTGCCGTGAATGGGTGCCGTCAGTTAAAAATGTCTTTATGATCGATTTGTTTCGTACAAACACAGCTTTTGGCTTCATGAGTCACTTGTTTGAACTGGAGTTGTGGGGATTATTGTAATGTTTTTATCAGCTGTTTGGACTCTCATTCTGACGGCACCCATTCACTGCATCCATTAGTGAGAATGAAATGCTACATTTCTCCAAATCTGATGAAGAAGCAAACATATCTACATCTTGGATGGCTTGAGTGAATTTCATTTTTATTTATTTATTTAGGAGAACTATTCCTTGAATGAATAAATAAATGAACATGAACAAAATATCATAAATTCATAATATTATTTCATAATGTTAAAGTGAAGTACCATAATATTACACAATAAGAATTATTGCATCACAGTGGAAGAAAAAAAAGATATATAATAATTAAAAACAGATCCAAATAAGTAATAAAGAAGTAACGATAGCAGGTTTCAAATTTGATACCAGAGTTAAAGAAATGAACAGTGTTGCAATTCTGTTTTAACACACCCGAATACCTCAATCACCTTTTATATGATGCAGTGTAACCAGAAGCTATATCTTTCAATAGATCATTTTGTGCATTATGTTCTTTCGGTGTCTATAGCATATAAATAAAAAATACTGGATGAATACAAAGCTGTCAGAGCAAGATATCTAAGTCTCTTGTTTGTTTGCTAGCTGCATTATACAATCTAATGGCTATCCTTTAATCAGCTATAAAAAAAACAACTAGGGAAGAAAAAAAAAAATCAGCAAACAGCTTTGATCACGATGAAAAAACACTGATTGTTAAAATTACTAGGGCATGTCCTTATTATTTTCAAAAGTATAGTCAATAAGAAGAATGACCAAAATTATACCACAGTAGCCTATAACGTGTCATTCTTCTAAATAAACTGTTACATCACTTATTATTAAAGTGCTCACATCTTCATTTTTTCCAAGAAGGTTCCTCCTCCTCAAGCAAATATTTTTGTTTTCCCATTCCAAAAGTACAGTGGCAGAAACCATTGGTGGATAATAATCATCTAAAACCTTTAATCTGTAAAACCACAGAGTGGAGGAGAAGTGAATGAATATTTTCCTGTTTTAAACACTCTGGAACATGTTTCATCTTGATCAACAGAAGCAGTCGCTGGAGCGCAGGTGAGATTTATGTGAAGTGGAGACTTCATAGCAGTGTATCACAATTCCGATGATGCTATTTTGTCTTTAACTTGTTCTGTACTGCATTTCAGAAGTTACATTTGTAGCCTGTAATCTGAGCAAGAGAACCAGATGCAGCAGATGTCTCGCCACATCAACATCCCCACAAATATGTTACCCAATATATATTAATCTTCAAATGATGATGTGGCCTTTAAACTGAAAGCTCAGACATAACAAAAACTGCTGTCTAGTCGTGCATTACAAAGTTTACATTTCATAGAACAGAACAACACAGTGCAGCAGTTACTGTAGTGTATTTATTTTTTAATATCAGAATCTGCACTGATCTAAATGACTGTCAATTATTAGCTAAACTTATCGTCCAACTATGACTGTTCCAATAACATTATTTAAAGTTACATTTACACAGCAGATTTGAAGTGTTTAGAACAGCTTCTGTTTTCTGAATCTGACTTTTCTTTGTCCGTTTCTAAACAGCGACATCTTCTGGAATATTTGATCTTTCTGTCAGTGGTTTGGTCTCGCTGTGAAAAACCTCTGTAAACAAATCAGTGCGTAAGTGAACTGTCGGAATGAATCAGTCTGTATCCTTTCAGACTTTTGTTCAAATGAGTGATTCACTGGCGAATGTAGCATCGCTTGTTCAGATTTCTAACGTATGATAGAAAACATTCACATGCCTGCATGATTATCAGGGGAAATGGCCCCCTTATAATGTATCAGCAGGCATAGCCTAATATGATCTGGCTACAATACTAAATGAAGGATGGAAAAAGAAGTGCAAATTATAATTTAAAAGTTTGTTTCTTAATCCCCACCCCCCCCACCCCCCAAACTTACTCATTATTTTGAGATGATAAGTCATTATTACGAGATGATAAGTCATTATTATGAGATAATAAGTCATTATTATGAGATAATAAGTCATTATTATGAGATGTTAAGTCATTACCATGAGAAAAATCATTATTATGATATGATAAGTCATTATTATGA
>JAUMHI010000051.1:1777515-1780015 GCA_032359435.1 Enteromius unitaeniatus
ATGTTAAGTCATTACCATGAGAAAAATCATTATTATGATATGATAAGTCATTATTATGAGAAACTAAGTCATTATTATGAGATTATAAGTCATTGTTATGAGATGATTAGTCATTGTTATGAGAAAAATCATTATTATGAGATGATAAGTCATTATTATGAGAAACTAAGTCATTATTACGAGAAAATAATTCAGAATTATGAGAAAGTTTCTCATTATTTTGACATACTAAGTCGTTATTATGAGAAAGTTTCTCATTATTATGATTTACAGAATTATATTTTTTTCTCAAGGTGGCGGAAACGGGCTTCCATATATTAAACCATCTGGCCAGGTGCATATTTGGAATGTTTTTACATAACAATAGGGAATACTTATTAACTATTAACTACGACATTTACCCCGATAGATTTCTGTTTTGCTGTTTACTAATAGTTAGTGTCAGGGCAAGCTGTTGTGCCGAACCCTGCCAGATTATGACTCCCCTAGTATTGGTAGGTTTAGTGTTAGGTGTGGGGGTGGGGTTAGGATTACTATTGATGTCAACGAGGGGAGTTATAATTCGGATTATTTAAAAAAGAGGAGAAGAATAAGAAAAACGGGACAAAGACAGAGGTACAACTATGTAATGAATGATGGTGACAATATTAAAGTGATGAGATAAAAATTTGGAACAGACTTGATGTTGGCCTAGTCTAGTTTAAAATGTTAAAATGTCTGGAGTTCCAGAGATGTACGATTTTGTAATCGTGTCATTTTTGTCGTGCAACATAACACATTTTAATAATACTTTTACAAGTTGTGTAGCATTTGAGGATTTGTGTCATTTTTTAATTGAACTTGCTAATTTAGTAATATATATATATATATATATATATATATGTATAGTTTGAGGTCAATAAGTATCTACAGGAACCGTTTGACCTCTGGCTTCTGTACTAAATAGAAAATTTTTTGACTCAAGTGATTAAATACATGTGACACCGTAATTCCCAAATAAATTGTTAAAATATCATGCAATGTGATCCCTCCATGAGAGTAAGAGAACGTGCAACATCACAGGGTGATCAAATATTGACCTCACTGTATATGTAAAATTGGACTTATTAAAATTTCATGTAAAATCGACTTTATAGATACACATTTCTCAGTTTAATTTGTGGTGATGAGGTTAGAAAGGACTATAGTTTAGTAGAACAGCGCTGCCATCTACTGGAAATCGAACACTTTTCATAAATAAGATAAATTGTCAATAATTGAATAACAAAAATAAAAAATACTGTTACAAACGTAATGTTCATTGTTATTTCAAGTTCAGCCTGTCCTCCAACTAATCGTATAGGTCGTTTGTACAAATAAGTTGATGTAGTTCAGTGGTGATTTCTTAAAGACTGCAAAGGAAGCTCAGCTTCCCCTATAATGTCACAAAATTAATGGTCAAATTACGTACTATTGTATTAACATTTTATTGACTACAGATGCGTTAGAAAACGTTCATCTCCAAGACGAGTTCGTTCAGAATCAGTTAGATATAGCAGGTCGGCTGACTTGATTTTCTTCTCATACAGAGCACGTCTCCGTTGAAGCCCAGCGTTCATGGACTTCACTGCGGCTGCTTTGAACGTTTTTTTCAATGCTTTGAAACTAGTCGGTCATTGGATAAACGCTGCGATTATGTCCCGCCCACGGACGCTCAGCGTCTCTGAGTGTAAATGAGGAGTGGGCGGACCTGGACTCTGGCTTCTGCGTGATGATTGGAGGGTCTGTCGAATGATTGCGTCTCCTTTTGACTGACAGCGATTTTGTACAATAAGGAATCGCTGAAGCTATTCGCGTTCAGTCCCATCGCGGATTTCTCAAGTTCAGTTGAAATAAAAACTGCTGCAACCGATTTCTTTATATTTGCTTGGCGAAATTGCTTGATTTTCATCATACATTTCACACAAATATACACAATTTATGATGTAGGACGAAAATGAGCTTCCCCTATTTGACCAATAGCCGCCACTGATATAGTTTAGGGTTGATGTAGCTCAGTCTGATCGATGCGTTAAAATATAATGGTGGGATTGTGTGGTCGTACAAACTAATTGTCGTGTTTCCGATAATAATATAAAAAAATAAGACAAAGCTATGATAATTGGTGGAATGGGCTGTGAAGTAAGGGGCACCAGCTAAAGTCTTGCCTGGGGCTGGCCCTGGTTAGAGCAGTAGTTATTGGGTATGATTAGGGATGTGGAATAAAGTCATGTAGAATAGGTTTTAACTAATATGAACTTAATTAGTACTAATAAATGGCTGATATTATAGTAATAGGCATGCTAATAAGCTAGTTAAGAGACACAAATAAAGTGTAAAAGCTGCTGCTAAGCAAAACAAAACAAACAATAGTTCGCCTACATGATGAATATAACCTTAAAGTGCACACTCTGAGCCTTGATCTTCTCATCATAATTGGAGAAACGTTTAAGGAGTTACAACTCATTGATATGTACAGATC